>CM059199.1:36134704-36353483 GCA_030323885.1 Branchipolynoe longqiensis | reverse complement strand
GTCAAACCAATGACTCACAAAATTGAGACTTGTCGCTACCTAGCATGGTGCTCGGCCTTACTAGGATAGGGTAAGGATTGGTTAGCTCAGTGTCAGGAAAATGGGAGGGAGTGGGATATTGGCCCGTGGTGCCGCGATCTGGTCTCCCAGTCGGTATCCGTCCTGATAGGACGTTGAATGTTGCAAGAAGCAAAACAACAAACAAACAAAACATTTCCACACCTGCGACCTGTCATTCTGGGTGGCAGCTTCAGGCTTTCCGGACGGACCAGCGGAACTCGGAGAAAATCCACACGACGATAAAACCTATTACAATACAACCCCGTTAAACCAAGCTTGGTTAAACCAAACGATCGGTTAATCCAAACTTTTTTCGGCGGCCTGGCAAAATACTACCATTTATCATATACAAAAGTTGGTGAAACCAAAGTCGGTTAATCCAAACTATTGGTTAATCCAAAGAAAACTGTCGGGCCCGAGGCCACTTGAGGTATGGTTAAACTAAACTTTCATGTGGTTATAAGGTCATCTGAGACTTTTTTATATGATAAATTGTAGTATTTTGCCGGGCCGCCGAAAAAAGAATCAATCATAGAGGACACTTCACTGTGCAGTCTGGGAAAGTTGATCTCTCTAATGCCTAGTACACACCTCCCGTATAGGATTCGCGCACTAAAACTCGCGACTCGACCCGACCCGCTTAAAACTGAAAACGGGCCGGGGAGCGCACACCAAGCGATTTTTGTGGGTGAAACGGGCAGTTTTCGATCGTATACGGGAGGTGTGCGCACACAAACGGTAGGTATGTACCGGGCATTAGTCTTACTAGTCTTAGCCGACGTGTACTACATGCCCCCTCCCCCTCCTCCTCTGCCCCCTCCCCTCACCCGTCCCACCTCCACACCCACCCTCCGCCTCCCAACCCTCCCTCCCCCTCCCAACCCCTCACGCCACCAAAAACTATCCCGCGTCCCCTTCCCTGAGGCCCTGAGGTTTATGAGAGTGGTTTGTAGGAGGAGCTCGGGTGGGGGGGGGGGGGGAGGTGTCCTAGCACCAATGGATGGTGTCATAAAAAAATAGGTTCACTTGTTGTCTCATTTTGCATTTTTAACAATTTATGGGGGTTTTACGTCCTAGCACCAATATTATGGTGCCAACTAAAACAAAACAACACACATATCCCTCTTTTCCACTTATAATCGCATGCTGTATCTTTAAAAGATTCTTGTTTTTTTTATGATTCTGACATGTGTCGCAATGCTCGGTGAAAGTAGTCCTCCACCAGACGGGATGGCCAGATGAGTTGAGTGTCCGCCTCCCACTTTGGTAGATCATGGGTTTCGAACCCATGGGTTGGAACCCTGGTCGAACCAATGACTTAAAAATACACATGTCACTTCCTAGCCTGGAACTTGCCATTATTAGGATAGGGCAAGGTATGGACTGATTATCTCAGTGTCAGGCTGATGTAGACTGAGTGGGATATCAATACATTTTGCTGGCAGTCTGGCCTCCCAGTGGAGTCGCGATGAGTGTGCACTGCCACAAGTTGGTACCTGTCCTGATATGACTTAAATGTTGCCAGGACAGAAAACTCCAACAACCACCCAACAGGACTGCTCCTGTCAGCCTTGTATTGGTTATTACTTCTTTTATTGGAGGCCTTAATGTATACCCCTACACACACAGACACCCAACACAAAAACACTCCTTTATTTATTTACGTATTTCTTTCTTGTTCCCTGCGTTCCACCGACGACCATGTGTACCAGATGTATGGTATGTCTATAGTGTTACAGGGGTAGGATAGGAAGGATGGGGAGTGGGAATACTGGTGGGAGGTGGGGGTATAGGTGGCGGTGGTGATGTGGTTGTGGGTGTTGGTGGTGGTGTGTTTCTTGGTGTCGGTGGATGTGTTGGTGGGGTGTTGATGTGGGTGTTGGTGGGGTGTTGGTGTTGGGGTGGGATAGGGGTGTTGTGGGTGTTGGTGGGTGTTGTTGGGGAGTGATTTGGTGGGGGTGGTGGGGATGTTGGTGTTTGGTGGGGTGTTGGTGGGTTGTGGTGGGGTGTTAGGGGTGTGGTGGGGGTTTGGTGTTTGGTGGAGGTGTTGTGGGGGTTTGGTGGGGGTATGGTGGGGGCGTTGGTGGGTTGTTTTGTGGGGTTTTAGTGGTGGGATGTTGGGGGGGTGTTTAGGTGATGGTGGGGTGGGTGTTGGTGTGGGGTGTGGTGGGGTGTTGGTGGGGTGTTGGTGGGGGAGTGTTAGGTTTGGTGGAGTGTTGGTGGGGGTGGTTGGTGGGGGTGTTGGTGGGGGTGTTTGTGGTGTGGGTGTTGGTGGGGTGTTGGGGAGTGTTGGTGGGTTTGGAGGGTGGCTGGGTGGTTGGTGGTGGGGGTGTGGAGTGTTGGGGGAGGTGTGGGGTGTCGTGGGTGGGGGATGGTGGTTGGGTGTTGGTTGGGGGGTTGTGGGGTGTTGATGTGAGGGTGTTGTTGGTGGAGGTGTGTAGGTGTGTTGGTGGGGGTGTTGTGGGGGTGTGGTAGGGTGTTGTGGGGGTGTTTGGTGTATTTGGGGGTTGTTGTGTGGGTTGTGGTGGGGTGTCGGTGAGGTGTGGTAGTGGGGGGTGTGGGGGTGGTGTGGGGTGATGGTGGGTGTGGTGGTGTTGGTGGGGTGTGTGTGGGGGGTTGGGGGGGTGTTGTGGGAGGTGTTTGTTGGTGGGGGTGTGGTGGTGTGGTGGGGTGTTTGGTGGGGGTGTGTGGGTGGGGTGTTGGTTGTGTAGAGTGTTGGTGGGGTGTTGTGGGGAGGTGGTGGGGGGTGTGTGGGGGTTGGTGGAGGGTGTTGGGGTTGTTGGTGGGTGGTTGGTGGGGGATTAGTGGGGTGTCGGGGAGTGTTGGGGGGGTGTTGGTGGGTGGGTGGGGTGTGGTGGGGGTTGGTGGGGGGGTGTTGTTGGAGGTGTTTGTTCCGGTTGTTGGTAGGTGTTGGTGGGGTGTTGTTGGGGTGTTGGTGGGTTGTGGTGGGGTGTTGGTGGGTGTTGGAGGGGTGTTTTGTTGGGTGTTGGTGGGTGTTGTGGGCTGTGGTGGGGTTTTGGTGTTTGGGTGTTGGTGGGGGTGTTGGTGGGATGTTGGTGGGGGTGTAGGTGGGGTTTTGGTGGGGGTGTTGATGGGGTGTTGGTGGTGGTGTTGGTGGGGATGTTGGTGAGGGTGGTGGTGGGGGTGTTTGTGGGGTGTTTGTGAGTGTGTTAGTGGAGGTGTTTGTGGGTGTTTGTGAGGGTGTTTAGTGGAGTGTTTAGTGGCGGTGTTGTTGAGGTGTTGGTGGGGTTTTGGTGCTGGTGCTGGTGATGTTTTAGTGGAGGTGTTGGTGGGGTTGTTGATAGGGGTGTTGGTGGGTGTTGTTGGGGTGTTGGTGAGGGTGTTGGTGGGGGTGTTGGTGGGGGTGTTGGTGAAGGTGTTAGTGGAGGTGTTGGTGGGTATTGGTGGGGCATTGGTGAGGGTGTTGGTGGTGGTGTTGGTGGGGATGTTGGTGAGGGTGTTGGTGGGGGTGTTGGTGGGGTGTTGGTGGGGTGTTGGTGAAGGTGTTAGTGGAGGTGTTGGTGGGGGTGTTGGTATTGGGGGGGGGGGGTCTAGTGGTAGGGGTGGGGTTAGGGGCGAGGAGGGGGTTTGGCCGGGGGTGGGTGGGGTGGGGGCGTCGATAACACACAGGCGTTTAACTGGGCATCGACTTTCTGAGTCAGTGAAACCATCCTGTTGACCTCCAATATACACGGAACGGATAGAACAAAACAGAAAATAAATAAAGAGAACGACAAAAACACATTCGGACATGAAAAGGGTCTTGACATGTAACCTGCTGGGCCCGGCCCCCCTCCCCCACAGTCACCCACCACCCATACAGCCCATGTGACAGTGTCCCGGCTGCCACGACCAATGAGAAGCTAACGACTGAATCAGTATGTCACGCATGCGTCAGTCAATATTATCACCCGCTCACGAGCGCCTGCCTTGGTTTTGTTTTCGTATTTTATTTATTTTGTTTCCCATTCAAATTGGTGCTTTAGTTTTATGTGGTTTTCCTTTAAAACTGGGCTAACGGGGTATATATATGTATATATATATGTATATAATGGCTAGCAGATATATAATATATAAATGTATGTAAGGTAACACGAGTACATCATATATTCATATATAAATGTATATATATAATGGTAATAATGTATATCATAGATACATGCATATAATATAACTTATATACATACTATATAATGCATATGTGTATGCGTATGTCTATACTGTATATAATGTTCTTCGTGTATATAATGGATAGAATGGGTGTAATGCATGTAATGCATATCTTGTATGTGAATGTAGCTAAATGGCTATAATTGACATAATGACATAATGGATATAATTGACATAATTGATATAGTTAGCATTGTGCATATAGTTAGCATAGTGCATATATTTGGCATAGTGCATATACTTTACATATTGGACCTTAGATGTTGCTAGGACGTAAAACAACAACAAACAACAACTTTACATAATGCATATACTTGACACGATGCATATACTTGACATAATGGATATAAATGTATATAATATATGTAGTATATTTATAATATATACTATATAACCTTCCTGATATTGCCTTTGGTGTTTCTGGGATTCAAAACCTCCACAAATATAATATTTTGTTTGCTTAACGATCCCAAAGCAAAACAAGTGGGTATCGGCTATTGGGGGTACAAATATAATACATACATAATACATGTATAATACACAGCATAATACAACATACATGTAAATCAAAATAGAATTGTCATGAAAATAATCTTTGATTACACACCATCCTGCAATATGTATTCGGCAGCAAGATATGGACATATGAGTGAGGAGTGGTGGTGGTGCGTGTGTGTGTGGTGGAGTTGCACGTGTGGGGGGGGGGGTCGAGGACGGTGGGGGAGTTGTGGTTGGGAGAGGTAGGCAGCTGGTTTGTTGGTTGTTGGAGTTTTACGTCCTGGTACCACCCACTGTCATATCAGGACGGGTATCAACTTGTGACAGTGTGGGGAATGAGCGAGTGCTCATTCGGGGTCATTGCGAGGCACGCGGGGCTGCGAGGCAGGGGGGGCACTCCCCCCTCCCCCACCATCGCCGGGTGGTGGGGTGGGGGGTGGGGCACAAACACACACACACTGCCGCCCACTCCTACCGGCCCTCCATCACCACTCCTTCACCCCCGAACTCACTCATGGCTCCTCCGGCCAATCACAGCCTCCCCTGCTCATAACCACTCCGCATCACCCATTCGGACTGACCACTACTCAACTTTACCCACCGACCCACACTGTGAAGAAATATAAACAATAACAATAATCATCCATTAATTATATTACATCAATTAACCACTGGTCAGGACAATTTATGTAATTAACCATTTATTAATTAATTAACCATCAACTGTTACTATATAATATATTACTTTACTCAACTACTGCTAACTGCTGGTTGACATCTCACCTTGCCTCACCTTGATCATCTGTCCCACCTCATTCATGCCATTCTCATCCCCCACTCTGATCATCACATGACACTGATTCCTTGCAGCTCTCGGATGGTCGCAATACAGTAAAACCATTCATGTAATGCCCCCGGGGCCCGCCTGGAATAAAGACATGTTATCCCACTCATGCCTCCTCATCCTGTGTGCCGTAGCTGCAATCGTGCACTCATGGTGACATTATAGTGCTCCTCCACTGAGAGACCAGGGTGCTAGCACAATGAGCTGATATCCCACTCAGTCACATTATCCTGACACCGAGCCAACCAGTCCTTGCTCTATCCTAATAATGTTGAGTGCCTGGCTAGGAAGGGCAAAGTATAAATTTTGAAGTCATTGGTTTGGCTCAACCAGGGCTCGGACCTCACAATCTACCAAAGCGGGAGAGGGACGCTCAACTCATTTGGCCATCCCGTCTGGTCTGGGTAGGCAGCAATGTCGGAGAGAAAGTGTCAGTGAACAGAGGACACAAAAAGAGCGAAGAGATGTGACTACACCCAAATGCGTCCGACGTGACTTGGATGTCGTAATCGACGGGGCTATATAAGTCGCAGCTTTCTATTTGTCTGAACTTTGTGGAATTAAAAAAAAAGCTTGTGCTACCCATTCAAGGGAAATGTGTGAATGCGCCCGATTTAGGAGGGCCCGCAATAAAATTGATATGAAATGGATTTTATAGGGATAATTGTATGCATAATTGTGCCTGAATCTAAGGTTTGTTATGAACATATTTATTAGAACGCGGTTTTCAGCCACTAGTCTACAACAGTGGTTTAACCTGCGTCTGACAAATAATACAACAGTTGTGTAGACACAATACGCCGTATGCGCAACGGCATACGGTGTATTGTTTTTGTGTGATGTATTTTAATATTGGGAAATGTGTTGGATCCTTAGTAATAACAATTGCTTGTTTGTTGTGGTTTTACGTCCGAGCAAAAGTACATCCGATACTCTTTTATTTGTTACTGCCATTCGAATAAAATCAGACTATTTCACATTTTCCTGCCAATTTTAAATGTACAAAAATATATTAATAATGTCATGGGGGGTGGTGAAAATGGGAAATATTGTGCCTAGAGCGGGACTCGAACGCACATCTCTTTGCATTCCAGGCCAGTGTGCTAACCATTACACCACCTAGGCTCCCTGATATCAACACACTACCCACGCCTACCTGCCTATGCGGCTCCTTGCCTGAGAGGTCAGTGCAGACCACTACAATAACAAAAAAGTAATTAAAACACTATTTTGTGAAACAAAAGTGACAGAAGAAACGTTACTAACTCTTCGGCATGAATATAGGCTTAGTGGCGGAGACGGTCTGAAGCTCACAACCAATCAATCAAGGTAAGATATAAGGTATTTATTGTAAAATCCAGTGGAGAGAAACACCAAATACAGCAAACACAAATATAAAAAAACCAAATAAACAAACAAAAAAACACAATAAAAACAAAAACACCGTTCAGATTCAGCAAATTTAACATGCTGTATTTAGGGGTTTGCTCTGACTGTTGAAGCGGCAAACCACAGAGGTCGTTTGAAGGTTAAGGACTGGAAGCTTGAGACGGGCCGGGCGTCTGGAGAGTTTGCCGGGCGGACTGGAGAAGGGGCCGAGTCGGCTGGAGGAGCCCGTAAGGACCCGGACGCAGGCGGGCCCCGGGGCTGTAAGGACCGGCTAGATGGGGGCGTAAGGGCCCGGAGCATGCGGGCCCTGAGCGGTAAGGACCTCCTAGTCCTAGAGGGCGTTCTGGAGAGGCTCTAAGCCGCTCGGTGGCGCCACGGAGGAGCCCCCGTAGGAGCGACAGGTTGTACAGGGCAAAAGACCACAGGGCCTGTTCAGTAAGAAGCGACATTCGCTATATTTGTATGTATGTGTATGTTATATATATTATGTGGATATAAATTTAAAAAATGCTAACTGATGTTTGTTAGTGTCTGTCTCCGGCTACCTCTGACCTACCAACACTGGGCGTGGTGGCCAAATCAGTAGAGTGCAGGCCTCGCGTGCGGAAGGTGGGGAGTTTGGTTCCCGGTCGAATCAAACCAATGACATATATACAATTGATACTTGTCGCTTCCTAGCCTGGTGCTCGGCATTATTAGCATAGGGCAAGGACACTTTAGCTCAGTGTGAGGATAACATGACTGAGTGGGATATCAGGTCATGTTGTTGGTGGACTGGTCTGCCAGTGGGGCGATATGAGTGCGCACCGTCACAAGTCGGTCGCCATCCTGATGTGACCTTAGATGTTGCCAGGACGTACAATTCCAACAACCAACTAATCAAAACCATGGGACTATGCGATTTTAACAAATTTTAGGTCGCTACTTTGAAAGTCTATTACAATAAAAGACCAGGAAGATTGAGCAATTGAAGGAAACAAGTGGTTTCTTTTCCATCTCCTTACGATATACACTGCAGTAGTTTGATTGGTACTGACAGGTTAACTTGAGCAGGGCCAGCCTACCTTAGATCCGGGCTAAGCGACACCACGTGATCCTGTCAGGTACAGCGAGATCTGCTGGGAGAGCAGGGTGAGCCTATGTGGAATTGTATGGGGGCACTTCAAGATATGTGCTTGGACAGACTTTTCATTGGACATAAGGCATACCATATGAGACTGATGCATTTAAAGTTGCGGAATGCGATTAAATTTGGGTTTCTACAATATTATTTTTAATATATGATGTTCATCACTGTTCATGTTTAGAAAACATGGGTAATTGAATGCATGGGACCGACCCCATACTGTCTCTATGGACGCTAAGCCTACTGTCACCTAGTGTAAACTTTGTGCAGCTTTTTCATATATCACTTATCTACTTCTGCTTTCCTGGTTGGCTCAGTGTCTGAAACATCCACAAGAAGACAATATTGTACTTACATGGTTTCTTAAATCTCAACATGGTTGCTACAGGCACATGTATCTAATCTGGACTGGCATTTGGTAGTGGTGACAGAGAGAAAGCATGTGACCTGCACCCTTATTTATAGCTGTGTATCCGGGTATCAGTCAGGTGACCCTAGCTGGTGCCTGGCAGCTCAGTGGTTGCACAGAACCAATGGAGCCGGCTATCAGTAAGCTGACCTAGTTGCCTGGTACCTGGCAGCCTGTTGGCTGCACAGAACCAATGGAGCCGGCTATCAGTAAGCTGACCTAGTTGCCTGGTACCTGGCAGCCTGTTGGCTGCAGAGTTCCAACATTCCCAAATATTTTACACTTGCAGGAATGAACTTGAACTATAATAATCTGCTGGACTGCCAACTGACATGCCATTTAGCGCCAAGTTGCATATATATATATATATTAACTGTTGTAAGCAGTATTCAATTAACTTCATCCTCAACATCTGAACCATCAAGAGAGATATATCACAGGCTCACAAAATGTACCCTCCCACCCACCCGAGCTTACTTCTTAAGATCCTTAGGGTTCAGCGTATGTGAGCCTGGAACATCAAATGACCCAAACAATATAATCTTGTGACACATCAACAAGAAAAAGAAATGCCAATATATATACACATGTCGGTCTCGTGTATCTTCAATTTTGTACTATATAATTTATTATGTGGATATAATAACGGCAGCCCCTTAATGTTTCTCTCTAAGCACCTTAACTTCCATGTTATTCACTGCGGGGCAGGCATTCTCTCCTCCCCCGCCTCCTATACCCGTGACCCAACTGTCACTCTGCTCACTTTCAAAACTTTGTTTCGGAGGATATGTTCTCTATGATACTTGGCCTTGGAGATCAGAGCATAAAAGGTTCAGATTTAGGTTCAAAATGTTTGGGATGAGGAACGTGGGTCACCATAGGACATAATATTGCGTTGCCAACTCTTACTGGTGAAGAGACAGGTTTGTTTTACATCCTAGCAACATCTCAGCTCATATCAGAACGGGTACCGACTTGTAACAGTGCACACCCATGGCACATTTATAGTGCTGCCCCACTGGGATACCAGGCCACCAGCACCATGACCTGATATCCCACTCAGTCACATTATCCTGACACTGAGCTACCCAGTCTTTGCCATATCCTAAGAATGCTGAGTGCCTGGCTAGGAAGCGACAAGTTTCAATTTTATAAGTCATTGGTTTGACTCGACCAGGGTAAAATCCCACAAGTTACAAAAACACAGGAGACGGATGCTCAACTCATCTGGCCATCCTGTCTGGCTGGATGAAGAGCAGGGGAAGGTTAGTGAGAGAAGAATGGAAGAAGGTTATGGAGTGCTTTAGCAGCTGGGATCAGTCCACAACCAGAACATGGATGTGTGTGTCGAGGTGGGGGATGGGTGGGGGGTGGGTGGGGGGGAGTGCAGGAGGTAGGGATGGGTGAGTAAGAGGCAGCGGTGGGCGGGGTCAGGGGAATAGTGGCAAAGTGAAGTGGAGGTGGGTGGGGGTGGAATTGGGCGTGGCGGAAGGCATCCTTTCCAGTGTAAGGGAGCGGGAAGTCGGGGAAATGAGGGGGGAAATAAGGTAGATGGTGAGATGCGGGTATCACAGGTGGAGGGGAGCCTTGCGGTGTGCGATGTGCAGAGGGAGGGGAGGGGTTGTGCTTGTTGGCGTGACCTTACCAATAAAAGGTTTCTATCTGACAACACAGTGCTTTCGAGATAATTCGGACTGAAGCTGTGTAACTGCATGATCGCAAAGCAGGTAGAACAATATTCTTTTTAATATATTGCAGTGTAAAGTACCAGTTGAGAAACAGTTGTGTAACTGCATGATAGCCTCTTGGAGATAGAACATATTTACATCCATAACACCAATTCGGTCACTTTGTCAGGTAGAACCTTTTTCTAGTAAGGTCACGATGGGTCGATACCAGTCAGCCTCCTCCTACCTGGTCCGTACTTAGTACTTAGAGCAACTATTCAAGTTGAATATTCTGATGGCTTAGAGATTCTGACATATAAAGCGTTCAGGCTCAAAACGACATAAACGCCAATCCACAAATGGAGATAAACATTGGATTCAAACCTTCAAGCTTGTTGTCATATTCCTACTTTGTTGGTCATTGCTCTATAAAGATATGATCATATTAAAAGTGGAATTAGTATGAATTAAAGTTATTTTCATGTAAACATCTTTTATTTCAACTGAATTTTTGGATTGACGTTTGTGTGGTTTTGGGCCTGAACACTTCATATACTCACATACATATGGTGGGTTAATCATTATAATATAATATACTTTACCAACTTTACCATGTGTTATGCAGAGGTTATAGCTAGGCTCCGGATCAATCCCTGGGCCAACATTGTGTTGAACTGTCATTATATATATATTCACACTCTCTGACTATATTCAGAGACTGTATATATCTGTGCTCTCTGCTGTATTCCAGACTTGTGCAGAGTCACGTTTCAACATAGTGCCACCATCTTGTGGAATCCATCTGTACCATTTTGCAGTAAACCATATCGGTGGCCCAATCCAATGGTGGAGTTAAGAACACTTGTAGTTACATGACTCAAAATGATCGCTACTATGGTCAAAGTGACCAAAGTTAGTAAAAACCATCAACATTTATATAAAATGAGTATGGTAGGCACACAAATACATGCTTTAAATATACCAGGCTAACTGGAACATCATCTTACCAACACCCACCTGTCTATGTGGATTTTTCTCTGAGAGATTGGTGCATACGACTCTAGCAATGCCAAGCTCCAAATTAAATAACAATTAATATAAAGTGGGCAAGGTTTTAATTTTTTTATTTTTTGTTGGTACATTAGTTGTTTAAGCAGGGGAAATTTCAGTTGCAGACGACTGGTCTTCCTCATTCCACTGCTCCTTGCCCTATCCTAATAATGCCGAGCGCCTGGCTATGAAGCGACAAGTATCAAGTTTTAAGTCATTGGTTTGACTAGACCAGGATTCGAACCCACCCCAACATGGATTCGAACCCTACCAACACGGGAGATGGACGCTGTAACTCAATCGGCCATCCCATCTGGTTTGATTGATTTTCAGGTGGTTCAATCAACAAAATAGGAGGTTTGTCTTCGGAATATATTTATCCATTGCACACGAATTGATATATTGGTTTAATGTTATTGTTTTACTTGTCTCCGTAGGGATGTGTTTATATGTAGGTGGGTACACATCATTGCAGTGTGACTTCAGTAATGAACATTATCAGCATTATGATCATCAACATTACGATCAGGATCATCATGATCATCGTCTTAATAATTCACTAGTTATCATCATCATTATCATCATCACCATCAACCCAATTGCTGTATTTACCACCATTACCATCGTCATCACTGCAATCACCATCGCCATTACCACACTCACGATCATCATTACCACAACCAGCATTGCCATCACCATAATCACCATCATCACCAGCATTACCATACTTATCATACATATCATCAATATCATCATTATCATCATTACTGTTGCCATCATCATTGATACCATTATCATCATTATCGGCATCATCATCATATCATCATCACTGTTATCAGTGATATCATCATTATTAGTATTATCATCATTATTGTCATAATTGTTATCATTATTATTATTATTCCTATCATTCAATATAATAATTATCCGATGCGTTGATGGTCATCAATGTGTTGATGCCTCTCCTCCAGTGTTTATCGATTGCATGGAAGAGAGAATAGAAGATGTAGCGCTTCAGCCCCACCGTTGTCAATTCCGTTGTGCAGCACTAATTAGGGCACCGTTTTAAGTGCTAGCAGACAAAGGAAACAGGCCGGGAAAATTAGGTCAGTTTCACACCTCGAGAGAAATCATTGCGGTTAGCTAAAGCATGGGGCGGGGAAACCGGAAGCTATTTGAACATGAAGAATTCAGACGCAAAACCACGTCAACGACGTGACCAAACATAGAGATAAACATTGGATTGGAATCAACCCTACACAAAATATATGTTGTTATATTCCTACTTTTTTGTTCATTGCTCCATAACCATATGATCATATGCAAAATGGAATTTGTGAGAATCAACATTATTTTCAGGGAACAATCTTTTGTTTAAAGTACATTTTTGGGTTGGTGTTTTGCGCCTGAACTGTTCATATGGGTCCTTCTCTGAAACTGGGTACCACACATTTGGTCTCAATGTTACCATAATGCCATACGGCCATAGTTAATTCTAATATTGTGTCCTGGTGCTAGCAACCTGGTTTCCCAGTGGGGCAGCATTATAAAGTCACCATGAGTGTACACTATCCGAAGGCAGTACCTACCAAGCGCCGTCGCCTAATCGGTAGAACGCGGTCCTCGCCTGCGAAAGGTCGGGAGTTCAGTTCACGGTCGAGTCAAACAATACCACATTAACCACAGATTCCAGGATACACCCAGCTAACACCAGCAGATTCAAACTCATTAGTGTACATGACAAGACTGCACAGAACATCCTCACCACGGGGGCTGGGCCCTGACGGTGGAGTCTCCGACGTGGCCTGAGCATATAGTTCAACCATTCTAATCTAATCTATCCAATGACTTTAACATTGATAGTGTTCGCTTCCTACCCTGTCACTCAACAAGAATAAGATAGGAAAAGGACTGGTTTGCTGAGTGTCAGGATAATTTGACTGAGTGGGATATCATGTCATGGTGCAAGCGACCTGATTTCCCAATGAGGCCGCACTATAAAGCCTCCAGGAGCGCACACTGTCACACATGCCTACCCATCCAGATATTACCTGAGATGTTGCTAGGCTATAAGACAAGGATAGCCAAACTGTAAAGAACATTATGAGCAGGCGAGCAACTCGACCAGCTTCCATAATGGCGGATAATAAACGTGAGACTGCGCCATTCTGCCCATGTCTTCCAAAGCGAGGCTAGCTGGAAGCGCTGATCCATCTGCGACGAATTATTGCCTAATCCATCGGAGTGTGGGGTAGGGGGGGGGGCAAGGGTGGTGGTGGGGGAGAGGGGTGGCTGGAGATGGGGGAGCAGAATGTGGCGTATCGGGTAAGGCTCTCTTCTCGCCACTCGATCCGGATCACATTCATAATTGGGCATGAATAGACTAATTACTCAGCCATAGAGGCTGGCTATGATTACACTAATTTCTACTTTACGTCTCCCTCTCGCCAACTCTTCTTCCTCCCCCTCTCCTCCCCTCCCCTCCCCCTTCCGCCTCTCCCCCCCTCACCCTCACCCTGCCCCCCTCCCCTCCACGGTCAACCCGCACGCCCACCCGCCCTATCACCCTTCCTTCCCTCTCTCCTTCCCTCCGCCCCCTTCCCTCACCCTTTCCTCCCCCGCCCCTTCCCTCCCCCTTCCGTCCCCGGTCCCCCCGCCGCCTTCGGTTCCTCAAACTCCTTCGCTCCTCCCTTCGTTTCCCCCTCCCTCCCTCCTTCCCTCCCCGTCCCGGTCCTCGCCCTCAGCCCACCCCGCCCTCCTTCCTCCCTCCTTTCCTCTCTTCTTCCCTCCGCCCTCCCCTCCCTATCCCTCCTTCCCCCTATCTCCCTCATTTCTGCCCGCCCCGCCCGCCCCACTCAAACCACCTTTCCCTCCCTTTCTCCATTTTCCCTCCCCCACTCTCCCCCTCTTACCCCTCCCTGCCGCCCCCCACCTGCCCGCCAGTCTCCCTGCCTGCTCCTCTTCCACTCTCCAAGCAAATTGCAATCAACCTATGTGCGTATGTCTATAGTCGCTAGGCCATGGCTTATTAGCAATATTAAATGGAAGTTCTAAATTGAACTATGTCAAGAATATTTTGCCAGCATCACTGAACATGTCATAACTATAAACGCGGCAAGATATCCCCTATATATATATATATATATATACATATGTATGCTATATAATATATATCATATACTTATATATACATATATAATATACATACCTTAGCATGAATATGAGAAACATTACATGCTTGCCACCATTATCTGTGGTGTAAATATATATGTTTCTGCAAATAGCATATGTACGAGAAACTATGTTTCTGTCTGTTGCATGTCCCTAATAATTGTCCATCCTTGCTATATGGCATTACCAGTATTGTATATAAAGGAAATGGTGTCTTACCATACAAATGTATAAGTATTTTTTTCAAAATTATTATTCCAGTTCTAACAACTCCTTTCTTTCACCACTGACGCGATGGTCCTTTGCACTTATCAATTATGGTGCATATTAAGTATTTAGGGATTAGATGATGAGAGGGTATGCACAATGGAGACAATAGTCGGTAACAATTGGGCATTGCACATATTATGGGGATCTTACTTTGTACATGTAGAGTGGATGATGACCATTTTCCTTTCAACTATATTATATATAATCTATTATATATATATAAACGCTCCGAGAATTATGTAATTATTTACTAGCCGATTCACGTGAGTATATCATTAATGAACGCCGTCATCCAGCCGCTTTGCTGCAGAGCTACTGGGCCCAGTGGCTTCTGACGCCTCTCGCTGTATTTGAATCGTCAGTTGCCACCCGTTTTTTGCTTTTTGATTGAATTAGGTAGGGCATTTATCGCTCAGCCCGGAGTCGAATAAACAAACCAACCCAATCTGCTGGTCTCCTTGTCATTTCATAGGGGAGTCTTATATCATTGATTTGCTGATCATACCTGTGAGGAGACATTGATACGATGGGCATGACTTGATGTTATTGGTGGTAGTGAATTTCGGATTATGCAGATAATGGTTGCAGGATTCAGTTCAATTGTCTCCGTAAACTATACCTTAGTGATTGTTTAGTATATATTTTATTCGTTCAGTCAGGTGATACAAGTTGGTTCTAATTTGGTAATTATTTACTTTACTCTTTTTTCAGTATATATATACACTATAATACTACTATGGGAATATAATTATACACAAGGACACTCTTCCGCACACAGTTCCATCCATTGCGCGTGCGCAACGACGGACACCCCATATTAGTTCCTGTTCTAGCCGCTGGCGCCACCGGCGAGTGGTCAGGGCCATCTGTAGCACTCACTACAGACCAAGGTTTTAAGTATACATGATCGTGTGTCGCTCTTCCCGGATACCGGATACTGGATACCGGATACCGGATTACCGTTCGCACTCACTGGACGCAGTGCCTGAATCGGTAAAGGGCGGGAGTTCGCATCCCAGCTGAGTCAAAGCAATGAGTTATGAAATTGATACTTGTCGCTACCTAGCCTAGCGCTCGGCATTTATAGGATAGGACAATGACTGGTTGGCTCTTGTGTCAGGATGATATGACTGTGTGGGGTATCGGGTCATGGTATCACACATTCTTGACACCGTGGGTCTAGTCTCCTAGTAGGGAAGCACTATAAAGTCACCTGGAGTGCACACTGTCACAAGTCGGTACCCGACCTGATCCGACCTTAGATGTTGCTAGGACATAAAATAATTGTACAGACAAACCAAACAGGACATATTACACAGACTATTTGACTAATACCATACCATGTGATGCCTCAGTCAAAATCGTCACTGACAAACAGGTAAGATCACAAGGCAACTACCAAATTGAGACGAAGTAGTTAGCCAGTAAATTGAGACTATTGCTGTTCAGCGATGAAAATAAGCCACGAGGACAGGGTAAGTAAACCATCACATACAAAAGACAATCCCAGAACGGCCATTGTCTAGTCACCATTAAATTCACAATATTTGTATGTCGTTGGTTTGACTTGAACAGGGTTCGAATCCACGATGCCACGATCTACCAGAACGGTTGGTTGGCTGGTTGTTGGAGTTTTCCGTCCTGGCAAGATCTAAGGTCATATCAAGATGGGTTCCGACTTGTGACAGTGTGCACTCATCATGACTTTATAGTGCTGCTGCACTGGGAAATCAGGCCACTGGCAGCATGACCCGCTATCCCACTCAGTTGAATTATCCTGACATTGAGCTCACCAGTCCATGACCCATCCTATTAATGCCGAGCGCCAGGAAGCGACAAGTATCAATTTTATTAGTCATTGGTTTGACTCGACTGGGAACCAAACTGTGGATGTCCCGCACGCGAGACCCACACTCTACCGAGTTGGTGACCATGCTCGGTGTGCAGCCATGTAGAATTCCCACCATATATAACAAATAAAGTATGAGGTTTATTGGGATCAATATTAGGAACAAGTCAAGGGATACTGTGAGAAATAAAGAACTGTTATCTCTCAATGCTGTTGGGTAACGGCACTATTCTTCTTTTGTCTTCTTTTTGTATGGTATCAAACCTTTGTTGATTTTAGACTATTACATATGTGAATGAATATAACATAATGTCATGGGGGTGATGAAAAACATATCTTTGCATTCCAGGCCAGTGTGCGACCCATTACACCACCTAGGCTCCCTGATATCATCATATTACCCACGCCTCCCTGTCTATGCGGGTCCTTGCCTGAGAGGTCGGTGCAGACCACTACACTCGTCCCCCTGGAATTGTAAGTTATTTAATGCTTACAATTACATACATACAGGCAATGCACTTACATATACACAGGGTAGGTTCAACAACTATACATCGCATAGTTTGTATAGGATCCTTGTCGTGGCAACCCGTGTCATGGGGGTGATGACAAATGGGAAATATTGCACCTAGACTGGGACTGCACCCACATATATTTGCATTCCAGGCCAGTGTGCTAACCATTACACCACCTAGGCTCCCTGATATCACTATGCAACCCACGCCTACCTGTTTATGCGGCTCCTTGCCTGATAGGTCAGTGCAGACCACTACACTAACATGGGCAGAAGATCGGTGTCTCGGCGCTGACAAATTACCTTTATTCGCTGAATAAAATGCTCATTCACCAAAACGTAAAAGTGTAGTTCAGTAGGTGTGTTGGTGCAAAACCTCATGGGCCGTATGCATGAAGATGTGTTAGCGTTGTGTGGTGTTAACCGCTATCACTGGTGTCATGAAGTATGTCATGCCATATGCATGGTCGCCTAAACCGTTCGCATTAGCTAAACGTGCAGTTATTTATAGATTTGGGAAATCCCTCTGAGCCTGTTGCTGGCGAGCACCGCTATTTGACAATATTGCCGCCGATCCAGAGGCGGCGGCGGGGTCGATTTGTTTTGTTTATATTCGACTGTATGGATATCGCCGCCAATGTTGCTGCAGCATTAATATCGCTTCGATTTTAGGGTTAATTTGATGAAATTTCACTTATTGCGTATGTAATTCTGTTAAATATGATAGCATTGAATAGATTTGGCTCTAATATATCGCCGCTGATGCGGCGGCGGCGATTTGTTTTGTTTAGATTTGACGGTATGAATATCGCCGCCGATGTAGGGGCGGCGTTAATATCGCTTCGATTTTGGGGAATATTTGACCAAATTTCACTTTTGTAGTATCTTATTCTGTTAAATATGATAGCGTTGAATAGATTTGGGCCGAATCGGTACCTAACACCACCCGTAAACCTGCTATGCAGTGGTGTTAGAATATCTGACCTTAAACTTGTGGTATTTCCGTAGCACTGCTCCATGCATAGTGACTTTTCGCCGCTAAACTAGAAATCCCATCCAAAACCAGTTTTGTCTAGATAACACCGCTCCATGCATACGGCCCCTGCTATATTTATGCGTGCGGAGAGTGTCAAGTCCTGCCTATAGTTAGGAAGAACTTATGAAAAAAGACAGCACAAAAAGGAAGAGGAGATTATATGCCGTGTTTGAAGGTGATGTTGACCTTTTGGATGAAGTGGTCCTATAGTGTCTGTTCACGGATTTAGGGTCTTTCAGACACAATGCGACTTTTTACCAACACTTTACCCTACTCTGTTGACATTTCCACGATGCTTCATGCGGTTCGATTATATTGTAAGCATGATAGCATTTATATGATGGTATGTGGATTTTAGCTGGTGACCTGAGATTTATGGATACACACATTATGCACATGACTGTTTTATTAAAGTGGCATAGTCCACTGCGGCAGCACTATAAAGTCGCCATGAATGTGCACTGTCACAAGCCGGTACCTGTTCTGATATGATATTAGATGTTTTTATGTCTATTTTTGTTGTTGTGGGCGGTAGATATATTAGGTTGATCTTTACCTACTTTACTTTAGCTTTAAATAAATGCTATTTAAAATGGTTAACTTTGGGTTCATTGTAAAGGAAAGTTTGTTTTATTTAGCAATGCCTCTAGAGCGCATTGATTTTATCATCGGCTATTGGACGTGAAACATATGGTCGGTCTGACATATTTCTTTGCAGGAAGCCCACTGCTGCCACAGAGGCGACTCTTTCTGATAAGCAGCAATGTGTCTTTTATGTGCACCTTCCCACAGACAGGACAGCACATATCACAGCATTTGATGAACCGGTTGTGGACCACTGGTTGGGATACATTTTAAATGAATATGTGGACAATTAATGTTAGCAATCCTGTCAAAACTCTGGAATCATAGACGTCAGCAGTAACAGTATCTATTAAACTATCATAATATTCCTTCCTATGCAGCAACAATGATTGACAATAACAAGTTTGATTAAATTGACATTTTTCCTTTATATCCAGCAAAAATGCTTAATAAGTGCGTCAATGTCTCAGTCAGATATCTCAAATCAAATGTATGTACTGTATATGTCCCAATAGATGCGCACTGCGCGAGTGCAAACACATGGATGCACGTCTATTCTAAGTTAACAAATTTCATTGATTTGCTTTTTGTTGTGAACCTGAAATAAAGTGGGATCGTCTTACTTTATGGGCATTCAGTCTGAATATGATCGTAAATTTTGATGTGTTTTTGTCGTGCCTCTGAGATAAAGTGGGATTGTCTTATTTTATGTACATTCAGTCTGAATATGATTGTAAATTTATGTGTGCTTTCAATCTTGAAATGGGAGGTGTGCTTCTATTGGGTAGTGTGCTTCTATTGGGATATATATGGTAAGTGTATTGATTTCGGATATGTTATGCTTTCATCGGAATATGCAGCTTCAACCACCCTTCTGTTCACCTTGTGAGAAAAGTTTACGAATGAAAAATATAGTCGTAAGACATAATGGATATAGAGGAGGGAAAAATGCCATGGTACGGACTCAATAAGAGGACCTAGAGCAATATTATCGAAATATGGAACAAATATGCCTTAACTGAGAATATACACTCTGACACACGGACACCCTTGACTTGTTCCTAATATTGATCCCAATAAACCTCATACTTTATTTGTTATATATGGTGGGAATTCTACATGGCAGCACACCAGGCATGTTCGCCAACTCGCTGGAGCGCGGGTATCGCGTGAGGCAGAGACGGAGTTTGGTTCCCGGTCGAGTCAAACCAATGACTAATAAAATTGATATTTGTCGCTTCCTAGCCTGGCGCTCGGCATTAATAGGATGGATCAAGGACTGGTGAGCTCAATGTATGGATAATGCAACTGAGTGGGATAGCGGGTCATGCTACCAGTGCGCTGATTTTCCAGTGTAGCAGCACTATAAAGTCACGATGAGTGCACACTGTCACATGTCGGTACCCATCTTGATATGACCTTAGATCTTGCCTGGACGGAAAACTCCAACAACCAGCCAACCAACCGTTCTGGTAGATCGTGGCATCGTGGATTCGAACCCTGTTCGAATCAAACCAATGACATACAAATGTATACATACCAAAACAAACCAACACAAATAGAACCAAACTGGAGCCTAAGTTGTCCTGCCTGTGGCCTCGCCCCAACCTGGTAGAGCGCCGTGGGACCTGACGGAGCTTCTTAGTTCAGCCGTCACACATGGCTGAACACAGGACTCCAGCTACTAACACCTCACCGACCACCATGTCCCCTTCGCTGACGATTGGAAAATGAAAGCTTGTTTTATTTAATGACGCCACTGAGCGCATTGATTTTCGTATCATAGACTATTGCATGTGAAATATCTAGTCATTCTGACATATTTCTTTGGAGGAAATCTGTTGCCGCCACATAGGCTACTCTTTCCGAGAAGCAGCAAGGGGTCTTCTATATGCACTTTCCCACAGACAGGAAAGCACCTGACGATTTGAAGGAATGACCCAGTGGTCAGAGCGTCTGATTATGTTGGTTGGTTGTTGGGAATTTTGCACCCTGGCAACACCTAAGGTCATATCAGGATGGGTACCTCATGAGTGCTGCCCCAATGGGATACCACGCTACCAGCACCATCACCTGATATCCCATTCTCACATTATCCTGACACTCATTATCCTGACACTAAGCCATGCAGTCCCTGCCCTATCCTAATAATGCCAAGCGCCTGGCTAGAAAACAAAAAGTATCCATTTTTAAGTCAGTGATTTGACTGGACCAATGGGTTCGAATCCCACGATCTACCAAAACGGGAAACACCCGCTCAACTCATTCGGCCATCCCGTCTGGTGTCAACACTATGAAGTCGTCATGAATGCGCACTGTCACAAGTCAGTACCAGTCCTGATATGATCCTAGATGTTACCAGGACGTAAAACTCCAACAAACAACCTAGAGGAAGCAGATTGGGTGGCCTTGTATGTGGTGTGGTCTACTTGCCCTGGCAGTGACGGCCATTGGTAAGTTGTGCCGCGAGGGTCTAGTGGTAGGGACCCATGCCAAATGGGGATGTTCAGCGTTGAGGCGTTGAAACTAGCCATGGATATAATGGGCTATTGAATAGACCCCTTTCAATGTTTATAAACATTGTGTATGTGCTCGCAGCTTGGCTGCAGAATCAAGGCACACTGCCATTGAGTTTGCCGGTATGCGCAGTCAGCAGTGCAAAACGCTTATTTTATTCAAAATTAATAGAAATGTAGAAATCTAACCTTATAAATTTAATATAATCTGTTTGTTGAACATGTTTACTAGATGTGTTCCAAGCGGTTTGTTTCTAGGTGGTGGTTTTAGAGATATTTCACTTTTTCTGATGGCCGAATGAGTTAGAGCGTCCATCTCCCGTGTTGGTAGACCATGGGATCATGGTCCAGTCAAACCGATGACTTAAAAATTGATACTTGTCGCTTCCTAGCCAGGCAGTCAACATTATTAGGATAGGGCAAGGGCTGGTTGGCTCAGTCTCAAGATAACGTGACTGAGTGGGATATTAAGTCATGGTGCTGGTGGCTTGGTCTCCCAGTGGGGCAGCACTATTAATTCACCATGAGTGTGCACTGTCACAAGTCAGTACCCATCCTGATATGACCTTAGATGTTGATAGGATGTAAAACAACAACAAACAAACTCTATGCAGGATGTTTATGTGCTATAAAAGTTCATGTGAATTCTACACATCAATATACACTGATGTATATAGCAATGATGAATATGGGAATATGATTCTGAGGCATGGCATGGCATGCGGCCAGGCATGGAATGCTCTGTAGCTAAATCACTTACCATTGTATTGATTCAACATAATAGTACATAGTGCCGAAAAACTATCAGGCATATAGTTGGATTGTGTCGGGATATGTATATATAAAGCAGTAAAGGAAATCAATGTGTCACTTTAGAAATCCTATCTTCCTCCTCGCTTGGTAAGTGATATCATCATATAGATACATTAGTGTTAGTCTGATATCATGATATATATATATATATATATATGATTTTATCTCGGTAATAAGATTTGTTGGCGGAAATTGATGAAGATTATCCGATGGCCACCCTTGAGTGTTATTTGTATCGGGTTATTATAAATCAAGAGCAACCCTATTGGCAGGAAGTGTGTATATTCTGCAATGGACAAAGCAGTGTCATTACTAACCTCGGCTTCTAAAATCAAACACTTCCGGATCTCATATAGAGTACTTCTCAGGTACATCTCACTTCAACCAACTGTCAGCACCATCATCAATCCCTTAATTCTGGGGCACTGCAGTTGACTTTGCAACTACTTTTTTCTATTTCCCCCCCTGTTCTCCACTGCCCTCTGGGATTTGCCCAACTCCAGGACTGTTGAGTATCTGATGTTCCGTTCCAACGAGTGGTCTACAACTGGTTCATCAAAGGCTGTGGTATGTGCTGTCCTGTCAGTGGAAATACCCATTGTTGCTTATCGGAAAGATTAGCCTATGTGGCAGCAGCAGATTTCCTCCAAAGGAATATGTCAGAATGACCATACACTTGAGGTCCAATAGCTGATGATCAAAATCATTGGGCTATAGAGGCATCATCAAATAAAACAAGTGAAATTCTTTGAAGTTGTCGTCCCAGTTGGGATACTACAGATGTCATTGCAACCAGTTTTCTCCATTTTCCTACATTCTCAACTGCCCTCTGGGACTTGCTAAGCTGGAGGTCTTGTTTTCTTTCACTTTCTTGCTTGCAAAATGGTTTTGGCAGGACAAGAAGAAGGGAAGCATTGTCAAACCACTGCACTTTGAATTTCGTTAGATGGTCGTCAGGAGTTATTTGTGTGGTCCAATTGCCTACTTGATCTTGGCATGGAGTAAGTACCTCATTGGTAACAGAGTCTTTGTGTGAGATGTGTAGTATCTTGCGGTGGCACCTCATTTCTATTGTTAGTATTACTCGTTGGAGGTCTGCTGTGAGGGTCCATGATTCACTGATTGATTGATTGATTGGTGCTTGCTTTACGCCGTGTCGGCAGCATAGGTCATATCCACGGCAAGAAATATTAGTTTTTTGTTCAAACCATCTCTTTTACATCTAAAAGCAGACATTCAAGTATGTGCCAATAGACACTCATTAAATTAGAAAGCTCACACTCATATATTTGTGGTCAAGGGAAACAAATTCCCATAGAAAAAGAAAAGTGTTATTAATAATTGATAGAATCTATTTAGTCAACTATATGAGGTGGTACAGTCCAGCTACCCCCAAAAAGGCTAAAATGTTTTCCTGTTTTACCTTAGTAAAAAGGTCATGCATACTGTCTGCAGTGTAGTACTGTTGGCACAGGGCAAACAAATCAACGCAACTTAGTCAAATGTGTTTGAGTGTCAGCGGGGACTGACACCCAATACATTCAGGGGGAGGTTCCTCCTTGAGCAGAAAAGCATGTGTAAGCCAAGAATCACAAACATAGAAGAAGATGGATACGATAAGGGAGCATATCAGTCATATCTTGGAGCGGAGAGAAATACTCTTGTCAAACCAAACTGGTTTCAGACTTGTCAATACTGCTGATGTCTGTACTCTCCTAGAGAGTATCTCTGGCTTAGAACCCTTATCAGTTATAACTAAGCTGAGCTGTTTGAAGGTTGTAAATGTCACAAACCTCTGTCCAACTACTTTTATCGCCCTGTTGATGCCACTAGCTAGAAAAACTGAAGCAACCATTAAAGTTTCATAATCTGATAATTCTGAGTTCCCGCTATAATAATAATAACATATTTATTTCCACTTCATCAAGGCACATACGCTTTGATATTTATATAAGTAACGTTTCAGCTATATTGGTTAAATATATACTTTGCGTTGACCATTATAATCTAAATTAATTCACTTTACGGTAGATTTGTTGTTTTGTTTAAAATACCTAACTTTGGAAATATTTCAAGGAAAAAGCAAAAACAAAAGACAACACCATCATAAAGTATGTACCTGCAAAGCGAAATTACCGACATCCATAGCTTGTGGTTCATTGAGTCACACAAATGTATTACAGTAATTAAATATTTACATATGATGGTGATATTACCAAGGTCTGCGAGGTTGTAGGATGTAGTATGTGCACACTGACAACTGTCATTCAAAACCTAACTCCTAACAATTCTTTAAATGGCCTCATATCCTGCCTAACACAGTCACAGAGTAAACTGAGTATCCCTACTAAGATTAGCGCAGGCGGTAGGTATATACCAACATGTTGCAAATGTGGCCCCAAATTAAAACCCAACAACAAAATTAACATAACTGCTAACAGCTAAGATGACACGATGATAAGATGATCAAACTGAGACTATTGTTGTTCAGCGATGAAAACAAGCCACAATTCAACTTACTCATTATGGACAGGGTAAATACACCGTCAAGAAAAATCAAAACAAATAACATATTTAGAAGAAACAACTAAACAATTAGGCTGCAATAGAAATGTTCATTCAAACGCCACGAAGGGCTTGCTCTGAGTTAGTTTCTCATTCTGAAATTGAACACTCCGTTCCTTATCTCTGATATCGCGAGGTAAATTATATCATCTTGGAAGATAAGCTTAAGACTATTTCTGAGCTCCTAGGAACCAGAGAGGCGAGGATTTAAAAGAGAAATTGAAGTTGGTGGGGTGCAAGCTCACTGCATAGAAAGTAATACTCACACCACACACGTGACTGCTCACAACCCGGTCACACGTGACCACTTCCCCCACCCCCACCCGCACCTCCACCTCCACCCCTTTCCCCACCCGCTTCTCAGGTCTGAACCTTGAAAGTCCGTCCCCCGTTTCAGAAGATCGTGCGATCCAAACGCACGGGTTCAAACCCTGGTCGAGTGAAACCAATGATTTAAAAATTGATACTTGTTGCTTCCTAGCCAGGCGCTCAACATTAATAGGATATGGCAAGGACGGGTCAGCTCAGTATCAGGATAATCTGACTGGGTTGGATTTAAAGCCATGGTGCCGATGGCCTGATTTCCCAGTGGGGCAGTGCTATAAACTCACCACGAGTGTGGACTGTCACAAGTCGATACCCATCCTGATAAGGCCTCTAGATGTTGTTGCTAGGACCTCAACCTCCAACACCAAACCAACCAACCTTGCTCGGTCCTGATATTACTTTAAATGTTGCCAGGATGTAAAACTCCAACAACCAACCAACCACCTGAACCTATCTACAAGAAGAGCCCAACTATACATAAGGCACCCACCTCACGTACTGAGCCTCCAGCCCAGATTACCTACCTGTCGCAGGACACGTCCAGGTGTCATAAGCTATTTACTCAAGCTTGGGACTGTTCCGATTGGCAGGTGTCGGATACTGTCAGTCTTCCGATGGGCCACACTGGGATTTATTTTCCATTTTTTTTTAAATTCTCGCTGAACAACATTTGGGCAACGTATTTCTATTCTATATAATCTAGGGATTGATTGGTTTATTTGTCTGTTTTGTTAGATTACATGTTATTGATTTTAGTGTTGCTATCAAATGGCTATTGGGGACCAATTACACATTATTTTATATACCGGAGATTTTGTTATATGTAGCATCATTGTTGCTTCTTTTTGGCGTTGTTGAAAATAGTTTTGCAACATGTGTGATGACAAATAAAATCGCATAAGACGATTTCTACTAAGACCACTGCCTCATCATCCACCACCACTCGAGCCGGCACCACAAACAAATACATGTCTTACATGGTTTTATTTGTCGTAAGACGATTTCCACTAACACCACCACCTCAGCATCCACCACCACTAGAGCCGGCACCACAAACAAATACATGTCTTATGTGGTTTTATTTGTCATCATACGATTTCCACTAAGACCACCGCTCAGCATCCACCACCAGTAGAGCCGGCAGCACGACCACCATCACCACCACCCCCACCACCCCCACCACCATCACCACTGCCGGCAGCTCCTCAGCATCCACCAGCACTACTGCTAGCACCACAAACAAATACACCACCACCATCACCATCCACACCACCATCACCACCACCACCATGACCACGACCACCACCACCACGGCCACGACGTCCTCAGCATCCAGCACCAATAGAGCCGGCACGACGACCACCACCACCACCATCACCACTGCCACCACCTCATCAGCATCCACCACCACTACTGCTAGCACGACAAATAGAGACACCGACACCACCATCATGACCACCATGCCCACCACCACCATCACCACTGCCACCACCTCCTCAGCATCCACTGTCATTAGTGCCAGCACCACGAACAGAGACACCACCACCACCATGACCACCACCACCACCATGGCCACCATGACACGATGACGACCATGACGACGACCACCATCACCACCACCACCACCAACTTAACCATCACCGCGACTACTACCACTATGATCACCAGCAACACCATGCCCACCATGACACCATGACCATCATCACCACTGCCAACACCCCTGCCACCACCAACACCAACTTAACCATCACCACAACTAATACCACCCCCACCATCGATACCACCCCCACCAACACCAACACCACACCACCAACAACACCTCCAACAACACCAGTACCAGCACAAACATAAACACCACCAATACCACCACCACCAACCCACCCATCTGATGCCAGCAACAGAACGAAAGTTGTTGGCAGCCGTTTTGATATTTGTCGCAAAGGTATAATAGAGAATTTATACCACCAATTTATGCTCTGAACGCAAAACCTAATGTGGATGTTAGCTAACTGTGAAGCCACATTTGTGGAAAAGGTCTAATAGACGGTTACCACCACCACCCTGCCCTCTGTTGGTGGCAGCGACAAGTAGTGTACTGCCTCGCAGCTTACCCTGCATCCACCTCGTCTGTGGTTGGTTTGTTAGGGTTTATGTCCTACCAACATATAACGTCAATCACGATGGGTATCGGCTTGTGACAGTGCGCACCCATTGCATCTTTATAGTGCTGCTTCACTAGGAAAATCATGCCACCAGCACAATGACCCAATATCCCACTTAGTAACATCATCCTGATACTAAGCAAACTGGTCCATGCCCATTTCATGTTTTTCTTTACACAAATTTAACAAAGCCTCTAGAGCGCATTGATTTTTATCATCGGCTATTGGACATCAAACATATGGTCATCCTGACACATTTCTTTGGGGGAAACCCACTGCCGGCACATAGGCTACTCTTTCCGATAAGCAGCAAGGGGTCTTTTATATGCACTTTCCCAAAGACATGGCAGCACATACCCCAGCCTTTGATGAATCAGTTGTGGGTCACTGGTTGGAACGGAATATAGCCCAAACTGCAAATGTGTCCAATGAGCAGGATTGATCGGAAGACCTACACCTTTACAGGTGGACACTCTACCGCCTGAGCTATGTACCACTCTGTCCATTTCTTTTAATGCCAAGCACCAGGCCAGCTAGTGACATAAATCAATTTAATAAGTGATGAGTTTGACTCGGTCGAGATTTGAATCACCAACCTTTTTCACTGGAAGCCAGCGCTCTTAGACTTACCAGTTCGGCCACCACACTCCAGTCCTCTTGTGTGAAATGTCCGAAGGAGTATATCTAGTCACAATGCCGCCTCCTCTAATGCCAGTGGCAGGAACTACTGCGATGAGGAACAACTCAATATGCATGCTACATGAAGAAAATAGGTTTGTTGACTTGCATCTTACTATGAAAGCCTTAGTGGCAAGCGGGGCTTCCTCATGTTCACGAGCTAGTTGTTACATAGTGTAGTTGTCTGTTCTTTGACAATAGTCGAGCAAACTACAGTACAACCCCGTTAAACCAAGTTTGGTTAAACCAAATGATCGGTTAATCCAAACTTTTGTCGGTGGCCCGGCAAAATACTACCATTTATCATATATCAAAAATTGGTTGAAGCAAAGTTGGTTAACCCAAATTATCGGTTAATCCAAACAGAATTGTCGGGCCCCAGGCCACTTCCAGTATGGTTAAAAACAAACCTTCATGTGGTTATGAGGTCATCTGAGACTTTTTTATATGATAAATGGTAGTATTTTGGCAGGCTGCCAAAAAAAGTTTGAATTACCCGATCACTTGGTTTAACCGAGCTTGGTTTAATAGGGTTATACTGTATATAGATAACAAAAACAATCAAAGTGTCCACATACATTGTATATTACATTCATAATGCACCCAAAGTTTTGCCAAAGCCAAGTCAAAGTCAAAGCCAAAGCTTGGTTAATCCAATGATCGGTTAATCCAAACAAATGTCTAGGGTCCCTTCAAGTTTGGTTTAAGGGGGTTATACTGTATTTGTTTTGAGCATTCTAGGAAGTGCAAAATACATTCGTTTAATTTGGGCCCAAAAAGGAGTTCAAATTGATGTATGGTCTATCATAGACACTCTTCCTCCCCCACCTCACCCTACTGCCCTGCTCTCTCCCGTCACCTCTCGTCCCCTCTCCAGTACCCCCCCGGTCTCCCTCCCTCCCCCTCCGCTCCCCTCTCCTGCCCTTCCGTCCCCTCTGCTCATCTCCCCTCCCATCTCTCCGCCCCTCCCCTCCTCTCCCCTCCAATTCCCCCCACTACCCTCTCCTCCCCACTCTTCCCCTCCGCTCTTCTCCCCTCACCTTCCGTCCCATCTCCCTCCCTTCCCCTCGCCTTCTCTCCCCTCTCCTCCACTTCCCTCTCCTCCCCTGCCTTGTCCCCCCTCGCCATTCCCCTCTCCCGCCCCGTCATCTCTCTCTCCCCGTGCACCTCTCCCCTCCCTCCCCTCTCCCCCTCCCCGTTTCCGCTCTCCCCCTCCCCGTTCCGCTCTCCCCCTCCCGTTCCGCTCTCCTCGTCCCCGCCCCCCCCCGTCCCTCTCTCCCCCTCCCCGTTCCGCTCTCCCCTCCCCTTCCCCTCTCCCCCCTCTCACTTCCCTCTGCCCCTCCCCGTTCCCCTCACCCCGTCCCCGTTCCCGTCTCCCCTCCCGTTCCTTCTCCCTCTCCCGTTCCCTTCTTCCCTCTCCGTTCCCCCCCCCCTCTCACTACCCATATCCCCTCCCCTTCCCCTCTCCGTTCAAAGATGGCCACCCAATCAAATTAAGATTTGTCTAAAAAGAGGATAAAAATGCAAAACTATCGAACCATGCAATTTGATCTTGGAGAGCTAATAGGAATAGACCATTAACCAAACTAAACTCACCCTGCAGCCAGAATACACTTTACACCTCAGGGCTGCAACCTGAAACCTCAGATGTCCTGAGATGATGTTAAATGTTAATAGGACGTAAAACTCCAACAAACACAAATATTCAAACCTCATAGTCACAATTAACGCCTCACACCTCAGATTTAAATGTTGTCATTGCCATTAGTATTTATTTCTTTAAAAAAAGAATGAACCTATGTTTTATCCTTCAGGGAGCCATTAGTAAATCCGCTCTCCTGGTGGGTGAGGGTTTAGTAGGTGCGGACCGGGACGCATTGTATTCATTGACAGCTGCCGGGAGGAGATGGCAAAGTTCTGGAGAAAACGGTCAAGTTCTCATTCAATGAAGATGCAATCGGCCTCAGGGAGGGAAGTGGGGGCATTATCTGTTCCAATGAGTGTGGGAGGGGGCGGGGGGGGGGGGGCTTTGGAGAGGGGTAGAGGCAGCTATGTTGGAGGAATGGAATAGGTACTGCATGTGTATGTGGGGCTATTTTAGTGTTCATCAATCCAGGCCAGGCGTAACTCGATGCCTTTGATTTCATAACATGTCTTAATATTCATCTATTAGATCTGCTAAAGAATCTGAGATCATTTGCATATAGGAATTTATATATAGGAATTATTTATTTCCACGCTACCGGATGTGCTGGCGGAATCTGTAGAGCGTATGCCTCCCATGTGGAAGGTCGGGAGTTCAATTTCCGGTGGAGCCAATCCAACGACTTACACAATTGGTACTTGTCATTCATAGCCAGGTGCTTGACATTGTTAGGATAGGGCAAGGGCTGGTTGGTTCAGTGTCAGGATATTTTGACTGAGTGGGATATCAGGTCATGGTGCTGGTGGCTTTGCTATGTGTGCCGTTTTGCTCCGTCATTGGCAAACCCAGCCTACGTCATAGCCTGTCACATGACGTGTGACATGACTACTTGTGTATGCGCATCACGTCGTAGTGAGATTTGGATATGGTAGCCATTTACACTGCGCTCAAAAGGGGACTTTGATTCATTCGGCATTTGGTTACCTCGACACCCCCTGCATCCTTCTGTCACAGTATGCACAGCTTGATTGACAGGCGAACCGGTGCAGTGTTGATGGCCTACATGTACAGTGCAGACTTGTATAGTCTTTTATTGTTAAATGATGTATAATCTATTATGGCAATATTATTTAGGCTGCAGTTTTTCAACCCGGTCAAACCTCTCTCATTATTATGGGATCGATGAGAGGGATGGTCGAATGAGTTGAGCGTCCGTCTCCCGTTTTGGTAGATCATGGGATTCAAACCCACATGTTCGAACCCTTGTTGAGTCAAACCAATGACCTAAAAATTGATATGTTTCGCTTCCTAGACAGGCGCTCTGCATAATTAGGATCGGGCAATGACTGGGTGTCTCACAGTCAGGATAATGTGACTGAGTGGGACATCAGGTCATGGTGTTCTTGGCCTGGTCTCCCTGTGGGACAGCACTATAAAGCTTCCAGGAGTGCGCAATGTCACCAGTCGGTACCTGTCCTGATACAGCCTGATATGTTGTCAGGACGGAAAACTCCAAAAACCAACCAACCAATCAAACAACAGCAATGTAGCTAATACAGATCAACACACCACGTCTACCTAGTAACATATTTAATACAGCAGAAATGTTTCCAGGAAATAAAATTCCAATGAATAACTAGCAAACGGATATGACACCAGATGTTTCCAGGATGTAAAACCCCAACAAACAAACATCACACCATGCAGCTTTACCATAACCTTTACTTCAAACTAAATCAAAGTAGGCCACACCCATCAACTCAGCATATCTACCAAATAACAAATACTATTATAGCAGACAGCTCGAGGCATTTGAAATGTGGCAATACAGAAGAATGTTAAAAATTCCATGGACAGCAATGATAAGCAACGTGGAGGTCCTAACAAGAAGGAAAATAAAGAGACAGATAAGACAAACGATCAAAAACAGACAAATGTAATACTTTGGCCACATGATACGACACCAGGAATCACAGAGAAGAATACTGGAAGGGAAGATAGAAGGGAAAAGACCAAGAGGGAGAAGGAGAACAACATGGATGGACAACATCACTGAGTGGACAGCAATGAGCTATGCGGAATGCATGAGAGGAACGAATGACAGGAAGAGATGGAGGTCCATTGCAGCCAACCTTCTTCGAGAAGACGGCACCCACTGATTGATGATTGATTATAGCAGAAATTGAAGAAAAAAACCACAACAAAGCAATCACTTTATCCAAATCAGCAAAATATAACAAATTAAAATTGGTTAAACAATCTTTTTAAATAAAAAAATATGTGGCCCTTACCTGGCAGCCCCGGCAGCCCCGGCATGCCGTCCTCACCCTTGGGCCCGTGGTCGCCGGGCAGGCCGGGCGGGCCCCGGGGGCCCCTGATCGGCAGCTTGACGGCCGAGGGCAGCTCGATGCCGTCTCCGCCCTTGCAGGCGATCTCCAGCTCGCACTGGCCGTCATTCTTGTCGCGGTTGTGCCGCGTCTTGCCGTTGCGCACGCCCCGCTCCTTCTTACCGGTGGTGACCACCACCAGGAGGAAGACGAGCAGCACCTGCCGGACCCGCGCCTCCAGGAGCATGTTTGCGGTGTGTGGGTGGGTGTGGGTGTGGGTGGGTGGTGGTGGGGGTGTACGTGGAGTGGTGTCGGTGGAGTTGGAGTTGGACTTGGAGTGTAGTGGTTTGGTAGTGCAGGTGTAGTGGCGTATGTATGTGTGGGTGTGGTGTATGTGTGGTGTAGGGGGAATGTGTCAGCAGGTGTCGATGGGTGTCAGAGGGGGTCAGTGGGTGTAGATGGGTGTAGGTTGGTGTGAGTGGGTGTCAATATGTGTCAATGGGTGTCAGTGGTTATCAACGTGTATCAACGGGTATCAACGTGTGTCAATGTGTGTCAATATTGTGTCAATGGGTGTCAATGGGTGTCAAATGGTGTCTAAGAGTAGCAATCGGTGTCAATCGGTGTCAATCGGTGTCAGTGGGTATCAACGTGTATTAACGGGCATCAACATGTGTCAATGTGTGTCAATATTGTGTCAATCGGTGTCAATGAGTGTCAATTGGTGTAAATTGCTGTCAAAGGGTAGCAATCGGTGTCAATCGGTGTCAATATGACGATGGGTCTGTTGGTGTCAGTTGGTGTCAATAAGGTCGAATTCAGAGAAATGATATGGTGTATTATTTAGATAATGGGTTTGAGTGATTGTGTGTGGACTGAGCATATATATAGCAATGTGTCAAGGATGCGCGCGCGTGTGCCTGTATATATGCGTGAGTGCGTGTGAATTAGTGGTTGGGTGGGGCTGTCGGTGGTTGAGCAGTGTGTGATATATAGATATACTGTATAGCAGGTACTTCCCAGATTGATATGGGCATGTATGTGAATTGCTGTTGTTGATTGGAATACACCGTTACATCACGTATCAGATCAGATACCTTCTGGATTTCTCTGTTTGTGTGCCTACAATTAGTTCTCTAGGGAACGACTGATTCAAGGTTGTCCTGAGATTGTGTTATTACGTTATGTCACTGGATTCCACTGATGTGATAGTGTTATACCAAAAGCTATGATTTCTGTGATTGTGTGAGTACAATTATTTTGACAGAATGTGTGGGTTACGCCAGAAAAACACCAGGAAGGTCTTGGGTTTGTGTGTGTGTGTTTGTTTGTTATCTATTGTGTGGACTTTATAGTGGGCTATACTAGCCAGATTATAGTTAACTATATATTTTGTGTGTGTGGAAGGTGGGGGGCAGGGGGGGTTATACCAACCTGATACTAGATCACAGTTCTTATGTTTAGCAACTATTTCACTGAGATTGATAGGTGTAAGTATCAGCTTCTGGTTATATGTGTGTGTTCCTCTGCAGCTAGTTCACTACAATGTGGGAGTAAATTAGGCTTTGAAGCGGGTTGTGTGTATTTACTTCAACTGTATGGAGCTCACTGTATTGACAGACTACGCTAGGAGAGTGTCGGTCCGCAGGGCTGTTACAGGAGTTTTGACAGCCGGTTGTAATCCTGTGACGTCATCAGTAGACCAAGCTCTGGATGGAAGCAGTTGTGCCTGTTGACAACCTGTAATGACAAATTGAAAGTGGCGGAGGTCAGATATAATTAGACAATGACACAGCAGGTAGTATAAAGTTGGGTTTAATTTCTTAAGCACGAGGACAAGTTTTGATCATCAGAAAGTTCAATTCAAATAACAACATGTTCAATCACAGTGAGGTCAAGAAGCTTTTAACCCCAGCCCTTCAGAATGTCACATAGGGGTGGCCGGGTGGCAATTTAAGGCTACTCAGTGTCCTCCTCGTGACCGGGTCGATGTGAGCTCTCATTCACCAAACCTGGCCTTATATAGGCAGCAACAGCTAATTAGTTCAGGAATTCAAACATAGATGGCAGATCGATATCATTTAGTTACCTAATCAAGTTTCATATTTTAAAAGTGAATATAGGCGGCGCTAGTGTACAAAGCATAAGGCAGTGTGGCCGGTTCTCGATAGGTGGCAGCATAAGGCCTTCTTAGTACTAGAGGCTATGGCTGTGTCCGAATGTCAAATTATCCATGTTGGGAACATCACGGCAATTGGGATGTGGAATGTGTGTACCATAATTGCCCCATGTTGAAGTCAACATGGATAATTTGGGTCATGAAAGCCGACACTTTCCCCTGGCACCACCTTATGGGTGGAGACCAGACCCCGCACTCCCATGCCATCTAGGATAAATTCCAGCCACCACCACATGGAGCCGGCCCGAGCTGCTCACTTCTCTGTAGCATCCAAACCTGCGTGTTGTGTGGAGCTGTCTCACCTTTTCTCAGCCACCCACCCTCCCATCTGAAAGACCTAAGGGCTAGGGTTGAGCATCCTGGTAGCCGACAGAATTATGATGATTAGACCAAACAAGACAATATACCTATGAGATACTTTGATTCACTCGAACAATAAAACCCTTACTTACCATTTTATATACTGTGCTTTTGCGTTACTGAATTATGAAGATTTCAGGTGAAAATCATTGTAAACGCAAATCCTTTTAAACGCCGATGCCAAAATTGACTTAAATATTGGACTCAAACACTCAAAAGGTTAATTTGTTACATTCCTATTGTTGTTGTTCGTTGCTCCATAACCATTTCTTCACAACCAACATGGAATTCGTGAGAATTAAAATTACCTTCAGGTAAACTGTTAAAATGTTAAGTCAATTTTTGTATTGTCGTTTATGGAGAATTGTGCCTGAACTCTTCGTTTAAATATATTTAATATATCGATCAATTTTTCGCAGGCAAAATGAGGGTGGGTGGGCTGACAAGTTAATGAGTAGACACACAGGTGGCGCCACAATCAGGATGAGGTTGCAAGATGATGTCAGTCGATGACCAATATTAATAAGAACACTACAAAGATGGCGGAGGTTGTAGAATAAAATACCTGGAGTAGAACGCTTTGGATTAATTATACTTGTATAATGCTTATACTTTTCCTCCAGAGTGTGAGGTGAGGGGGCGCCCGCCCGGCAATACCCGACAGCTGGGCGGGGGGGAGCTCCACCAATGCGCACGAGGAAAGATAGGATGTACATGTTACCCTTGCATTTATACTCACAGAATGCATTATACATCACATATATATCACCATGTATATAGCCATAGTTCTGACAAAACCACTTAGTCACTCACTATCATACTAACAATTGGAAGTGAGAGCTGGGAGAGCTTTGGAGTCGGTTCCCAGGCGGAGGGAAGAAGAGAGTGCCCCGCTACCGGGGGACCTACAGAGAATACAGGGTGTTGGGAAGCGAGAGGTGCACGGTCAGGAGCACCAAACAACTTTAGGGACTATTCTTTATTTATACTCACATAATGAATTATATATGTATATATATATATATATATATATATATATATATCAGGCTCAGTCAACATATCCTGATACTGAGCAAACCACTCCTTCCCTTATCCTATTATTGCCAAGAATCAGGCACGATACCAATTTTATAAGCCATTAGTTTGACTTTGTTGGGATTCGAACCCATGACCCTTCCGCACGGGGGTATCTCTTAGATATATGATGTCTAATTGATTATCACTGAAGAGGTTTTGTGTTTTGTTTGTGTTTGTCGTTTTACGTCTTAACAACATCTAAGGTCATATCATGATGGGCACCGAAGAGGGGCTTCTAGATGATCTACCATTACCGGGCATATGATTGTCCATCCATAGTATTCCTAAGGCAGTTGCATTCCACTGGAGTGGGAAGAGTCGCGAGCGGGAGAAGAGGGGGAAGATGGTGAGGAGGAGGAGTGATCAGTACCCTTGAGCACATTCTTCACAAGTAGTACCTTTTAACAATATATGTTAGCTCTTTAGTTCCATCGTGCGATCATCATCATCTTCATGCTGTTGGTTGCAATGCGACAAAGACTGCTTTCATTACTTGACTGCCACTCTCGATTTAGCTCTCTGCTGTGAGAGTGATGTCCATGAGTCAGTCTTAATGTCTCTCTTTTGTGCGGTTGTACATTTCATGAAAGCTGCCTGCAAAAATGTTGAAGTGCTGCTGGCTTTTGCAAGTTACTAGCGGTACTCTCTCGGGAAGCAAATAGAGGTTTGACACCGGCAAGAACATGTCCAGACAGGCGCAAAACTATTTGTCCCTGTAGTGGCTGGTCGGGAGATGTTGGGAGTTCCATACATCAACTGCCCATGATGCTGCCACAGTGACATGGTTTTCTGTTCAGAGTTTGCTCCCTTAGCCTTCGGTTCTGTCAAGAACCTGTACCACAAGGCAGTGGTTTACAACTCTGCAGGGCAAGGGTGTCAAACTCGATACACATGATATATTCCTTGTGCTTTGATTTTAAATCTAAAATAACAATTATGTCCTTCCTTTAACACTGTATCAGCCTGGGGCTTTGATATGAAATACAAGAACAACATTCTGTACTTCCATTAGAAGTGTATATTGTATTTGATGTTAATTAGGAAATTATACAAACAAGTGTAATCATTTTATTATTTTAATACGATAGGGCAAATACTGGTTAGCTCAATGTCAGGATAATGTGGCTGGGTGGGATATTGGGTCATGATGCTGGTGGCCTAATTTCCCAGTGGGACACCACAATTAAGTTGCCAAGAGCGTGCACTGTCACACGTCAGTACCCGTCTTGATATGACCTTAGATGTTGCCATGACATAGCATTCCAACAAGAAACAAATATTAGATCTTGCCAGGATGCAACAAGCACAAACAACCACACAATCCAGAACCTGGCTACACCCCTGGTGTGGGGTATAATCCCTGTTGCTGGGTAGGAGGAGGGGGTGAAGGTGGAGAGCGGCTGAGGATTACTTATTGAGATAAGCTTTCCTCCCCTCACCGCCGCACCCCCATTGATAACCAATTGTCTGTGTGTGCGTCAAAGCCCAGAAGAAGCAATCAAAATTGGCTGCATCTTCAATTAGATCCCTGTCTCCCTGAAATCGATTTGGGTGACCCGACAATCACCTCCACCCCGCCCTCATCAGTTCCTGAGCGCAGATGAATTAGGATATTATTCTTTCTTTGTTCTTCTTCTCATTTTGTTGTTGTTGCTGTATGGTTTGTTTGGCATTATTATAACCATGCATATATGGTGATAAATACAGCCGGTTATAAAAGAATGCATAGTGGGAAGGGCATCCGTATCATGGGTTCAATTCCCGACAGAGATAAAGGTAGCGATTTGCTAAATTTATATTTGTGGTTATTTTTTTTCTTTTTATAATTTAATTATTAATTAGATCGGCCAAATTAGGTAAATGCCAATTTAGATTACTGAGAAGAGGCATAGTCCGAGAGAAAACATCCACATTTTCTAAATGAAACTTAAATTCAAAGGAATTGTTGAAATGCCATACTACTTAGAAAGTAGTGTCCTCAGTAAGTAGTTTCTGCATGGAAGGACGATCTTAAGTCAATTGAAGAAACCCTTGCTGATATCCTATGGTATCCATCATTTTGCGATGCATGCCACAATTAATTTGCCTTGTTTTCACTTTAAATTCATCAAAATTTAGCCCTTGGGAATAAATGCTGCATCAAACTAACGTAAAGTAGATAATAATGCTTAGTGTAGTCTATTTACGTGTATTTATAAATGTCCACCTTTATACAAATATTATGCTACGCAGTCACAGGACTTCCTGGCTTGAATGTGTGGGGATTCTACACTGTTCTGTGCAATGCTGTTAGAGCAATTTGGTGCACAGTTGTCTGTGGGGACAGGTAAGTAAAGGTAGCCAGTCAGCTGCTGCTTCCTGTCCCACTATCGGTTGGTCACTTCTGCCTGATTTTTTCTTTTAAATAAAGAGATTGAGGTCTTAGAGGCCAGCCAGAGGATATTACTTACTACAAATTGTATTTGGGTATTGTCGTTATTGTTATTGTCGTGGGGGTGATGAAAATGGGAAATACTGTGCCTAGAGCGGGACTCGAACCCACATCTCTTTGCACTCCGGGCCAGTGTGCTAACCATTACACCACCTAGGCTCCCTGATATCAACACACTCCCCACGCCTACCTGTCTATGTGGTTACTTGCCTGAGAGGTCAGTGCAGACCACTACACTCGTCCCCCTGGAATTGTAAGTCTTGTAATGCTTACAATTACATACATACAGGCAATGCACTAACACATACATACACAGGGTAGGTTCAACAACCATACAGCGCAAAGCTTGTACAGGATCCTGATCACGGCAACCAGTGTCGTGGGGGTGATGAAAATGGGAAATACTGTGCCTAGAGCGGGACTCGAACCCACATCTCTTTGCATTCCGGGCCAGTGTGCTAACCATTACACCACCTAGGCTCCCTGATATCAAACACTCCCACGCCTACCTGTCTATGTGGTACTTGCCTGAGAGGTCAGTGCAGACCACTACACTCGTCCCCCTGGAATTGTAAGTCTTGTAATGCTTACAATTAATACATCAGGCAATGCATAACATACATAACGGGTAGGTTAAACCATACAGCGAAGCTGTACAGGATCCTGATCACGCAACCAGTGTTGGGGGTGATGAAATGGGAAATTGCCTGAGCGGACTCGAACCCACATCTCTTTGCACTCCGGGCCAGTGTGCTAACCATTACACCACCTAGGCTCCCTGATATCAACACACTACCCACGCCTACCTGTCTATGTGGTTACTTGCCTGAGAGGTCAGTGCAGACCACTACATTATTATTACTACTATAGCACATATATTACAAACTAAAGGCAGAAGCAGAAACCCATCAGATTGCTCAACTTTAAAGCTGCATAGTTCGACGAAGCAGTCTATAGCTCTAACTTATATACTTGTGCACTTAATAAATATGTGTTGCCACATAGAAGGGAGTAATTTGTCAATTTAATAGAACCTCTTACTGCAGAAGCCTACGGTGTCAGAGCTTTGCCATGCATTCCGAAAATAATATTAATTGTTTGCACTTCAAATATCTCAAAAGTAAGCCTTATAAAATAAGAGTTACTTCAAAGTAAAGTAAGGTAGAGTATACTAAGTAATCTCTTATATTTATCTCAGAAAAATTACAAACACAAAACCATCAATTTAAGGTGTAACTGTAACTAAGAGAAAAAGGAAAAGGTAGCCCGCTTCAAACTCTAAACTCCACATACTACTTACTAGTCCTAACACGAGAAAGTTACATCAATCCTTTGTTTAGGTGCATTACTTGATTAACCATGGACAAATCCAATCACTGACAATTGGTTTTTCTCATTCAATTACTTCCTGCCCTATCCTAGTAATGTCGAAGGCGAGGCAAGCTAGCACCAAGTATCAATTGTGTTAATGATTGGTTTCACTCAGCCAGGATTCGAACCTATGGGTTCAAATCCCATGACCGATTAAAACAAGGGATGGGTGCTCAATTATTTTGTCCAGAGCTATCTGCTGTTGCTGCCCCTTATCGTAGCCCCTAAATGACTTACAAAATTGAATCTTAATGCTCCCTAGGCTGGTTCTCAGCATAAGTAGGATAGAGCAAGGACTGGTTTGCTCAGTATCAGGATAATGTGACGGAGGCCGATATTAGGTCATGGTGCCAGAAGTCTGCTATTGCAGTAAGGGTAGCACTATACTTTAGCCATGATATGACCCTATATGTTGCTAGGATATTGAATCCCATCAAACAAACAAATATATCTTAGCCTCCGCTATGGTTTTTCGTAAAACAAGTTACCCTTCAGCCAATTAGAAATAATGATAATTGAATGCACCACCTCTTTCTATATATATGACTATATATATGTACCTATGTGTAAAATATTCCGATAATTACACATTGGTGGGTAATGTGAACTGGTCTATATGGGATTACACATTTTATATATAAGGTAAATGATGTAATGTGACCAGATGCATGTGTTATTGTGTAGTGCTGGTGATCCTTTACCTAGATTAAATAGACATTGTGTATTTTATAGATAGTGTGACAGGGGCACTACTGTTAGTGTGATAGGGCCTTAGAAGCTCTGCTCACAACCCCCTCTCTCCCAACTGTTAGATACGGATCACTGCATACCCAGAAACGACAGGGCAGGTATGCCAAAACAACCAAGGCATGGATACTGAATGCGTACTGTTGATTGGAGGATCTGGTCATGTGACAGGCCATCTTGAATTCTAAAACCACTATATAATAATAAACCTGAGGGGGCAAGCTCTCTGTCTTCCTGCACACTTTATACTCTGCCTTTCTTATACTTGCCTGTAGTGATTTCCTATTAGCATGCCTACACAACTACAGCTGCCAGCCGACGAATTTACATATGTATATGTGCGCATATATAGTTATGCATATATACATATATACACCCAGGCTGATGTGACCTTTGATGGTGTGAGGATGTAAGATCCCCTAGAAACCTATATGTATTCATATGTTTGTTGTTGTTTTACATCCTAGCAACATCTAAGGTCATATCAGTATGGGTACCGAATTGTGACGGTGCGCACTCATTGTGACTTTATAGTGCTGCCCCACTGGGAACCAGGCTCCCATCACCATGACCTGATATCCCACTGAGTCACATTATCCTGACACTGAGCCAACCAGTCCTTGCCCTATCCTACTAATGCCAAGCGCCAGACTAGGAAGTGACAAATATCAATGTTTAACTCATTGGTTTGACTCGACAATGATTCAAACCTACAAACTCATGGGTTCGGATCTTCGGATCTCCCAAAAAAGGAGACGGACGCTCTACTCATTCAGCCACCCCATCTGGTCTGATTTATATGTAGTATTCCACACTGAGCATCGTGGCGGTGGTGACCGCACTGACACTGGTTTGCCCAGAAGTAGCAACAGGTGGAGGCACGCTAGGATGAACAGTCCCAATGTTGGACTGTTCTACCCATTCCAATCAGCCACACCCAGAGGGAGGCTATGCACTACCCAGAGGGGCATTGGTAGATCATTCCTATTCTGACATTGGTGGACAAAACCAAGACCAGACAGAATGGCCGAATGAGTTGAGCGCCCGTTTTGGGAGATCGTGGGATTCAAATCCACTGGCTCGAGCCCTGGTAGAGTCAAACCGATGACTTAAAAATTGATGCGTGTCGCTTCATAGCCAGCCACTCAGCATTATTAGGATAGGGCAAGGACTGGCTGGCTCAGGGTCGCAATAATGTGACTTCATGGGATATCAGGTCATGGTGCTGGTGGCCTGGTCTCCGAGTGGGACAGCACTATAAAGTTACCATGAGTGTGCATTGTCACAATTTGGTGCCCATTCTTATTTGCCCTTTGCTGTTGCCTGGACGTAAATCTCCAATAACCAACCAGGGAACAAACCAGGGAGCGCCTTCGGATTCTAAGTTATCTCCTTTTGCTCCGCAAGCAGAGTAGGACACAGGATTTCACCTGTATTTATTTATATGTAGTGGTGTTAAACATATGCACATGTATTTGTGGGTCTGCTAATTAAGTGGGCCTCCAATAAGGTTCCTTCTAAAGTCACCTTCATCCTACTTAACCTAATTGTATTGCGATAGCTTAATTCTTTAAATTGGGACATGACTGCTCTCAGCCTGGACTCGGCAACAAAATGAGGTTAGGAGCCAGACTAGGATTAAAGGTTCTACTTGGGTGGTTTCGCTTGTTTCCCTGACCTTACCGGGTAATTCCATGTCAGGTAGCTGGGATCAGTTGAGTATTAGCATATTTTGAACTTTAGTATCAATGGGCAAAATGGATTGACTGCCCGCTTAAATTAGTTTTTTTTATTGCTTGTATATATACCCTGTCCATAACATATAAGTTCATGATAAAACTTCTTTTCAATGCTGAACAGCTTTAGTCATTAGGTTATCGTTTACCGCCTTGTATGGTTTGTTAGTCATTTGCAAGTTAATTTATATCAGAGCTACTTAGGAGCTTCTTGGTCCACAATTACCATTCTTGATGGGTATAATGTTGACACACCAAAACCCTCTAATGGTTATGTTTTCCAGTGGTTACAAGGGTAGGTCACTTCCCATGAGGGCAGGGAGCGGGACGTAGCTCAGGCAGTAGCGTGTCCACCTGTGAAGGTGTGGGGCATCGGATCGATCCTGATCAGTGTACCCATTTGCAGTTTGGGCTATTTTCCGTTCGAACCAGTGGTCCACAACTGGGGCTATATGCATGAAGAGGTGTTATCCTAACCCGGAGTTAGATGCGAACCATGGGTTAGCTATCTCAGGGTTAGCTATGTGGGTCAAGTGATATGCATGAATGTGAAAAATTGTGAGGTTAGCTAACTTCACTACTATTTTTAGATTTAGGAATTCCCTCTAACTTACTATTACACTAACTGGTACCCGCATGTACTGCTCTTAATCAGTCATATCTGCAGGAGCAATTGTCTAATTTTAAGTTTTAAGTTTTCGCATTTCAATTTTAGCATGTCCATAAATAACAGAATTTGATGTTGGAGGTATATAATCAAGGTTATTAATAAGTGAATCTGATCAGAAGCAGTGAATAATCAATTAATGCTTTCTTTAGGTCGTATTTGGTTTAATAATCCAAATTGGATTCTTCCTTTGCGTTATGCAGGCATGTTGTTTGGTATTGTGGGTTCGAGTCCTGCTGCAGTGTTTTTGTTGTCTATTGTGTTTGCCAGTGATACATCAGACACTGGTAAATGTTTGAAATGTTACCATCTATTATGTACAGACTACTACAGTCTTATTAAGTCACACTCATAAATATAATTGACCGAGCAATGAGTAATCGATCTGTGTTTTGTCTTTGACCTCCAGGTTTGAGAGTATCACTGTCAGTGAGTGACTGCCGTCCGTTCACTCCGAGTGACACTCGGGGTTAACAATCTCAGCATCCTATCACTGTCTATTCCCAAATTGAATATTAGCAGTGAATGTGGTCAGAAATAATGGAAATACCACAGGTATCTTCGCCCGGTTAGCTCTAACTCCGCCAGGAAACAAGGTTAGGCCAATTACGATTGTGAGGCTAGCACTGACACCTCTTCTTGCATATCGTTTTTGCATCGCTAATGCGGGGGTCACTGTTAACCATGGGTTAGGAACGCTAAGTCTGCTTCATGGCCACGGCCCCTGGTTCATCAAAGGGTGTGATATGTGCTGTCCTGTCTGTAGGAAAGTGCATGTAAATCACCGCTTGATGCTTATTGGAAAGAGTAGCCTATGTGTGAGCAGTGGGTTTCCTCCAAAGAAATATGTTAGAATGACCATATCTTTGATCTCCAATAGCCGATGAAAAAAATCAATGTGTACATTTTCATAATAAAGAATATTCTATAAATAATTATAGCATACTATATTTAGTGATAAATTATATGTAATTTAAGAGATCTAATATAATAATATATGGGTAATTCTCTGAAACTGGGCACAAAAGTGTGACATGGAAACCAAATTGAAAACCTTCCAAATAATAGCAAACATCCTTCCAAATAATATCCTAATCCAATGTCCTATGCAGGTTTGCATGTTGTGTATATGTTAGAGTTGAACAAATTGAGTTTCACTTTCTGAATTAGATCTTATACAAATTGACCAATACATTAATATCACTCGTGGAATATGAAAATCAAAGACACATCCAGAACCTCATTTTAACATAATCAACATAGTCGAACAAGATTTGATTGAGTGCTGTTAAGCAGACAAGGTTATATGACTTACATGAACAAGTTGAAGAATAAGTTGACCAAAATGTGGCTACATGTATGGTGTCAATGTGTAAATTTTCACATTTTCACTCTAGCGCCAAATCATACAATTATAATGTTGATATCGTGTGTGCGATAAATTCAACACATGTATAACTGCTAACATACCTAATAGACAGAGGCTACAATAATTATTTGACTTGCTATCAATAAAACAAAGACTTACTTATCAGCATTGTAATGTGGAGACCAAATATGTGGTGCCCAGCTTTGGAGAATAAACCATATACTATATTATATATATTTGTTATGTCACTGTCCACTGGATATTTTGAGACAACAGTGCCTGCTCTTCAGCCGAATGCTATGTCTTCATTATAATATATTTTCTTAATCATGCTGGAATTATATCCCATAAATGTGCAATAAAATCGAAATGCATGTTTATTTTACATAACTGTAGGCATCAAACAGATCCTCAGTTCTGGGTAGATTGCTGTCAACCTGGTCACAGCATTTAGCCTAGACTTATCTTAAAACATTATGACCAGCAGCTGGGACAAGCCACATGCTTAGATACAATCATGAGTTTCTATTGCACCGAATGTATGTATTAATATTGTTTACAAAAGTCGGGAAACACATTCTGGTTGAGGCAACTTAAATTTTGAAAACAAATAATACGAGTCCAATTGTTGAATACTGTCACGCTTACCGGAGGAAGTAATAAATGCGGCATCCTGTTTATTTTTCGATTCATGTGTTTGTTCTTTACTCATATTCCTGGCATTGGTATATGGGCTCAGAAATGGTACTTGTAAATACTAGTTTGGCACTTGAATAGGAGTGTCACCTTCGATGTGAAGAAAAGGAGTCTACTGTTGTACATATATACACCTATGGCCGGTTGGGTGTTGGAGTTTTACATCCTGGCAACATTTAAGGTCATATCAGGACGTGTGACAATGGACACTCATGGCAACTTTATAATGCTGCCCCACTGGGAAATCAGGGCTTTAGCACCATGACCTGATATCTCACTCAGTCACATTATCCTGACATTGAACCAACCAGTCTTTATCCTATCCTATTAATGCCCAGTACTACACTTGCAAGCAACAAGTTTCAATTTGATAAGTCATTGGTTTAATTCGATGGGGAACTGAACTCCTGATCTAACGCATGCAAGGTATTCACCTATAACACACCGAAATGTATATATATATAACATATATATCTATATATATATTACCGAAAAATAAAACACCGAAATATGTATTGTGCACTGTCATATATAACATATATATCTATTCATATTGCACACAGGGTTGTGTGTATATGTCTCCTCTGGTGCGACTGACAGCAGGTAGCGTGCAGTAGGGACATGGGGGACCGGCGGCGGCGCCACCAGTCACGCGCGTTGGATCAAGGAGGCAGGGCATATCATAATTGTTATCATAATAAAGAGTAATTCATGAGGGCGGACACATGATTCCATAGAGTGGTTTTTGTATATGGTCGTTACAGTTTTTGGTTGATGTGTTTTTTTATATGTACTGGAATCGAGCCCTTTAACCCTTCCCGTTACTGTTCGTTGTTGAGGTGTGGGTGGGTGGGCGAAATGAGGTGGTGGACTTGTCCGATCGGCACCTGGAGGAGTTGTGTGGCCGTCGAGGCAGTTCAGGGTTTGAACCGGTCATTGGTGTGTTAGGGGGGAGGGTGGGTGCTCCTCCTGTAACCATGCCGGAGGGTTCCGGGTTTGACGGTAGGTGGTGCCAGCGACGCGGGGTGTATGGGTGTTCTTTCCCCTGGAGGTGGGTGGGGTCGGATCAGGTGTTCGGGTTGTACCTGCCCCCGCCCCGCGAATTAGCCATGTTAGGTTCACATGCATCATTCACCTCCGCGCCTTTATGCTCACATAATAGATTATGGATCGATACATTCAGCAAAAAGTTATGAAGGTGAGAGTTGGTTTTCACGTGGTGTACTGGGATAGGTGACACCTCAATTAGAAAAAAATGCGGGGTGGAGTTCTATTAAGAAGAGTCTGAAACACACATGAGCGGGGTATTGCATTCGGCATTTATATTCCCCTAATAAATTACACAGAACATATAGATATATTGCAACCTTGCTATAAAAAGGTTCTATCTGACAAAATGGTGCTTTCGAGATAATGAGGACTGAAGCTGTGTAACTGCATGATAGCAAAGCAGATAGAATAATATTATTTTTAATATATCTCAGTGAAAAATACCAGTTGAGAAACAATTGTGTTACTGCATCATATACTTTTGTAGATAGAACATTCTTACATCCATAACACCAATTCGGTCACTTTGGTAGATAGAACCTTTTTACGGTAAGGTCACGAGATGTCTATATATATATATATATATATATATATATTTATGGACCGCGCCGGGTGGCCGAATCGGTAGAGCACGGGCCTCGGGTGCGGGACATTGGGTGTTTGGTTCCCGGTCGAGTCAAACCAATGACTTACACAATTAATACTTGTCGCCTCCTAGCCAGGCGACTGGCATTATTATGATACGGAAATGACCGGTTGACTCAGTGTCAGGATAATGTGCCTGAGTTGGATATAAGGTCATGATGCTGGTGGCCTAGTCTCCCAGTTGGACAGCACTATAAAGTCACCATGAGTGCACACTGTCAGAAGTTGGTAACCGCCCTGATATGACCTTACATGTTACCAGGACATAAAACTCCAACCACCAACCTAACCAACTCGGCCGGAAGTCGAATCCCCCGACTTTCCCACCACGCTCTATAGACTGAGGACACGGCAGGGGCACGCAAACAGACCAGACGGGTAATCAGTAGGCAGTATGATAGATGCTAATAGATGCACAGCAGTTGAGCAATTAGAGATCATTACTGGTGCCTTTGGCACGAAAAGGCAATGGACTAATCCGAGATACCGCGGCAGGGAACCAGCAGGTTATACCATAGGCTCCTGGCCCTGATATCCAGAGTAGAGTGTCAATCTGTGGCACACTCATAGAGCAGCAACAAGCTCCGCTTTCTGCGCACAGGGGTTAGCAGGGCCGCGTTCAGGGTGCCCCTCGGAGGCGCCTTGGAGAAATTTCGGATGTTGCGCTAGTCTGAACGGCATATAGCTATTCGTTGCCTCGAAAATGGTGGCCCCCCCCATAGCGGTCGCCATTTGTAATTTAAAAGAACAGCTGTGATTGGCTGAAACCATTGAATCCAGCAGCCATTTTTGGGGCAGGTTTTGTGTCCTACATGAAAAGCGAGAGGTCTCCGATTCGACACCAAGGCGTACCCTGGATGCAAATAGGCCAAAAAGACATCGCAGCGTCAGGCAGAGTAGACTCTGAGGCAAACCCTGAATGCGGCCCAGGGGTTACCATGGTTCCTAATTAGGGCAAAGTTACCATGGTTCCTAATTAGTCAACACTCTCAGTACAAGGTGGTGGTGATTGATTGATTGATTGATCACTGATCGTTCAACACCTTGTAGCTAACAAGAGCCATATTCACGACAAAATTCTAATACTATCTATTGTCAGTTTTGTCGATCACATTTATATGCCTACCGTGGTCAGTATGATTGATTGATTGATTGATTGGTGGTTGTTTTACGCCATGTCGGCAGCATAGGCCATATTCATGGCGAGAAATGTTTGTTTTTTGTTCAAACCATCGCTTTTACATGTATGAGAGCACCTGGCCTTTGATAACAGCAGTGGAAATCCAAATTGACAGTGGTGGGGGCTTGGGGAATTGAACCACCGACCTTCAGATTAGGAGTCCGACCTAGAAAAATGTCAGACACTCTAACCACTCCGCCACAGAGAACACCACAATACATGTCACCAATGACAATACATGTCACCAATGCGACAAACTGCAAACAAACAGAAAGTCACGGGTTTCTAGAATACGCTCCGGGATTAATTGCATCTAGACAATTCTGGTTCTACCGGCTGTGCCCCTCAATCCACTTATGGAACCACTAACGATTTAAGGTGTGAGACGTAATATGGGTGATCGAATATGCAATAAAGAATAATGCAAGTAACAAGCACACATAACCTGAAAGAAAAATGATGAAAGGCAAACTAATACGCACCACAGGACTTAGTTCAATAGGACTTAGTTCACAAAGACGACTTACTTCAGCAACATGACTCAGTTCAGCAACATGGCTCAGTTCAGCAACATGACTCAGGTCAGCAACATGACTTAGTTCAGCAACATGACTTAGTTCAGCAACATGACTTAGTTCAGCAACATGAATCAGTTCAGCAACAAGACATAGTTCAGCAACATGACTTAGTTCAGCAACATGACTTAGTTCAGCAACATGACTTAGTTCAGCGACATGAATCAGGTCAGCAACATAACTTAGTTCAGCAACATGACTTAGCTCAGCAACATGACTTAGTTCAGCAACATGAATCAGTTCAGCAACATAACTTAGTTCAGCAACATGACTCAGTTCAGCAACATGACTTAGTTCAGCGACATGACTTAGTTCAGCAACATGACTTAGTTCAGCAACATGACTTAGTTCAGCAACATGAATCAGTTCAGGAACATGACGTAGTTCAAGAACATGACTTAGTTCAGCAACATAACGTACTTCAGCAACATGACATAGTTCAGCAACATAACGTACTTCAGCAACATGACTGAGTACAGAACCTTGAATCAGATGTTAGAAACATGAACCATCTTTGAAACATGAATCATGTCAGGAACATGAATCATGTCAGAACTCTCCTAATGTCATAAACTCGAACCATGTTGACACCATGAACCATGTCCGATGATGTCGACGTCGAGAATAGGAACCATGTCGACGTCAAGAATTTGAACCATGTCAGTAACACAGGTAATGTCGGCAAAATGAACCATGTCAACGCCGACAATATGAACCATGTCAGAAATATTAACCATGTCAGCACCTCAAACGATGGGAACAGGGTAAACCATGGCAACAATAACAAACATTTAAAAAACGGGAACCATATGAAGAGCAGAAATATTGTCAACAATAGGAAACTGTTAAGAATAGGAAACATGTCGAAGACAGGAACCTCGTCAAGAAAAGGAGAATTCTGAAGGACAGGAAACTTCTGAAGGACAGGAAACTTCTCTAGGACAGGAACCTTATTTTAAAAAAAAGAAAATTGTCAAGGAGAGGAAACTTGTCTAGACTAGGAATCTTGTCAAGAACAGGAATCTTCTTTAGAATAGGAAACCTACCAAGGACAGGAAACTTGTCTAAGACACGACCATTGTCCTAGGATAGCACACTTGTCACGGACAGGAAACTGGTCAATGACAGGAAACTGGTCAATAACAGAAAAGCTGTTAAGGGTAGGAAAATTGTCAAAGTGAGGACACTTGCCAATGTTAGAACACTTGTCAATAACAGGACAATTGTCAATGTAGGAACACTTGTCAATGACAGGACACTTGTCAATGGCAGGATACTTGTCAATGACAGAACACTTGTCAATGACAGGGCACTAGTCAATGACAGGACATCTGCCAATGACATAACACTTGTCAATGACAGGACACTTGTCAATGACAGGACACTTGTCAATGACAGTACACTTGTCAATGGCAGGGCACTAGTCAATGACAGAACAATTGTCAATGACAGAACAATTGTCAATGACATGACATTTGTCAATTACAGGACGATTGTCAATGACAGGACACTAGTCAATGACAGGGCACTAGTCAATGACAGGACACTTGTCAATGACAGAACACTTGTCGAGGAGAGGGCCCGTATCTCGAACAGGACACTTGTCTATGACAGGACACTTGTCAATGACAGGACACTAGTCAATGACATTACACTTGTCACTGACAGGATACTTGTTGAGGAGAGGACCCGTAGCTAGGACAGGAAGCTTGTCAACTACAGGATATCCACCATGTTACGAACACGGCTGTTTTCATGACCAACTCCAAATGCTAAAGGAGGAAACGTCAAAGGTGGAACCAATATCAACCACCAAACCAATTTCCATATCGGACAAATTTCAGGAATGGAAGTTAATTCAACATTAGAAAACATGTGAAGTAAAGGGAACATGTGAACAGAGGGGAACTTGCAAACCAGGAGGACCAGGTGAACAAGGAGCACCATGTGGTCAAAGAGGACGATGTGAACAAAGAGGACTGTGTAAACAAAGGGAACATCTGAACAAAAAGGGAACATGTGGATGAAGGGGAACATATGCACAGATTGGAGCATGTGAACAAAGAAGAAAATGTGAACAAAGATGAACATGTTAACAAAGATAAACATGTGAACAAAGAGGACGATGTGAACAAAGGGAACATGAGAACAAAAGGGCACACGTGGATACAGGGGAACATGTGCAGAAATGGGAACATGTTACACATGGAAACCATTAACAAAGAGGAACATGTGGAAAAAGAGGAACATGTGCATAAGGGGAACATATGGATAAAAGCCTTTAAAGGGGAAAATGTAAACAATGGGGAACATGTGAATAAAGAGCAACATGACAACAAAGGGGAACATTTCACCAACGGGAAATATGTCGATAGAATGGATAATGTCAATCACCTGATACTTATCATTAAACGAATAGCCTTTCTTAAAGAAGGGTACACGTTTTTTAAAGCCGTACTTGCATAGAGAGGAACTTACTCCATCACCAGCAATAAACACTCAACAAGGGAACTAATTATTGCAAACATATAAATACCACACACAAAGCCTGACAACTCACTGAAGTCCCCTGAACCCCAGCAATCATTCCCACCGATCAAATCTAAAATGAAACGCGTGAAAAAGGTCATCCTCACAAGCCACATTCAAGGAACTCACTCATCAGTCGCAGGTAAATCCCACATGGCGAACACAAGCCAAGCAGAACGACGATAACGCTAAGTGCACCTTACACAGTTGAGTTAGTTAATAAGAAGGGCCTCGGCAGGTGCGCACCTTGTGCCTCCAGGGTGTGTGGGTGCCTCAACTCCTCCTCCTCCTACTTCCTCCTCCTGCCCTCCGCCTGCTCCAGGTGCGTGCTTCTGGCGCTCCCACCGTGTCTCCACGGTTAGTGTAGTGTAGTCTGGAGCGGTGCAGTGTGGTGTGGATCTTCTCCCAGCTGCAGTCAGTCCAGCACGGCACACTTGCCTCCAGTAACTCCCGGTAACACCACTCCCCACAGCCACTGCTTACCTCCTCCCCCTCCTCCTCCTCCTCCGCCCAGTACCCAAACCCCGCCGTGGCGGTGCACCGGGCTACCCCGCTGCATGCCTAACAGTGACAGTCTCCCTCAGACAACCTCCCCCTCCCCACACTCCCCACTCTCCACACACGGTCCCACACCCGCTCTCGGCACCCTGACCCTCCTCTCCCAGCCCCTCAACCCCCACCCGCAACCCCCACTTCCCTCCCCCCCCGCCACTTATACCCCATTTCACCACCACCTGCCGGACAACGTGGCCCAATCGGTTGAGAGCAGGCATTAGGTGTTGGAAGGTCAGTAGTTCGGTTCCTGGTCGATGCAAACCAATGACTTAACAAATTGATGTTTTCGCCTTCCAAGCTTGGCGCTCAAAATCAATACGATAAAGCAAGGACTGGTTAGCTCGGGGTCAGAAATAAAGTGACTGTGTGGGATATCGGGTCATGGTTCCAGCGGCCTGATTTCCCAATGGGGCAGCTCTATAACGACACCATGAATGTGCACTGTCACAAGTCGGGACTCATGCTGATATAATCTTAGATGTTGCTAGGACGTAAAACTCCCAACAACCAACCAAGCAACCAACCACACATCAACTCAACTCACCACCACCACCACAAACACTCTCGTCACGCCACAAGCCACACGGCAAGGCGCGCAGGTGGGACCAGTGTAGTAGATCCACCGGAATTCCCCCCTCCCCCGCCCCCCCAGCTACTTCCAACCGCACTTCCCACCACCACCCACCCACCCGCCCACACCCCTTACCCCTCACCCGTCAGCCGCTCGCAGCGCCGCACGGTGGACGGTCAGTGAACAGAGCTGTCCGTCCGGTGATCTGTAAAGGTTTACATGGCAGCGGCTGAGTGTAGGCGCAGAGCAGGGGAGACATTGCGGGCGGGGACGGGGGGGGGGGGTGCTGAGGGGCGGGCGGGGGCGGGGGCGGGGTGTTGTGGAGGGGATGAGAGGTGTTGTAGCTCTAGAGGTATTCAGGGTCAGGACTGTTGGTTGTTTGTTGGAGTTTTATGACCTGGCAATATCTAAGGTCATATCAGGACGGGTACCGACTTGTGACTATGCGCACTCATGGTGACTTTAGAGGGTAGTGGTGCCATACTGGGAGACCAGGCCGCCGACACCATGATCATATTGAGTGGATTAAACAGGCACCTTCCACATTTTAATGCAGCATCATGACATGATATCCCACTCAGTAACATTATCGTGACATTAAGGTAAACAGTCCTTGCTCTATCCTATTAATGTTGAGCACCAGGCCAGGAAGCGACAAGTATCAATATTTTGTGGCATTGCTTTGACTCAAGCGTGAACCAAATTCCCGACCTTCCGCATGCGAGGTCCGCGCTTTAATGATTCGGCCACCGCGCCCGGTGGGTCAGGACTTCTCACCTCGGAAGAAACACGGCCAGATCCACACACACACACACACACATCCACACCACAACCCTTCCGGGTGACACACCTCCGGCACATACTCCAACGCCTAATGGCTTCACATACCGGTGGTGGTGGTGGTGGTGGGGGTGGGGGGGTGGGGGCCTGGGCATTGCCTTTGCCCATTGCCAGTGCTGCTGGAACCGCACTGGTTGCCTTTGTATGCCTGAAGTGCTCAACACTCGATGGCATCAAAGAACAGCCACCGCTGCGGGGTGTGGTGGTTGTCGCGGTTGTGATGGTGATGCTGGTGGTGGTGGCAGCGGTTGTGGCGGTGGGCAAGGGTGGTCGCAGATGTTACTCTTGCAACGCTGTCTCTGTGACAGGGATGCTAAATAACCGGTTAGAAACAACAAGTGTCAGAACGCTGTGTTATAGAAATAACCATAATATGGCTTTGCAGTCTAATGTGTTAAATATTGTGTGAACATACTTATGTATCATAGCCTGCTTCTTGTGTGGGGAATAATTAAAGAAATCATGTGTATTTATAGATGTTCAAAGATTGTAGAATCGAGAGGTTGCTTTGGCCGACAATTTTGTTAAAATTTGAATTATTATCTTCCAATTTCTTGACTGTCTGCCAATATAGGGTATGGGGAATGTGATATGTCACGGCCCACCAGCAGGACAGGATATAGGAGGACACCTAGCCCACACTAGCCAGATAACTGCATCTCCCAATTAGGTACAGGCCTATGACATGTAAATAGAATAGGCTAGTCTAGAATTAAGAGTAGAACAAATAAATATTATCAAGAAAACCCCCAACAAATAACATAGATTACTTACCACAACATATAAGAATGAGAATCACAAAACAATAAACTGGCCAGCATTGAAAACAAGACCCAACACTCGAGTTATATGCTATGGAGAGCATAAACTCACATCACACACAACACAAATAATAGATCAATCCTGCGAGCTGGAACCTCGAGGTCCACAGCTTGTTAATAGCTAAAACATGTTTGTCTCGAATTTAGGGAGGGTTGTCCTTTGCCTCTACCCTGGAAAGTTTGCTTTATTAAACGACACCTCTAGAGCACATTGATTTTTATCATTGGCTATTGGACGTCAAACATGTGGTAATTCTGACATATTTCTTTGGAGGAAACCCACTGCCGCAACATCGGCTACTTTTTCCGATAAGCAGCAAGGGGTATTTTAATGCATCTTGTCACATACAGGACAGCACATACCCCAGCCTTTGATGAACCAGTTCTGGACCACTGGTTGAAACGGCAAATTAACCCAAACTGCAAATGTGTCCACTGAGCAGGATCAATAGGATGACCCAAACCTCCACATGTGGACACTCTATCGCCTCTATCCTGCTCCTTCCCTCTACTCTGCATAGTGCTGTATGTTTTATTTAGATTGGCAGAGGTATTTGCCACACATGTGGTAAAGCGGAAGAATAACAGAATAATGGCCAATGTAGAGCAGAACCGGCACCGCCTACGTCCATGGCCGTCAATAGAAGTAGTTATCATGGCTACATGCCAATCATGCATAGACACCTGATGAACTCCAACTGGAACTAACACTATAAAGAAATAACATAGATTAGGTGTAATGCTAGAATTGTGCAAATTTAATGGTTTTGATCTCGCTTGACTGCAAACTCTGGCAGTAAAATGCCTCATCAGTATTGATATGCGTGAGTACCCGTGGAATAGGAGTTGGTATAATGTTGGTTGTTTGTTGGAGTTGTACGTCCTGGCAATATATAAGGTCATATCATGACTGGGTGGCATATGGAGTATGATAGTAGGTAGGGTTTACCACAATAAATCTCTATTCAGTACTCTGTAATGCTTCAGTCACAAATGCTGGCAGTAAACTTCGCCGTCAGTATATATGTGGATGACTAGCCATGGAGTATGAGGTGGCGGAAGGAGTATGATAGTAAGTAGCTTTACACTGCAGTAAATAAGTGCTCAGTACTAGGTATGTAAGCTATATCCAATCATCTATCTCTTGAGTGGGTTACTTACTCAAGTACATTCAAATAGCCTTGATAGAAAGGCAACATCACTATTTTCTAATGATAAACAAGGATCCACCTTTTTTGTGTGTGCAAATTCCGATGGTTATGACATTACCCTGATCAAATGAGTTTGGGCAGTTTGAAAAGGGATCGCCATATCACACACATACACCTGCAGCGTCCGGAAGGTGCCGCATCCGCTAGACCATACGGCAACAGTACAGTGGCTTACAGTCGCCGTACGGTCGCTGTACGTTTTTTTGCTCACAGCAAGATGTTGCAGTTGCTTTAAGTTGAAGTTATCTTAACTTTGGAAAATCGCAATGCCGCAGGCCGCAATTATGCCTCAACAATGTTTAAAAAGTTCAACACAAATTGCAAGGTGCCTTGCAGTGACTGTACAATTTGTGAATATATAAACTGCAGACCGCAACGCCGTAACATTTGCATACACTGCAAGCCAGACCGCAGGATGCAGGCATTATTAAGTGGTACACAACCATTTCTGTCAGGTGGGGATTGCCTTCTCAAGTCCATACAACTGTCATCGTGATGCGACAAAGACTGCTTTCATTACTTGACTGCTGCTCTCCATTTAGCTCTCTGCTGTGAGAGTTGTGTCGATGAGTCGGTCTTAATGTCTCTCAGCTTCAGGTTTCTCTTGATAGTATACATTTCATGAAAGCTGCCTGCAAAAATGTTGAAGTGCTGCTGGCTTTTGCAAGTTACCAGCAGCACTCTCTCGGGGAGCAAATATAGGTTTCACACTGGCAAGAACATGTCAAAACAGGCGCAAAACTATTTGTCCCTGCAGTGGCTGGTTGGGAGATGTTGGGAGTTCCATACATCAACCACCCTTAATGCTGCCACAGTGACATGGTTTTATGTTTAGGGTTTGCTCCCTTAGCCTTCATTTCTGTCAAGAACCTGTACCACAAGGCAGTGGTTTACAACTCTGCATGTCAGGGGCGTCAAACTCCCTGAGGTATTGCTATACCTGCAATACCATACAACTAGCTTTGCTATAAATTGGACATAGCCGTTTCCTAATAATATGCAAAGAGAGGACAATTCCAAAGACGCTGAGAAAACTGCTGACATCCAAATGTTAGAAACAATAAAAAAAACACCTTAAAATAAAGAGTGAAAGCTGGATTTGCTCCATTTGATGATTCCTTTCTCGGTTGATTAGAAATGATGGCAGTAAGATGTGTCATCATTATTTATATGAGTGACTAGCAAGGGAATTGGAGATGGCGTAAGGGCTATGATAGTAGCTACTTTTCTTCCGCAGTAAATCTCCACTCGGTACTCGGTAAGTAAGCGCTATCTGATCAAATCTCTTGGTGGGGGTTCCTATTTTGGGTGATCGGGATTCTTGTGTGGAAAGTCGGGAGATCGAATCAGAGTCGAGTCAAACCAATGATTTATAAAGTTGTAGTGGTCTGCACTGAACTCTCAGGCAAGGAGCCGCATAGACAGTTAGGCATGGGTAGTGGTGATATCAGGGAGCCTAGGTGGTGTAATGGTTAGCACACTGGCCCAGACTGCAAAGAGATGTGGGTTCGAGTCCCGCTCTAGGCACAATATTCCCCATTTTCATCACTCCCATGACACTGGTTGCCATGACCAGGATCCTGTACAAGCTATGTGCTGTATAGGTGTTGAACCTACCCTGTGTATGTAAGTGTGTTGCATTGCCTGTATGTATGTAATTGTAGGCATTATAAGACTTACAATTCCAGGGGGATGAGTGTAGTGGTCTGCACTGACCTGTCAGGCAAGGAGCCACATAGACAGGTAGGCATGGGTAGTGTGGTGATATCAGGGAGCCTAGGTGGTGTAATGGTTAGCACACTGGCCCGGACTGCAAAGAGATGTGGGTTCGAGTCCCGCTCTAGGCGCAATATTCCCCATTTTCATCACCCCCACGACACAGTTGATACTTGTCGGGAGCTAGCCTGACACTCAGCATTAACAGGATAGAACAAGGACTGGTTAGCACAGTATCGGGATAGTGTGACTGTGTGTGATGTTGGGTCATGGCTCTGGTGGCTTGTTCTCCCAAAGAGGCATCACTATAAAGTCACCATTAGTGGACACTCTCACAAGTCGGTACCCATTTTGGTATACCTTAGATAGTTGCTACGAAGTGAAACAACAAATTAAATTAAATCCATGGGCGACAATCTATTTGAAGCGGTGTGTACAACTCACTAATAATAGTAGTTCAGAAACCCTTTAAGAACTGAATTTGTGAATTTATATGTGGGTATATGAGACAGTCTCAAAGGGTGCTAATCAATATGGGACAAGACTTTGTCCATTGTAATGATCAGCATACTATCTGTTTATGCATTTGCTCAGGATAAACTGATTTGTTTTTTTACATGGTGTTTCATAATCCCAATAGAATACATCTTGATTTGAAGCAAATGTCCTTGTGTTTTCACTGTGACAATTTCTGTGCTATTTTGTGTCAATCATTACAAAGAACAGAAAGAAAAGAGTTATCACCTTTTAAGTGAGGCTCATATCTGAGTTTTTGTGTGTGGTTACAAATATATATATTGCAATGTTATTGCTGTCAACACCAGCGGCAGTAAGGGGGGGGGTACAACTTTGACAATGATCTGATACAATACACACAAAGTACATACTACATCATATCCCACGGGCTTCCCCTCTTACCACCTTGACTTTTTCTAGATGTGTCTGAAAAAAACAAAACGGCTGTCATGTATTGATTAATACCCACGACTACACATCCCCATCTTCATCTTCTGTATTAATTTGGCAAAATACACAACCATGGCCATCATTGATTGCTGCCAGCCTGGTTTATTATACCTGTTGTAATCAATCTCCAACGCGACTGTCGCTGCTACTTTTGGTTAGATGGGGAACCTGGAGTGATTTACGTTAGATGGCGTCGGACACTGAAGACATGGGCGCGGGTTGGACATGCATGGGTGCTGCCCTCAGCTATTGAGATGTCTCGGAGAGTTGAATGCTGCTCCCACCCATGATGGAGACATCAAACATTGAATCTGTCATCTCCCATCTCCCGCCGTCTTAGCTGGCTGGCCATAGCCCCACCCCCCGCCCATCCCCCCTTCTCCCCCCCCCCTACTCCCATCCTCAGCGCACCCTACATAGGCTTCAGTAGCGTCCCTACACTCTTTGAATGCATTATCCCCACTACCCTCTACTACCTTTACCTTATAGCCACAATGCATCACCATACCATATTACCATCTTAAGATATGCTACCCTCTCCCCACAACCATTCACTACCCTACACTATCCTACGACATATCCACAACCCACCACCATATTACCATCTTACAATAGGATACCCTATCCACACCATTCGCTACCACCCTACACTACCCTCTCCCAACCACCCAACACCCACTATCATCAAAGTCTACCCTCTCCCCACCCCACTGTACACCACCCTACCTTATCCCCGCAATCCACTACGATACTCTTAAATCAACGACCCTCTCCCCAACACCCACCACCCACCCACTATAACACTACCCTCTCACCACCACCCCATCACGCTATATTATCCGCACAACCGACCACCGTTTTACCATCTTACACTATGCTACCCTCGCCCCACCACCATCCACTCCCCTACACTACACTACCTTCCCCGCACCACCTACCAACCACCACCCACCAACCACCACCCACCAACCAGCACTCACCAACCACCACCATCCACTCCCCTACACTACACCACCTTCTCCGCACCACCTACCAACCACCACCCACCAACCACCACCCACCACCCACCAACCACCAACCACCATCATACTACCCTTAGCACACCACCTATCGTGTGGTCAAACCAATGACTTAACAATTGATATTTGTCGCTTCTTTGCCAGGTGCTCAGCATTATTAGGATAGGGCAAGGACTGGTTGACTGCCGGTTGCTGACTGCTGACTGCCATCTACCGACTGCCGACTACCGATTGCCGCCTACCGACTGTCGACTGCCGACGATCGGGTCGCGGCATTGCCCGGCGGTCCGATCCCTATCAGTGGCCGGCGCGACCCTCGGCGTCTCGTCCCCTCGACCCGCCTCGACCCGCCTCGACCCGCCTCACCTGCCGGCCCCAGTTCTCTCTGACTGCACGCGCACAACTCTATCAGGACCACCCCCTGCTCGGCCCTCAGAAACACCCGGGGAATGATCGGCAATAGTTGAGAGAGAGCCCATAAGTCTACGTTCAAAGAACAGTTAACATCTACTGGTGGCGGAGTTGGGGGCGGAGGGGGGGGGGCGGGAGGACTGGATGGAGAGGGGCGGGTGGGTGGGTGCTTTTATGTTTGAATTGAGTTTGAAGATTTATGGGATATATGTGGTTTGACAGCTGTGGTTGGAGGTGATGGAGGTGTGGTGTTTTAGTATTGTGGTGGTCGACAGGTGAGGGTGTATGTGGGGGGTGGGTGTGGAGGGAGGTTGATGGCGATGAGTTGGCCGCTGACTTTAGATGACTTTGGTTGATTTCATTATGATAAATGGTTTATTTGCACTGCAGAACCAGTGAAACAACCGTTTTCAAAATCTCAATGCAATTTGCAAACCAGAAACATATACACAACATGCAAAGCTTCATAGAAACATGGATTGCGCTATTATTTGAAATGTGTTTTGCTTTTATGTGGAAGGTTTTAACTTTTGGTTTTCATGTCACACCAACCAGACGGGATGGCTGAATGAGTTAGAGTGTCCGTCTCCCGTGTTGGTAGACCATGGGGTCCTGAGTTCAAACCCTGGTTGAGTCAAACCAATGACTTAACAATTGATACGTGTCACTTCCTAGCCTGGTGCTCGGCATTATTAGGATAAGACAAGGACGGGTTGCCTCAGTGTCATGATAATGTGACTGAGGTGTATATCAGATCATGCTGTTGGCGGCCTGGTCTCCCAGTGGGGCAACACTATAAAGTCGCCATGAGTGCGCTCTGTCACAAGTCGGTACCCATCCTGATATGACCTTAGATGTTGCTAGGACGTAAATCAACAACAAACAAAACAAACAAATCATGTCACAGCTTAGTGCCCAGTTTTAGAGAATGACCCTCCAAGTGTGTCAACCTGTGGATACTTACACATGCACTCAGTGAACCGCGGTCCAGGAATTGGGTGTTGTGATCTGGTTGTTTCCATTAGGCGTTCATGTATGGCGTCATAAACCCGCCATCACTGCATTCCAGGATCTGTTTGGGGCAGTCAGTAGTATACAGACAAAGGCAACTACCTATCTGTGTGGGTGGGGCTGGGGTGGGGCGGTGGTGGGGCGGGGGTGGGGCGAGGGTGGGGCGGGGGTGGGCCGGGGGTGGGGTCATCGGGGGGAGGGGGAGGGCAGCTGAATGCGCCGGCAAACATGTTGTCTACTGATCCCTGCTATGCCCTACAGACTACCCAACATACACCGCGTATCGCCCCAGAATAGCTTGGTTGGTTGGTTTTTGGGGGTCTTTTTTTTGTAAATATCTGTAATCATCTGAATACATATTTTGTCAGTGTCGAGGCACTGGTCTTCCAGCTGATGGAGCATTGCATTTTGTGCAGCACAACCCATTCTGAACATAAAAAGAAAGTGGGGAAGAAACCAGCAGCATGACCCAATATCTCACCCTGTCACATTCTCCTGACACTAAGGTCATATCAGGATGGGTGACGACTTGTGAGAGTGCACACTCATGGTGACTTCATAGTGCTGCCCCAATGGGAAATCAGGTCGCCAGCACCATGGCCCCGATATCCCATTCAGTCATATTATCCTGACACTGAGCTAACGAGTCCCTGCCCTATCATATTAATGCTGAGCGCCAGATTAGGAAGTGACAAGTATCCATTTGATAAGTCATTGGTTTGACTCGAACGGGAACCGAACTCCCGATCTGCCGCACACGAGGCCCGCGCTCTACCGATTCGGCTACCGCGCCTGGTGGTGGAGCTAGATATGGTGAGGATTGCGGGAAGGCCGGTGGAGGGCATTCAAAAGACTACAACGTTGAAAACACTATGGGAGTGTTTTGAACTCAAGTTCAAATACTGCAGTATTTGTCGATGGTGCTGCACATATTAGTAGTATACACATCACTGTCCCCCACTACCGCATACTGCCCCATCCTACTGCATACTGCCCCACCTTAATGCATACTGCCCCACCCTACTGCATATTGCCCGAGCTTACTGCATACTGCCCTTCCTTACTGCATACTGCCCCACCCTACTGCATACTGCCCCACGTACTGCATACTGCCCCAGCATACTGCATACTGCCCCACCTTACTGCATTCTACCCCACCTTACTGCATACTGCCCGATCCTACTACAAATGATAATCACTATGCAGCAATTGTATTAAAACAATTAGAGTAGTGTTTTGAACTTAAAGGTAGTGTTTTCAACTTAAGGATAGTGTGTTCAGCTTGCCCACAGTAGTGTTTCGAACCTCCCTTAAACTAGGTTGAAACAACTACTGTAGTGTTTTGAACCTAGGTTGAACACACTACCGTAGTGCTTTTGTGGGGTAGTGTTTTGAACTTACCACACCGGGATTGCATAGTCTACACATTGGAGCATATGGTGCCTACATGCCTGCAGGTAATCTCTAATCGGGTGCTAATTATTTTAGTAATGGTGCCATGCTGAAGGTAGTATCATATTCCCCGAGAATTTGATTTCGGACCAGACGCGCTGGATGGTCGAATCAGTAGAGTGCAGCCTTCCCCTGTGGAAGGCCGGGAGTTTGATTCCTTCCCAGCCGAGTCAAACCGATGACTTAGAAAATGTAAGCTTCCCGCTACGTAGCCTGGCGATCGGCATTAATAGGATAGGACTAGGACTGGTTAGTGCAGTATCAGGGTAATGTGACTGTGTGGGATATCGAGGGGAGGGGGGAGTCATGGTGTTGGCGCCCTGATCTCCCAGTCGGGAAGTACTATAAAGGGAAGTACTATAAAGTTGCCATGAATGACGACTACCATAAGTTGGGTACATACTATTTCTTAGAACATCAAATTGCTATTTGTAAATCTGTTGCGGTTCAGGTGTTTTTGTGTGTGTTAAAAAAAAAAAAATTTTTTTGTTTTCTCTCATGCCTCATATCACCCATCTCATCTTCATAAAATTCACAAATCACTTAATTTGATATGTAAATAGTTCTAAGCACCATCTGGGCTGGATTGTAGGGCATCACGACTCAGGTTGCATAAGTGACCTTGATGCTGTACAATTCCATGTATTAGCTTTCTTTTGCCCTCAATAAAAAATCAAAAAGATCTTGATATGATGTTGCCATGACATTAAACAACAACAAATAAATAGACAACGATCTGATTTGAGAACCCACACATAATACCATCCTGAAGCCGGGCGTATGCCCCAGGACAGAACACCCCCACTCCACACTCCAATGCACCTGGATTGATGAGGTTTTTTTTTCAAATATGCCACACCAGTATCAAAACAATGAATAAATCATATGGATTTAATGAAGGCCCCTCTCTAGGAGGAACCATTTAAATACATGGTGATGTGACCAAGTAATCCTTACATGAATATTTTATGTATCATAATGAAAGACACTTAGGATGTGAATGTTGCGCTTGGCGCCATTAGCTTCTCATTTCATCTTTTGTTTGTTCTTTTGTTGTGATGGGTGTATTTATGCTGCTATTATGACTGGGGGTTGGGTGTGGTTTTTTGGTTGGGTGTATAGGTAGTTTTTTTTTTGATGTATTAAGGAATTTGTACGGACGGATTGGTGGGGGTTGTTTTATACGCAGGCTCTGGCGGCTGGTGGCAAATGAGTGGTATGGTGGTATTCGTGGTATGAGTAGGTATACGGTTGCCGAGTTTGGTGGTTGGTGTGAAAAAATAATGTGCTGCCCCTTTAAGTCTAGGGACTTGTTTTCGCTACTAGACAGTAACAGTCTTGTGACTCCCCTTCTTTTATCACTGTCAGTTGTTTCATAGCAATTTAAAACAAGTAATGCTGTTTTATATCCCCTTAAACTTGAAAGTGGTGTTCGATAAAACGACAATAGGTTAGTAATTACATAAAGCAATCGAAACAGATATGCTTAAAGGCCCAGTCAGACCTTACCGGATTGAGCAACGGACATAAACCGGACAAAGAATTGTCTATTCCAGTGGTGTTCGGTATCAAAATGTACCGAAATGTGTCGAACTGTTGCAACGGCCGCCGGACGAAACGGACGCTAAATGGTCAAGGAACGTACATTAACAAATATCCACCGAACGAAAAACGGACAAGAAACAGATGAGAACCGGACGAAAACCGAATGTCAAACGGACATACCGCCAAAAACATATACTAACCAAATTCCTGCAATAACAAAGAAAAACTTGTACCGGACACCGCCGGACACCACAAGGCAGATAATGGACACGCCGGTTGCCAACCGTATATAAACCGTACATTGCCGTATTTCACCAGACAGTGTCCGTTTTCTGTCCGTTTCGCCAATCCGGTGAGGTCTGACTGGGGCTTAGCGGATTAATTAGGCCTTATTCCTAAAACTAAATTCAAAAGATTTGAATCAAATTAGACTAGTGTTGCCAGTGGTGAGAACAAAGTGTTAACACTTTTATCCAGTATGGGAAAGGTAAATACACTCATCACAAAAGAAGGTAGAGCATACCGACACTCTTGTCAAACCGGGCCGATGAACGGGATGTCCACAGACCGAGTGCGGTGGCCGGATCGGTAGAGCGCAGGCCTCCAATGACGGAGATTGGGAGTTCAATTCCCGGTCCATTCAAACCAATTACTTAAACAATTGATACTCATCATTTCCTAGATTTGTGATTGTCATTAATAGGATATGGCAATGACTGGTTAGCTCAGTGTCAAGAATGTGACTTGAGTGGGATATGGATTCATGGTGCTGGCGGCCTGATTTCCCAGTGGGACAGCACTATAAAGTCACCATGAGTGTGCACTGTACCAAGTCGGCCCTTAGATGTTGCCAGGATGTGAAGCTCCAACAACCAGCCAACTTGACGTCCATATTCGATGACTAGGGTGATATGGCAGGGTGAGATGGCAGGGTGAGGTGGCAGGGTGAGGTGGCAGGGTGAGGGGGCAGGGTGAGGTGGCAGGGCGATGTGGCAGGGTGAGGTGGCAGGGTGATGTGGCAGGGTGAGGTGGCAGGGTGAGATGGCAGGGTGAGGTGGCAGGGTGCGGTGGGAGGGTGAGGTGGGAGGGTGCGGTGGGAGGGTGCGGTGGCAGGGTGAGGTGGCAGGGTGAGGTGGCAGGGTGAGGTGGCAGAGTGAGGTGGGTGCCGTCCTCACCCTTCGCTTCCTAGCGCCTGTTTTAAATAATAGAGCCAGACACAAACTCATTACATTGCAAAGCCCCGAGCTCTAGTGTCGACTGCTTACCGGGCCTGCACCTCACAGACAATGTCCACTCCATTCACTCCTTACACAGGCACATTATGGATAGATGAGCCGGTTAGTATGCACAGCTAATGGAAACTATGAAATGTACATGACGGATATGAGGTAGGAAATTTACATTATTTTTATATTTAAAAACATTTGTTATGGGATGTCTACGCTGTCTATAGCATGTCACTTATGAGATCAGATCATCGAGCTTGTTTTCAAGGCTGGACAGTTATCGGTCTGTGTTTCTTAAGATTATGATCTGTGGTTAGTGATCTATATTCGTGTTTTTTTGTTTTTTTGGCAAGCGTTTTCCTTTAATTATGAATTATAAAATATACACAATATGCTCGGGATATGTAATATGTAGTGCTTATCTAAGCAGCGAAATATGTTGGATCGTAATAAGTAGATATGTACTATCCATAATGCACAAGTACTATATAATGTACATACAATATTAGCTGTGTAGTGTACAGGCTATCTATAAAAAAGATATGTGTTATATAATTGACACAAGACATGACATGTCTGTATCATATAATTAATACATTACGTGTATTATATGCTTCATACAACTTACACGTGGTATCTTATGCAAATATTATTCTGGGACCATTCTAGAAGGTGTTGGTTGGTACTGGTGGAGCTGCCTGGGATGCATCTCGGTCTGTATTCATATAGATATATTGGTCAGCAGTGGAGCCAAAGGCCAGTTGGTCGGATTTTGTTCACAATGCATATGAACTATCTCGTGCATAAGGTATATATAATATAATTAGAACATATGACACAGCTATATATATATGGATAGTGATATGACTGTTGATCGCGTGTAATAATCTCTGTAGTGTCCTGCTCCTACCCCCCCCCCCCCACCCCCGTTCCCGGGTGGGATGGGGACTGCTGTTGCAGTTTCCGCGGTACGCCAGTTTGCGAGGGACACATTCATTCAAATGCATTGTCAATGGCCATGAGCAAATCTTCAAACAAAAAAAGTCAAATATCTCTCAAATTATACCACCTAGAAACAAACCGCTTGGCACACATACAGAAAACATATTCAACAAAAAGATTCTATTAAATTTATCTGGTTAGGGTTCTTGATTTCTATTAATTTTGAATAAAACTAATGTTTTGCACTGCGCATACCGTCAAACTCAAGGCATTGTCAATGGTTGTGAGCAATCTTCACACAGAAAATACAGAAAAGTGAAATATCTCTAAAACCACACCACCTAGAAACAAATCGCTTGGCACACATATAGAAAACATCTTTATCAAAAACATTATATTAAATTTATAAGGTTAGTGACGATGCTGTTCGATTTTGACGCATGCGCAGAAGTGATGTGTCCCTCGCAAACTGGCATACCGTGGAAACTGCAACACCAGCATCCTTCACCCCCAACTCCCATCCAGGGATTCCACACGACACTCGCTCGGAAGTTTTGATTATAATAGTAGCATGAACGGTTACTACTTCCTATACTAGTAATGTAAACAAAGCACCCTGTGATTTATCAACAGGTTTACATTTTTAAGTCATCAGTTTAACTTGGTCAGCTTTCAAACCCAGATGTAGCCACATTGTAGGACGTGTGCAACTCATTCATACCTTTTGGTAACAGCAGTTGAATAGGCCTACATTGTTAGCTATGCGAAATAAAATGCGTTCAACATCAACCCTCCATGTGGAGCTCTTAATCGCCGCATTATATTGTGTTTATGGTAATAGTTGTGTTAAACAGGTGTCCCTTCTATGCATATCATATAGTTTTGACTTATACTAAGTTATAGTGTTGACATATAGTGCTTGCTTATGTTACAGTGCTTGCTTATAGTGCTGACTTACATTGCTGACTAATAGTGCTGGCTTATAGTGCTGGCTTACAGTGCTGATGCATATTGCTGACTTATAGTGCTGACGTATAGTGTTGATGAATAGTGCTGACTTATAATGCTGACTTCTAGTGCTGACGTACTGTATTGTAGTTCTGGCTTCTAGTGCTGACTTGTAGTGCTGACTTCTAGTGTTGATTTAAAGTGCTGACTTATAATGCTGACTTCTAGTGCTGACATTTAGTACTGTATTGCAGTGCTGGCTTCTAGTGCTGACTTATGGTGCTGACTTCTAGTGCTGACTTATAATGTTGATTCATAGTGATGACTTATAGTGCTGACTTATAGTGTTGCCCTATAGTGCTGACTTATATTGTTGATTTATAGTGCTGACTTCTAGTGCTGACATATAATGCTGACGCATAGTGTTGATGTATAGTGCTGACTTATAATTTTGACATATATCAATACTATATGTCAACATTGTATGTCAGTAGTATACGTCACTATACGTCAACACTATATATAGTGTTGACGTATAGTGACGTATACTACTGACGTACAATGTTGACATATAGTATTGACGTATAGTTTTGACATATAGTGTCCACATACAGTGTTGACCGACTGCCATCTAGGCCTACACGTCAGGTATGTGAACGCAATGCCTGAGGCCTGTTGATTAGAGATCGGAGAGAATGACTCCCCCTCCCTCACCCTCAGCCTCAACCTCATCATCACCCTCACCCTCACTCACCCTCCGCCACCCTCCCCTTCACCTTCACCCACCCTCCCTTACCCCTCCCTCCCCTTTCACCTCCCTCCTCCACCCTCCACCCTCCACTCCCCCATCCCCCTCCCCACCTCCACCCTCCCCCGCCCCTGCCTCCCCCCATCCTCGCGCCCCCACCCCCTCCGCCACCCGGTTCCTGCCCCGCCCACCCCCCCGCCGCCTTCCCCCTTCCACCATTCCGACTGCCTTTCCCCGCCCTCCCCGCCTCCCCCGCCTCCCCCGCCTCCCCCGCCCTCCCCGCCCTCCCCCGCCTCCCCCTCTCGCGCTCCCCGAGGCATTTGCCTGCCTGATTGCCCGACCACATCTCCCGGGCTGTAATCCCACAAAGCCTTGTCAATATCAACCAGCCCAATCAGCCAATATCGTAGCGTTACCACATTGTGGCCTGGATCTTCCCTTTCTGCTGTGAATGCGAATATATCAACCTTTCTGTCATACACCACATTAAAGTAGCATTTTCTGCTGATTTTGACTTTGTCATTTTTCTGAGATAAAAATATTAAATTGATCATTATAAGTATGACCTCAATCAATCAATAGTTCCATCCTCTAGTCAAGGGTTGGATGCAATGGTTCTCCACTTGTCCCGATGGTGTGCTGTTCTGATAGACTGTGAATAATAATTCAAGCCTGTCCACTGTGAAATATTTGTAAACCATGATGTTCTTGGTCTCCCTCTCCCTCTGCTGCCATTCACCTTCCCTTCCAACAATGTACGGTATATTGAACTCTGACGAATGATGTGGCCAAAATAAATAAGTTTCTTTGTCTGTATAGTGGCAAACAAGCTTTTCTTATTTTTAATTTTTCTGAGAACTTCTTTGTTGGTGATCTTCTTTGTCCATGATATTTTCATCATCCTTCGATAAGTCCACATCTCAAATGCTGCTAAACGTTTGTACATTTTCTTAGAGATTGTCCATGTCTCTGCCCCATACATTAGAGTAGACCACACATAACACTGAAGAATATGCTTCCTTGTTTGTATTAATATCTTACTTGATGTTAACACTCTATACATTTTGGAGAATGTTGTTCGGGCTATTGTTATCCTTCTTTTAATTTCTTCCTCACATCTCGCATCATTTGTAATCTTTTGTCCGAGATATATGAATTCGGATACTTGTTCTATGGTTATATTGATATTTGGTTTATCTGTCTTTTTACTTATTACCATTGTTTTGGTCTACCTGGCATTCATCTTCATGTTGAATAGTATTCCAGCTTTATTGATTCTATTCACTATATCTTGTAGGTTTTTCTCACTGTCTGCTAGTACTACACTGTCATTGACAAAGTATGACCTACATTAGTTTAATTTGAAGTGAATTTTATATTAAATGGCTAACCCTTGAGCCATTTGAAGTTCAAACATAGCAAAACTCTGACATTATAGACTGCTACATTAACAGGTTGTATTAAATTGACTCACTGTTCCCTTCTATGTGGCAATACATGATTACTAAATGAATCATTATCTATGTTAGATATGCCGATTAAAGTCTAGATAATTGTTTCGATTTTGAAAACTTAATGTTTGACCGGAATATGAAGCCTTAAGCTGCTCCTGATATTATTTCTTTGTAGTGGAAATCCTCTATTTGCTCTTTTTCATGGGTCATGTACCATCTTTAACTGATACCAACATCAGTCATTCTTGTACCTGCTATCAGAGAGCTGGTTGGTGTTGGACATTCTTGATATTCTCTTTTTCCACGCATAATATTGGACAGTGAGTGGCCACCCAAACAACTAGTTCCTGATATACCTCTCCCAGACGGCATGTTGATGATAGCTAACCACATCAGTTCTTGGACCTGCCATCAGAGGGCGGGTTTATAGTGGAAATCCTCTATGGATCTGCTTTTCCATGGAGCCTGATGCACAGTAATTGACTACTCACAACAATAGTCTCTGACAGTGCCGCCAGAGGGCATGCTGATGATAGCTAACCACATCAGTTCTTGGACCTGCCATCAGAGGGCGGGTTGATAGTGGAAATCCTCTATGCATGTCCTTTTCCAAGGAGCCTGATGCACAGTGATTGACTACTCACAATACTAGTCTCTGACAGTGCCGCCAGAGGGCATGTTGATGATAGCTAACCACATCAGTTCTTGGACCTGCCATCAGGGGGCGGGTTGATAGTGGAAATCATCTATGCATGTCCTTTTCCAAGGAGCCTGATGCACAGTGATTGACTACTCACAATACTAGTCTCTGACAGTGCCGCCAGAGGGCGCATTGATGATAGCTAACCACATCAGTTCTTGGACGTCCCATCCGTAGGCGTTTTGGTAGTGGAACTCTTCTATATATATATATATGTCCTTTCCCAAGGAGCCTGATGCACAGTGACTGACTACTCACAACACTAGTCTCTGACAGTGCCGCCAGAGGGCATGTTGAAGTTAGAAATACTTGATCTGGCGCTTTACCATGGACCTGGCACTTTACCATACTGAGCTGGTACTCATAAACACACCCGTCCTGATATGACCTTAGATGTTGCTAGGACGTAAAACAACAAACAAACAGACATAAACATACAGTATTCGACTACTGTCACAGTGCGGGTTGGTGGCAAGCATTGTCAACTCAAATGGCTATAATTAGACGAACGACAGAGCAATATAGTTTATAGTTGGATTTATTATGCATCCCTGACAGTACAAAGTCTTTTTCGTTCAACAACAAGTTGAATAATATATTGAGGTCATAGAACCTTTAACCCTTGCAGTTAAGTGAATTATCTCTTCGTGGGGATGGGTGGGCGGCAATTTTTAGGGTAGTTAGTGTCCTCCTCAGTGCCAGTGTCGAAGTAACCTCTCTACTTGCTTGCTTTTGCGGTTGGTTGTGACCTTATGACGGTTACTGGCTGCAGAACTGCAGCAATATAGACAGGCCACGATAAATCGGTCAAATCTTTGGTTGAAGATTAATCTTCAGGTGGGACGGTTGTAGAAGCTGTCTGTACAAGAATCAAATAACGAATCGTTGGGGCGGCCCCAAATCACTCTGGTTCGGCAGTAGCAGAGCACTTGTATCCAGTAACAGCAGCAAGGGTTCAGGAGGAAGGGATGGGTAAAGGTGTGTCCAGCAGGTTCCAGCACCAAGAACAAAGCAAGAGAAACGGTAAGGTACAGGGCCCCACCCAAGCAAGCAACTCCCTTGATCATGGGGAGAAGTAACTGCTGCACATCATCTTAGATATGCCCTTACACAGTTTCCGGTAGGTGGCGACATAAGAATTAGTTCCAAACAGGTGGCAGGACAAGCCATATTTACTTAGGCTAGTTGGGTTTTGTATTTAAGGAAATCACGCTAGGCGGCGTTAGTGTATGAAAAGTTAGATTAATGGAATCGCTTGCCGATAGCTGATGAGAGGCGTGCCGTCCTTAGTTAGTGGGCGGGCAATGGCTGTGTATGCACACCAAATTACATATGTTGCATAGCAACACGGACTATGCTAAATGCATTGCGCGCTTGTTGTGGGCCATGAGGTGGTCACCTTGCTTACACCTTCAGGGCCACTCAGCATGCGCTGTGCCACAATACACAACTTATAAAATCAATACTTGTCGCTTCCTAGCCAGCGCTCAGCATTAATAGGATATGGCAAGGACTGGTTAGCTCTGTGTCAGGATAATGTAAATAAGTAGGAAATCGGGTCATGGAGCAGGCGACCTGATTTACCAGTGGGGCACTATAAAATCACCATGAGTGTGCACTGTCACAAGTCAATACCCATCCTGATATGACCTTAGATGGTGTCAGTACATAAAACTCCAACAACCAAACAACCCAGCATAGACTAGCGCAATCTTGTTGTCTTTCACTCTTTGAGATGGAACACATGATCTCCCAATCCATGACATCCCAATATGAGAAATTCTTATTCTACTAATTAGCCATGAAGATTTGGTTCAGCTCTTAATTAGTGTTAGTAAGATGGGTTCGATCACAATTTGTGCAGTTTATCTTCGCTTTTATGTACCGGACCCGGTGGCCAAATCAGTAGAGTACAGGTTTCCCGTGCGGCAGTTCATGAGTACCAATACCAGCCGCTAGTAATTGATACTTGTTGCTACCTAGCCTGGCGCTTGGCATTAATAGGATAGGACAAGGGCTGGTTAGCACAGTGTCAGGATAATGTGACTGACTGGGAGATGGAGTAATTGTGCCAGCATCCTGTTATCCGAGTGCGACAGCACTATATGGTCACCATGAGTGCGTACTGTTGCAAGTCGGTACCCATCCTAAAATGACGTTAGGTATTACTAGGATGCGAACTCCATCAATACAAACAAAGCAAACCATCCAGCTTGAGGTAGTTAGTGGCTACTTGACAGCTCACAGGTTGACACCTCCATTTGAGGCTTATATCCCAGACCCCTGGCCAACCTATTAGTGTTGAGATTACCTATGCCGTGTGGAGTGTGGCCATGTGGTGTTTATTCAAGACTGAGGGCAGTTGGGGACATTGCTATATTGACTGAGCTGTCAATCACTGGGTTTATGGTAGATAAAGGATTCACCCTGTACTCGCAGTACATGGGTAAAGATGAGCCTTATATAAAAACGGTCGAAAAATCGGGCTAATGAAATGAGTCTTTATGAGAGCCTAATTTCACAATCTAAGAAGCAACATTTATTATGTGTATATGTCTTCATATTTCCCTGCTAACTTTGAGTTGAAAAATATAATAAAACATCTGGTTTAATAATATTTTAAAGTGAAATTGACGGCATTCTATGGCCGCCATCTTGTCGTTTTGCATTCTCTCCCATTTCACCAATTCTGACCCGATATAAGTAACAATTTGGCACTGGAGCCAGGCATTGTACTTCCTGTTCCATACTAAAGCTATTTTCGCCCGTATTTACAGTACGTTGTCCTTCACCCGTGTACTACAAGTACTGGTTGAATCTTTTATCTAGGTTTATGGGTGTTGCCAACACCAATCACAACCCGACTAATCGGGATGGCCGAATGAGTTTAGCGTCCGTCTCCCGTTTTGGTAGATTGTGAGATTCGAACCCACAGGTTTGAGCCCAAGTCGACTTAATAATTGATACTATTTGCTCCATATCCAGATGCCTGTCATTATTAGGATACGGCAAGAACTGGTCGGCTCAGGGTCAGGATAATGTGACTGAGTGTGATATCAGGTCCTGGTCTTGGCAGCCTGGTCTCCCAATCGGGCAGCACTATACAGTCGCCATGAGTGCGCACTGTCACAGGTCGGTACCCGTCCTGATATGACCTTAGGTGTTGCCATGACGTAAAACTACGACAACCAACCAGCTGACAAACCACTGTTGGAATCAAACCCTCAACAACTTTATTTTTCTATATTCCTTCGCTTTTGTTTATTGCTCCATAACATTAACAGTGTCAGAACTATGTGATCATATGAAAAATGGAATTAGTGCCACTCTGCCACTGAGAACACCACAGTTGCATCAACACATTTGCAAGCCAGCTTCTTAAATGTGACGGACATCTGATGAGGTTCTTATGTACATGAACTCACGCCTAGAAAATAATATTCACCCCACACAATACAAAAGTAAATAAAATAAAACCCACAATTGCATACAGACTAAAGACAAAAAGAAGCAGCGCTTGTCTGACTCCTTACTGCATTTACCAGACGTGATGCCCCAATCGATAGAGCGCAGGCTTCCCATATAGAAATCGGGAGTTCAATTCCCTGTCGAGTTAAACCAACAACTTGGTCGTAATGCTTGCATTGCGTTTAGTGATATAGTGATATAGTGATATGGTAGACAGGAAGTGTGAACACTTATTTGTCTCTCATTTTTGTTTGTTTTTGGTACATCAGTTGTCCCAAGCAGGGGAAATTTCAGTCGCAGACGACTGGCCTTCCTCATTCCACTGCTGGTCGATAGAAAGCCCGAGCCTACACTTTTACCGACCCAAGGTATTTTTAACCTCCCACACCACATAGACATGGTATAAGAGCAACCGGCCTTTGATGACGCTGTAAGTTATACACAGCAGTGGAAATCCAAATTGGCAGAGCAGGGGGCACGGGGAATCGAACCGCCGACCCTCAGATTAGGAGTCTGACCTAGAAAAAAGTCAGACACTCTAACCACTTCGCCACAGAGAACGCCACAGAGTTTGATTCACGGGGGAGGAGGACTCCCCCCCCCCTCTCTCTCCACTTATGCCATCCCTCCCATAATGTCCCCCCCCCCCCTGACCTCCCCTTAAAACTCGGCCTGCCGCTGCCTCCAGCCACTCTGCCTCCTGCCTCCCCCTGCTGCACTCACTTTTTCCCACCCACCCACCCCTGCTTTTTTCTTTTTCTTCCCTTCTAGGGTGGAGGGCTCTTCGGGGCTCTTCCCATCCCAGTGACTCTCCCCCTGCTGGTCCTGACACTTATTGACATTTGACATTTATTTTACTTATCCTTGTCATTGTTCCTCTGCCTGTTATTACCTATTCTTCTGATCATTCTCCATTTTAACCTGAATAAAATGTTTTTTCTCCACCTCTGCCTATGTTCCTCCTGCGTCGCGTAGTATAAAATTGATACTTGTCACTAACTAGCCTGGTGCTCGGTATTACGAACATAATCAATGGACTAGTTAGCTCAGTATCAGGATAATTGAATAACGCAAGACAGTAATCATATAAAGTGGCATTTATTCTTTCTATTTTAGCTTGTTGCAGTTAGGTTTGTGATGGTATTTTGTTTAGAGTTGAGGATTTCAGGTACTTAACCCTATCGATCTATGTTATTAGTTGGGTGGGTGGGACGGACAAATCTGCGCTAAGGAAGCACGTCCGATCGGTTGAAAGTTCTGGTCGAAGTGTCTAGATTTGCTAACTGCGTCATAGCCATTGCCGGGAATTTACAGTAGGTGCCGCATTGATCGGCGGCCATTTATTAGTTCAAAAGGACAATGTAGATGGCGCCAGTAGTCACCTTAAAATATACTTCGGATATCCAGTCTCGCTCTCAATTACCCGTGTTGCGCACATCATGGACAATGTGACTGGGTGCGACATTTGTGACCTTGTCTCCCAGTGGCTAATCCCTATAGAGTTGCCATGAGTGAGCAACGGCACAAGTCGGGACCCATCCTGATATGACCTTAGACGTGGCCAGGACGCAAAACTCCAACAAACAAGCAGACACACCATGCTGCCTCGATACTTGTCATGATATATACACAAAGGCACACACCTGCTACTGTTCTACATCACTCTACTGTACGGACGGTGCGATTCGGTCCCGTGTTTACATACACACACAACACTCCGACCGTAGATGTTGCTAGGACGTAAAACAACAACAAACAAACAAACACAACACTCCTCCCACCAGGGCGCCAATGCAATCCTTGTTTCTTTGTTGTTGTTTTGCATCCTAGCAACATCTAACGTTATATGACCAGACCGGAGGACCGAATGAGTTAGAGCGTGGGGTCGTGGATTCGAACCCCGGTCGAGTCAAACCGATGACTTAAAAATTGATACTTGGACAGGGCAAGGACCGGTGTGCTCAGTGTCAGGATGATGTGACTGAGTGGGACACCAGGTCATGGTACCGGCGGCCTGGTTTCCCAGTGGGACAGCACTATAAAGTCGCCATGAGTGCGCACTGTCACCAGTCGCTACCCGTCCTGATATGATGTTAGATGTTGCTCGGACGTAAAACAACAACACACAACAACAACATCTAACGTCATATCAGTAAGGGTACCGCCTTGTGACAGTGCACACTCATGTTGAATTTATAGTGCTGTCATACTGGGTTGGTTGGTTGTTGGGGTTTTATGTCCCAGCCACATGCAAAGTCATATCAGAATGGGCACCGACTTGTGACAGTGTGCAGTCATGGTGACTTTATAGTGTTGCCCCACTGGGATAGGAGGATAATAGCAGCATGATCCAATACCTCACACAGTTACATTATCTTGACATTGTGCTAACCAGTCCTTGTCCTATCCTATTAATGCCGAGTGCCAGGCTAGGTAGTGACAAGTATCAATTGCCTAAGTCATCATTTTGACTGGGCTGGGTTTTCAAACTCCCGACCTTTCACACAGGAAGTATAGGTGTAGTATTCCTATTGGCTTAAAGTAGCGACGGTCCGACGGTTTTGAGTCTCTGTAAAGTTCTGATATAAACATATTAAGTTGATTGTTGTAATCAACCTCACTTTAGTTTGAAGTAACTTTGATTTTAAATGGTTAGCTTTTGATATATTTCCCGGCAGTGTAAATATGCACCATTAAAATAGGCTTCTGCAGTAACAGGGTACATTAAATTTACTCACTTTTCTCTTCTAGATGGCAACAACTTCACCTCAGTGCACCACTATATAAGTGGGATATGTACACTAAAATATAGATATATATATATATCCTGTATAAGAATTAAATAAGTATAAAACTGGCTATGATGGAGGAGAGAAAGACAGAGAGTCGAAGATAGGAACCTTCTAATTTTATTTTTGCAATGAAGGCCCATGGCTGGGCAAAAGAAATAGCCCTACCTATACAAAGCTAAAATCGTGTAGTAGTAGCGAGCTGGGCACCAGCGCGAATGAATGAAAAGTGGCGGGAGCACCATAGCATTGGAGCAAAATGCTAGGACCGCAGAATATATATACTAATCGAGAATAAATAATAAATAATTAAAATAAGATAGGAGAACCCCCGCCTATTCATATGCATATAATAAATTATATTTTACATAATAACCTAGAATTATATACTATCCTAACACCCACCCCCCCCCCCACCCCCCCGTAATCGGGTGGTTGAGCCTCGGACTACTCATCTACTGCTCAGGCTTCAAGACCGACGGTGGCCCCACCACTCACCTGCTCACTGTCCTACTCACTTAACGCCGAGAATATTATCGCCTCATCCCTCAGAAATGCAAGTTTTATAAATGGTTTACATCTGTGAGTAGTGTAATGCTTACGATTACACAAACAAACAAGGCAGTTAGATACACATACACAGGGTAGGTTCAACAACCACACAGAATGTACTTGTCAAACCCACTGATATATATGTAGTAGTCTGGTGGCGGTGGTGGCGGAGACTATGCCGCACACCTACGCAGTCACACTGAACTGCTCTAGGTGGCGGCAGACTAGCCACCGGGCAGACCCCCGATGGGGCTGCCCTCTACTGCGTGTGGCTAGCTCACCCCCCCCACCCACCTATAGAGGCAATGTGGGACCTGGCCAGTTAGGGGGTGGGCCACTAGACTGTTGACACTGCGGAGAGCAGAGAGGTTTTGTAATAAACCAAGTTGAAGCGTACTGTTACTGAATCGCGCTGTTCTTACGTGAGTGCGTGGCAGTGTAGGGAAGTCCGTGGCCCATTACATATATGCATATGTATATTATATATGTATCCACAGCATAGTGGTGTTAGTTCTAAGCATAATATCACGTGTTAGTTAACCACAAAACAAATCCGCAGGATGTCTGCTTATGGAAATAAACACTGTATGTATATGATACATGTTTGTGTACGCATCGTTGTTCATCACCAATGAAAAAATCCCGGAAGAGAGTAAGATAGAGACAGCGATATCAACTGAGAAAGAGTGATAATGCAGTAGTCTGGACTAACCTCTCATAGACAGGTAGGTGTAGATAGCTTGCTGACATTAGGGGGTATAGGTGGTGTAATGGTTAGCACACTGGCCCTGAATGCAAGAGGTGAGTGTGTTCGATTCCTGCTCTAGGCGCAATATTTCCCATTTTCATCACCCCCTCGACAATACTATGTGAATATATATATATATATATATATATATGGGTATGCATACACATTTCTGATCTATAATATATTATCCGAATACAAACAAGGTCACTAACTCTCTTCAGTTCGCTCTAGTATTAGATACCCTTCACCAGTGGGAAATCAGGGCATGGTGCTGGCGACCTAGCCTCATAGTGTGGCAGCACTATAAAGTCACCATGAATGCGCACTCTCACAAGTCAGTACCTATCTTGATATGTATAATCTTAGATGTTCCCAGGATGTAAAGCGCAACAACGAAACAAACTTTTCTCATGTGAAGAAAGAAAATCCCTTTATACATTGAATGACTTGATTGTTTCCTCGTTTTTCTTCACTGCTTCAACCTGGTGAATTTCAACTCATGCTCAATCAATCAATCAATAGGATACAGCTATAATAAGCCTTGGTCATGTTAGCCTCTCTTAATTAATAGAAATCGAGACAGTTCTTCAGATGTGGTGGATTGTAGCAACTATCACTGGCTCCAAGATATATACCTAATGCTTGACCAGTACGCATCCAGTTGGGACATGAAACAGTGCCCTCTGCCACAACTTGCGACACGGGAGATGGGTGTTCATCTCATTCGCCCACCCTGTCTGACATTTCTTAATTACCCGACTCGCCCTTCTTTTATTTCGAACTGGTTCATTAAAGGCTTTGGTATGTGGTCTCTGTGGGAAAGTGCATATAAAAGACCCCTTGCTGCTATCGGAAAGAGTAGCCTATATGGTGGCAGTAGGTTTCCTCCAAAGAAATATGTCAGAATGACCATATGTTTGACTTCCAATAGCCGATGATAAAAATCAATGTGCTTGAGAGGTGTCGTTAAATAAAACAAACCTTCCTTTTTTCTCTTGTATTTCCTTCATTTAGACTGTCCTTACCCCCTCTCAACCGGGCCTGGTGGCCGAATTGGTAGAGCGCAGACCTCCCTTGCGAAAGGTCTCGAGTTCAATCCCAGTGAGGTCAAACAGATAACTTACAAAATATATACTTGTCACTTCCTAGCCTGGCACTCTGCCTTAATAGAAAGTAGGGCAAGGACTGGTTAGCTCAGTGTTAGCATAATGTGACTGAGTGTGAGATTAGGTCCTGGTCCTTTTGGCCTGGTTTCGCAATGGGGCGGCATTATGAAGTCACAATTAGTGCACACTGTCACAAGTGGGTACCCATCCTGATATGACCTTATATGTTGCCAGGACGTAAACTCCAACAACCAACCAACCAGTCAAAGTATGCAGCTTTAAGGATGGTGAATTTCAATTACGGCTAATTAAATCCTCGCAATTACCCTGCTCATTGCCCTATCCTACTAAAGCTAGGATTCCTTACACGTGGTATGCGGTATGCGAATGCGAATGCGAATGCGGCAAAAAATCGAAGAGCATCTAAGTCAATGGGGGTGATTCCTTACACGCGGTATGCGGCATGCGGCATGCGGCATGCGAATACTGAATCGGTCCATGTAGCGATCGGTGCGGCATGCGAATGCGAATGCTGCTGCGTTTGCCATAGAGAACAGTGGTGAGGAAACCTGACACTGTGTGTGTGTGTGTGTGTGTGTGGGTGAAAGGACCCATCCCGTAATCCGCATGCCGCACGCCGCATGCCGCATACCGTGTGCAAGGAATCCTAGCTTTAAGCGGGCATTCCTTACACGCGGTATGCGGTATGTGGTATGCGGCATGCGGCGTGCGGCATGCGGTATGCGAATGGCAGCATTCCTTACACGCGGCATGCGACTGACTGAACCCCACCACCACTACCATATGTTTCCATTCAGCACCCCTGTGTGAGACCGTTCTGTAATGCTCAGTCACCTCTCCTAGTGTTAAACTAATGGACACATCAGACTCAGGTTTCTATTTGCACCCTGCGTGCCGCATACCACATGCCGCACCGATTGCTACAGGGACCGATTGGAAAATGCATTCGCATTCGCATCTGCATACCGCATACTGCATACCGCATGTAAGGAATGTAGCCCATAGGCTTCAAGGCGTTTCGATTTTTTGTCGCATTCGCATTCGCATTCGCATACTGCATACCGCGTGTAAGGAATGCGCCCTTTATGCAAACTTAAGCGACACTTTTCAACTCATCATTGTGACTTGTCCGGCTATGGCTCTGAGCGACAACTTGCCACACAGCGGGTTGGTGTTCAGTTAGACTCATTCGCCCACCATGTCTGGCATTTCTTACTCACCTGATTCGCCCTTCTTTTACTAGATTCTAACCCCTTCTGACACCAATCACAATGCAGGAAGCTGTTGTGACATCTGAGTGAGGTAGGCAGTAGACATCCTTGTAACCCCAGAAGTGTATCAGAATGCATCTGTTTACCCACAACCGAGCAGACAAACATACACACTGACAAAGCAGAACAGAAGAAAAGAAAAAAATACCACGAAAAACCCCACAAATAACAAGATGTGGAATACAAACACATCTAGCAGAAGAAATGTGGACAGTGCCGGTACAGTGAGGGCTGCAGTCAACTAGACCACCAGGGCGTTTTGGGCACAAGTGCTCTTCTATGAGCTTCCAGGGCTGTATTTATTATGCCCGCATCTTACCCGCCGAGTTCCATCACAGAGGTGCCAATCAGACACTGACTTTCAGGAATCCTAGCTACAGTCAAACTATCTAGTTTCCCGCTCAGTCTCACACACGCCCACAGCCGGTGTCGCAGTTTGAGCGCCTTGCCAGTTTCAGCTGGCTGTCAGTTTCATGCGCATGCATCAAAATCTAACAGCATTGTCACTAACCTTATGAATTTAATATAATGTTTTTGGTCAAGATGTTTTCTATATGTGTACTAAGCGATTTGTTAATAGGTGGTGTGGTTTTAGAGATATTTCACTTCTTCTGTATGAAGAATGCTCACGACCATTGACAATGCCTTGAGATTGAGTGTATGCAGGGTGCTGAAACTGCGACACCGGACGCGGGTGCCGAATCGGTACAGCGCAAGTCTCTCATGTGGGAGATCCGCAGTTCATTTGCCGATCGACTCAAACCAATAACTTACAACATTGATACAGCTTACAGTTACAGCGGTCAAACTTGGCTATCACCGGAGCCGCGCATTGGCCGCCACACACCACACGATAATTCGTCGTGAATCAAGTCAATTGGGGATCTAGAACTGGACTCCTTTTAGACCTCCCTAAAGCTAAGATTCCATATGCGCGGTATGCTGTATTCAGCATGCAAATGCAAAGGAGGCATGTAGCGTAGATATCGATGCGAGTTTCGGTCTTTCTTTCTACACATTTGTAAAGGAAAGTCAACGTTCCTGTTGTTTCCAATGGCAAATGCGGGAGCATTCATATTCACATTCGCATTCGCATTCGCTTTCGCATTCACAACGATCAGTCCATGGGTCGATCCATTTGCCGCATTTGAATTTGTATTCGCATTTGCATTTGCATTTGCATTTGTATTCACATTTGCATTCAGATTCGCATTCGTCCTCTCATTTGCATTTGCATTCGCCTTCACATTCGCATATATGGAAGCACTACTGTGCATTTACATGATGTTCCATTGTTTGCTGCATTTGCATTTACATACCGCATACCGTGTATATGGAATCTTAGCTTAAGCCCGCAGTGTTTCCCGCCTGAGATAAGCTTCAATGATTCTGGATCAATCCATCCGATCCAATAAGCAGGGATTATTTAATGTTTCACACAGTACATTCGTTGATTGAGCAGTGGGTATTTAATAGTGGTGTTCTCTGTGGCAGAGTGGTTAGAGTCTCTAACGTTTTTTCGAGGTCGGACTCCTAATCTGAAGGTGGGTGGTTCGATTCCTTGTGCCCCCAACTCTGCCAAATTGGATTGTCACCGCTGTGTATAACTTACAGCGTCATCAAAGGTTGTTTGCTCTCATACCATGTCTATGTGGTGTGGGAGGTTAAAAATCACTTGGGTTGGTAAATGTGTAGGCTCGGGCTTTTTATCAACAAACTGTCTAATAGTGAAAACAAGTCTATTCAGACTTATCAATGATAAGCCGTGTTTACACGGGTGAGTTAAGTCGCTTCATATAAATCGCCTTCCCTAGTTCACCTCACATTCGCCGTGTAAACGCGACTCTGAGGTGGATTAGGGCTGATTCGCTTCATATGATTCACTTTATGTACACCACCTCACGAGGTGGTTTATATGAAGCGAACTAGCTTAAGCACTGGTTCGTATGGACTTGCTCATGCACAGATATCGATTTCCGCCTTAAACCGCTCTGTGTGTAGATGCGCCACTAATTCGCTTCATATAATTCGCTTTGTCTAATTCGCTTTACAATTCCCCGTGTAAACACGGCTATACGCAGTTTAAATATTCAAGAGAAAAAAGAAAAAAAGAAGAAAAAGAAGATAATTGGGCCTCCTCAGGTCAGAGATGTTTCCCCTCATCCTAGGAATGCCGAATGCCATCCTTGCTAGAAACAATTACCAGACTGGGTCATAATAGATATGATTGTGTTAAGTCATTGGTTTGATTTAACTATATTTCGAATCCCCATTACCAGTGATTACCGCCCCCCACAGGAAGTGGCTGCTCAGCTAATTCAGGGCTAACAGTCAAAGCTACATAGCCTGATTATAGACCCCCTGTGGAGAGTAGAAATTGTGACCTTCGGTATATTTATAGTGTTGCCTGGAAAAATCAATCCAGAAAATGAATATTGCATTGTCCGATGTTTTTACTTATTCGTATGTAATTAGGTCATGGTGATCCTTATTACTTTACTTCAGCTTGCAGTAACTTTTATTATGAGTGACTACTTTTGGAGATATTTGAATTGAAAACATGCGAAGCGGATTTAGGTATGCACCTGGGGAATTACCAAATGTAACAGCTTATATCGAATTGACTATCTATTCTATTTTATGTAGCTACAGATGTTTGTGTATGGGCACACATTGTCTGTGTCGAAAAGTTAGGCTCACGTCTATATGAACAGACCAGATGGGATGACCGAATGAGTTGAGCGCGCCTCTGCTATTTTGGGAGATCGGGGTATTCGAACCCATGCATTTGTGGGTTCGAACTCTGGTTGAGTCAAACCAATGACAATTGATATGTGTCACTTCCTAGCCTGGCGCTCGGCATTATTAGGATAGGACAAGGACTGGTTGGCTCACGATCAAGATAATGTGACTGAGTGCGATATCAGGTCATGGCGCTGGCGGCCTGGTCTCCCAGTGGGGCAGCACTATACTATTAAGTAGGCATGAGTGCGCACTGTCACAAGTTGGTACCCGTCCTGATATGACATTACATGTTGTGAGGAGGTAGAACAACAACAAACAATGAAATCTAGGTAAACAGTGGTAAAGTGTTTCGGTTTTGAAAATCGGATGTTTTCATTGGAGTATGCAGCTGGAGTAGTCTATAATGAGTACCGCTCCCACCGGGTGGAAAACTGGGCAACACTGGGCACATACTGGTGCTTTGCAACTAATGCCTGGTACACACCTACCGTTTGTGCGCACACACCTACCATATACGATCTAAAACTGCCCGTTTCACACACAAAAATCGCAAGGTGTGCGCTCCCCGCGCACACCTAGCGATTGCAATTCGCACATAAAACCTCAGTTTTAGGGCTAAAACCGGCCGATTACGATTGCGATTTGCGATTCGAAAAACGAATCGGCCCATTTTCAGTTTTAAGCGGGTCGGGTCGAGTCACGAGTTTTAGTGCGCGAATCCTATATGGGAGGTGTGTACTTGGCATAAGGCGCTTCGGCAGGTGCCAGCATGCTAGCAGGGACAGTCTCTATGGTCGACCGTTCCACCCAAGGACAGCGTCCACCTGACCCCGCATGAACCCCACCAGATGTTGCCGTGACTGGGAATGACAGGAATAAGTGACCTCTAATCTGACCTTGGCAGAATAAACTGTGGAGGCCCTGGAGGTGTGCAGCAACTGCGCAGTTTCCGCTTTATTGTGAAGATGGAAAAGAAACCTCTTTACCCGGTTAACAGGAATCAATGGATAACTGCCATGTGGTGTACGGAAGCCTTAATAGTGAAGCTCTATCTGGAGATCCATTCCCGCACTGCCCCCCTAATTATGTCCTACCACCCCCAACACCACAGTGTTTATAACCCCGTAACGTGACCAGTGGCTCCCCCAACCGGCGACGCCAATCATTCACCCCTAATATCGCCCGGGTCCAAAGGGTCGCACACTGGGGGGAGATGAGTGAACCCTGCTATAATCACTCAATCTCCAACACCACACTCTCCCCCCCCCCCCCTCCATACCTCCCAACCCCAGCTCCTCTCATGATGAGGTGTATCCGAGGGGTCTTCATTTGTCATGATGTAATGATACTGGGGATCCCCTAGCCGGTGCCTAAGGGAGGTGCCGGGACGGAGGCTGGCTGGTGGGAGGGGGGCGTGGAGGATAAGGTTGGAAGAGGGAGGTGGGCGGGGGCGTGGAGCGGAGGGAGGAAGGGGCAGGTAGAGCGGAGAGGGGAGGTGGAAGATGGTGGCGAAGGGATGGGGAGGTAGGAGCAGGGTTGGGAAAGGGGGAAGAAGGAAGGTGAAGGGCGGGGAGGGGGAGGTGGAGGGGGAACTGGAGGAGGAGGGAGGGAGGGGGGCATGGAGGGGAGGGGAGGAAGGGGCAGGTGGAGCGGAGAGAAGGGGAGGTGGAAGATGGTGGCGAAGGGATGGGGGGGTAGGAGCGGGTTTGGGAAGGGGAAGAAGGAAGGTGGGGGCGGGGAGGGGGAGGTGGGAGGGGAGCTGGGAGGTGGGGAGGAAGGGGGGTACATGGTGGGGAGGGAGGGAAGGAGCAGGTGGGGCGGAGAAGGGGAGGTGGAAGAGGGTGGGGAAGGGAGGGTACCCCCTCCCTTCCCCACCCTCTTCCAGGAGCGGGGTGAAGAAGGAAGGCGAGGGGCTGGGGAGGGGGAGGTGGGAGGGGAGCTGGAGTGTGAGGGATTGGGAGGGGGCATGGAGGAGAGGGAGGAAGGTGGAGGGGGCAGAGAGTGGAAGTGGGAGGGGCGCGAGGAGGGGAGGAAGGCAGGGGAGCCGGGAGGGGAAGGGGGGGGGGGAGGAAGGGGAAGGGGAGCAGGGAGAAGAGGTAGGTGGGAGGGGCGTGGGGAGTGGGAGATGGACGGACAAAGTCGCGGCGAATTGCCTTGCGGTTCTGGTCCATACAGGATTAGCAACATCAAATATAGCTTTGGGAGATCAATGCACTGTCGGACTGGGGGAATGAAAGTGGCAGGTTTTGGGGATATGTTTTTTTAATTATTTTGTACAAGGTAGGAATTGATTGATTGGTGGTGTGGGATATCAGATCATGGTGCAGGTGGCTTTGCTATGTGTGCCGTTTTGCTCCGTCATTGACAAACCCAGCCTACATCATAGCCTCTCACTTGATATGTGGCATGACTACTTGCTCATGCGTGTCACGTTGTGGCGAGATTTGGATAGGGTAGCCATTTACACAGCGCTCAAAAGGGGACTTTGATTCATTCTGTGTTTGCTGAATGTGCTACTGGTCCCTCAGGTCAAGGTACTGGTGGCATGGTCTCCCGGTGGGGCACTACTATAAAGTCACCATGAGTGTGCACTGTCATTAGTAGGTACCTGTCCTGATATGATGACGTAAGGCTCCAACAACCAACCAACCATTAAGGCCCGGTCACATACACGTTAGTGGAAGTAGTTGATCATAGTGCAGGCTAACATAATTGAACGTAGTTGAACACAGTTGAACATAGTTGAACGTAGTTTAACGTACCGGCATCCATACTTCTCAGTCATGCTAACTAGGTAATAACGTGGGTGGGCAGTTATTTCTGATTTAATCTTTGGACATGTTCAATAGAGCACTACGTTAGTGGCTGAATTTGCATCCATGATGCTATCATACTCTAGCATACTCTAGCATACTCTGCATAATCTAGCATACTCTCACATACTCTAGGGTGCTCTAGTGTACTCTAGGGTGCTCTAGTGTACGAAGCCGTGGTCACATAGCTGCTACTGGACCTATGTGAAAGTAGTGGAGGCCAACATAGTTGAACATAGTTGAACATAGTTGAACATAGTTGAACATATTTTAATGTAGTTGAACGTACCGGCATCCGTACCATAACATATTTATCCGTACCACATTTATCCCAACCGTAACGTATTTATCCATACCAAAACTTGCCGTACCTTAACGTATTTCAACGTAGTTTAACATACTTACACCACGTTTGACCCATGTTAGCCTCCACTATGTTTCACCTACGTTCAACTATGTTCACTAACGGGTATGTGACCAGGGCAGTAGTTTGTGTATGGTTTCTCCATTTGCATTGACCCGGGCCGCTGACTCGGCTGACCCTGGCATGGAGGGAACTGGCCTACTCGACCACTGCACTCCAGTCCATGTCGTGTTATACATGGAAACCTCGCCGCCATTGTTTGCTCATGATGCCGTCTCGACGCGCCATCTACACGTTCATTCATGTGGAGATGACGACGTCGGTCACGTGAATACACAGTTACATGTCGATTTGCAGCAGGATGGACGCTGCCAGTAGCGCATGTAGTGTATATAATATATATATACATATATATTTGCACGAGGCAAGGTTGACATTAATCTACATCGGAACACTATGCACAGTGTCTACTACAAACAGTCATTATGTTTGTTGGATGGTTGGTTGGTTATTGGAATTGTATGCCCTGGCAACATCTAAGGTCATATCAAGATGGCTACGGCTTTGACCGTGCACATTCATGGCGATTTTATAGTGCTGCCTCATTTGGAGAGCAGACCACTGGCGCCATGACCTGATTATCCCGCTGAGTCGCATTATCCTGATACTGAGCTAACCAGTCCCCTGCCTATCCTAGTAATGCCACTCAGTAGGCTAGGTAGTGACAAGTATACATTTTGTAAGTCACTGATTTGATTCGGCTAGGATTCGAACTCCCGACCTTACACACGGTATCCATGTGCTCTACCAATTCACAGGACAGAGACAAAGTTGGTATAATGGACTTTTATTTTTCACATTTCACAATTACAGTTTAGTCAATGTCAGTGTACAGTAACCGGGACTGCGAGTGAGTGATTGGTCATCTGCTCAGTGCTTGTCTCGTCCATCTGCTCGCTCGGTGGTTATGTTCGGGCGGGAATCAAACCCTCAGCCCTATCAATTGTCTCTTATCTCTAGGTGTGGGTGGGTTAAGAACGCTGGGTCGATGTTAGGCTGACTGCAGCTGTGATGGTTCTGCGGATGGTTTGAATTCGGGCAGGGCCAGGTAACGTACACATTTTGGTGGCAAAGTTTGGGTCGTTGTCGCCACCTATCGGGTTGTTCAGGTATCACATAGTATTCCTCCAGGTGGCGGGTCAGTGCTATAATTTCAGCCAGTCTCCACCTGAGAATTAACCATGTTAATCATAACATGTACAATTCGGCCATAGAATGCCTTCCAAAATGACATATGATACAGGATGATTATTTGAGAGACTAATTGAGACTCAACCGGATGCGGTGGTCGAATCGATCAAGTGCAGGTCTCCTGTGCAGAAAGTTGTGAGTTCGCTTCACGGTCGAGTGAATCCAATGACTTAAAATATTTATATGTATTGCTTCCCCTAGCCAGGCACACAGCATTATTAGTATAGAGAAAGGACTGGTTGGCGCAGTGTCCAGATAATGCGACTGAATGAGTTATCATGTCATGGCACTGGCGGTCTAGTCTCCAAGTGGGGCAGCACTATAACATTGCCATGAGTGCGCGCTGTCACAAGTCGGTACCTGTTCTGATATGAGCGTTGGTGTTGCCAGGATGTAAAACTCCAACAACCAACCAACAAGCATAAGGTCCAAAGACCAGTTCCTAACCGCTGAGAGATATTTACCCGAAAATAAGTACTGCTTTCCAAAATGGCGGTTCATACCAGAGTAGTTGTTGGACAGAAGGGCCTGGGGGATGAGCTTATTTATGATGCATGCTGTGGCTATTTCCATGGATGTGATTGGATTAGAAAGCCGGTATAACCATATCTAGTAGATACAAGATTCACCCCGTACTGCTGCAGTAGGGGTGCAAACCAACCCTATGTAAAAGCTGTCGAAAAAACAGGTCAATGAAATAAGAGCCTAATTTCACAATCTAAGAAGCAACATTTATTCTTTACATATGTCTTATTGGTAGCCCGCTACCTTTGAGTTGAAAAATATAATATAATATCTAGTTTAATAAGATTTAAAAGTGAAATTGATGGCGTTCTGTGGCCGCCATCTTGTATTTTTGCATTCTCTCCCATTTCACCAAATCTGTACCGATATAAGTAACCATTTGATACTGGAGCCACAGTTTCTAGTTCAGGTTCCATACTAAAGCTATTTTCGCCCGTATTTACACTACGTTGTCCTTCACCCGTGTACTACAAGTACTGGGTGAATCTTTTATCTAAGTCAGATGAAGCATCACATTTTCAAAATCAAAACAATTACTTAGAATTGATTCTACGTATTTGACGTAGATACTAATGCACTTATTAATTATACTGTGGATCCATTCCCACATAGCAGGGAATACTGAGTCAATTTAATAGAACCTTTTTTCTGCAGAAGCCTCTGGTGTCAGAGCATTGGTGTGTTTGCCTAAATTAATGGGACATGTTTATGTTCCAAATATCTCAAAAGTTAGCCATTTAAATCAAACTTATTTCAAACTAATGGAAGGTAGATTATATCAATCAATTTAATATATTTATATCAGGAAAATGACAGAAACATAAAATCATCAGACTATATAACCGGGGAATGGGATTCACTCGATGAGCAACACCAAATTTGGTAGATTGCTGTTCTGGCATACCCTTTTTTTCCTTTTTGTTCTCCTCATAAAATAGTAAAATAACGACATCTGCGTCATGTCGCGTCTGGCTGCGTTTGCCAGACAATACATTGGTAGGAGCCAACTTCAGCAAAAATAAGAAAACAGTTCAAACATCTACAATGGACTACATTCAAACTTGGCATGCTGTTAAATGGGAGTTGCCTTGTATTTGTCAGTATATGTACATATATACATAAATATATCTGCGTACATATATATCTACATATATACATATATAAATATATACACATATACACATATACACATATATACATATATATGTATGCATATATATATATATATATGATATATAGCATATTATGCGAGTATAAAGATATGTAAGGTAATATTACTTATTATTATTATTATTGGTATCCTCCGTAAGATACAACACTGAACATGTGGCACCATCTCACCCACCTTGCCTCCCTCGGATGATTTTTTATATACATATATGCATCTATCAACATATCTAAATATCTACATATATACACATATACACATATCATATATACATATATACGTATATACATATATACATATATTCATATATACACATTTACACATATACACACATATACATATATACATATGTACATATATGTTTGCCAGACAATACATTGGTAGGAGCCAACTTCAGCAAAAATAAGAAAACAGTTCAAACATCTACAATGGACTACATTCAAACCTGGCATGCTGTTAAATGGGAGTTGCCTTGTATTTGTCAGTATATGTACATTGATACATAAATATATCTGCGTACATATATATCTACATATATACATATATAAATATATACACATATACACATATACACATATATACATATATATACATATATACCTATATATACATATATATATATACACATATACACATATATACATATACACATATATACATATACACATTTATATACATATATATATATATACATATACACATATATACATATATACATATATACTTCCTGTGCAGAAGGTTCGGTGTTCGAATCCCAGCTGGGTCAAACCAATGACTTAGAAAATTGATACTTATCGCTTGGTGGGTAGGGCAAGGCCTGGTGAGCACAGTATCAGGATAACCTGACTGCTGACTTACAATATTGATACTTGTCACTTTCTAGCCAGGAGCTTGGCATTAATAGGTTAGGTCAAGGACTGGCTTGCTTAGTGTAATCAAGTGACTGTGTGGGATATTGAATCACGCTGCCGCATACCTGGTTTCCGAGTGGGGCAGCATTATAAAATTCCCATGAGTGCGCACTGTCACAAGTTGGTTTCCATCCTGATATAACCTTGAATGTTGCTAGGATGTAAAACGCCAACAAGAACATCTTCTACAGCGTTCAGATCTTTACTCTATCGCTATATACATTGCCACGAAGGTGAACACTCGGCCTCCTCGATGATGGTTAATATGATTGATGAGTGCGCCACCGTGCTGCCCCCTGGTGGATACTTTCCACACTACATCAGCTCGCCGAGGGGCTGGTTCAGCAGATATATATGTCCCCTTCACCCTCCCCCCCTCCCCGCCCCGCACTGCACCATGGATAATCCACCATCAGCGCCATAGTAGCCGCAGACTCACTCATCCCACCCGCACCCTGGTATGACCTTACACGTTGCCAGGATGTAAAACCCCAACTACTCGGTGCTGCTCTCCATTTTTGCATGAACTACAGTGACTGGTGCTGTACATTATACAGCAGAAACCACTCCCTTACTTCTACAGGATCGGTGCTGTAACTAATACAGTACTGACCAAACTTAGATTATTTAGACTGTCAATTCCAATAGTAAGATGGCCGGAAGACCAGTGCACCGGCGCTGACAAATGTCATATTCAGATGAATTAATAATTTACCCCCCAAAAAAACCACACACACACCAGCGAATACCACCTCATTGTTGTGAACTTAACTGGGAAAAATAATACACACCAGTGTTGTCTTCGCTACTACAGACACACACATTAGTTTGACTTGGATTCACCCATATACAATTGAGAATTAAGCAGAAAGAGGATTACATGTGCACATATACAATGATTGGAGTGAATACTGGAAGGGTTGCCAGACTCACTAATGCAGCTAACTGTCCGTGGTTAAGATCGCTGGTTAGAAGCTCTGTTGAGTCAAACCAATGACTTACACAATTGACAGGTGATGCTACCTAGCCTGACGATCGGAATTAGTATGCTAGGGCAATGACTGGTTTGCTCTGTATCAGGATAATGTGACTGTGGTAATATCATTGTGATAATCTGGGATATCAGGTCACGGGACCCATGTCATATACCCCCAATGAAGCAGCTTTATAAAATGTCCTTGAATGCGTGTTGTCTGTAATAAATAATTATGTACTTTGGTACGCATATTAGTTATCTGCAATTATTTACCGGCTATTGATGAAAGCTTAAAGTTAACGGGAAAAAGAATGTATGCATGTCAGAAGGCGCACACCAAAGGTAAGGATGTATACCTTAAAGTAAATGCTGAGTCAGCAGTTTGGTGCCGTTTTCATGTGTGAATGATAACGACGAAGGTTCCTAACTGATTCCGAGATGAAAGCGAGGCTACGCTATCCAGTGATGGCTGACTGAAGGTTCACGTAGTAACGTGGGGATAGGTCCCAGCCACACTCTGACACTCTGACACTCTGACACACTGACACTCTGACACTCTCACACACTGACACTCTCACACTATCATGCTCTCAAGCTCTCACACTCTCATGCTGCCACACTCTCACACTCTCACGCTCTCATGATATCACACCATCACGGTCTCATCCTCTCGCACTCTCATCCTCTCGCACTCTCATACTCTCGCACTCTCGCACTCTCGCACTCTCGCACTCTCGCACTCTCGCACTCTCGCACTCTCGCACTCTCGCACTCTCGCACTCTCGCACTCTCGCACTCTCGCACTCTCGCACTCTCGCACTCTCGCACTCTCGCACTCTCGCACTCTCGCACTCTCGCACTCTCGCACTCTCGCACTCTCGCACTCTCGCACTCTCGCACTCTCGCACTCTCGCACTCTCGCACTCTCGCACTCTCGCACTCTCGCACTCTCGCACTCTCGCACTATCGCACTATCGCACTATCGCACTATCGCACTATCGCACTATCGCACTATCGCACTATCGCCATATCGCCCGATCACACTCTCACACTCTCACACTCTCACACTCTCACACTCTCACACTCTCATACACACTCTCACACTCTCACACTCTCACACTCTCATATCACTTACCAACATTCTAACATCTCTCACACTCTCACACTCTCACACTATCACACTCTACACCATCACCTCTCACACTCCACTCTCACACTCTCACACTCTCACACTCTCACACTCTCACTCTCACACTCACACCTCACCCTCACTACCATTTATACTCTTCTCACCTCTCACACTCTCACACTCTCACACTCTCGCACTCTCACACTCTCACACTCTCACACTCTCACACTCTCACACTCTCAAACTCTCAAACTCTCAAACTCTCAAACTCTCAAACTCTCAAACTCTCAAACTCTCAAACTATCAAACTCTCAAACTCTCAAACTCTCAAACTATCAAACTATCAAAATATCAAAATATCAAACTATCACACCATCCAAGCTCCATACACCCGCCATCCCACACACCCACTACCTTGGGGTGTTACAGCCAACAATGACGAGACACAGACAGGAAACAGTAACTAGCGCGGCCATTCACACACGATGCGACCGTGGGCATGGGTGTAATTTGAATTTAAAGTAAAAGCCCTGGTCACATAGCCATTAGTGGATGTAGGTGAACATAGTGGAGGCTAACATAGTTGAACGTAGTTGAAGGTAGTTGAACGTAGATGAATGTAGTTGAACTTAGTTGAACGCAGTCAAACATAGTTGAATGTAGTTGAACTTACCAGCATCCATACTTGTCCTTGATGTTAACTTGATAATAATGTGGGTGAGCCATGATCTCCGATTTAATTTTTGGATATGTTCAAAAGAGCGGTATGTTAGAGGCTGAATTTCGAACATAGTTGAACAAACCTCTTAATGTACTCTAGTGTACTCTACCATACTCTAGCATACTCTGGCATACGCTAGTGTACTTTGACCCACACAAAATCATGGCCATTCCAGGTTGTGCATGCCATGGTCACATAGCCGTTAGTGGATGTACTTGAACGTAGTTGAACATAGTGGAGGCTAACATAGTTGAAAATAGTTGAATGTCGTTGAAAGTAGTTGAACATAGTTGGATGTAGTTGAACGTAGTTGAACATACCAGCATCCATACTGTAACATATTTATCTCTATCATTCGGTAGCAAAAGGTGTGGCTATGTGACCAGGGTTTTAGTGCCTATTGCGAAGGATTTGGATAGAGACTCATACTAACCTCAAATTCTAAGCTGTACCTGTGATGTGACGTCCTGGATCACATATTCAGTCCTTCCTGAGGGACCAAGGAAACTAGAAACACTAATTTATTTGTTGTTGCTACATTAGTTGATTAAACATGGGCAATTTCAATCGCGGACAATTGATTTTCCTCATTCCACTGCTCCTTACACTATCATATTAATGCTGAGCATCAATCAAGGTAGTAAGAAGTACCAATTGTTAAATCATTGGTTTGACTCGGCCAGGGTTTGAACCAGAGTGTTGGAATCCCATGACGTACTACTAATGGGAGGCGGACGACATCTCATTCGGCCATCGCGTCTGGCGTGTACGTTGCAAGTACAAGTATTTTGCTTTGTCTTAATCGGGATTGAACCACAGTCTTCCATCACGGAAAGCCCGCCCTTTTCTCGTTAAGTGGGCTGTCGTCTGGTCCCACACACGGTAGGTAACCAAGCGATGCAGTAAGAACTATAGCTAAGCACAAAATGGGAGGTGATATTTTGCTAAGGAGACAATTCTCGGACCCTTCTCGGCAAGATTTAATTCTCCCTCAGCGAAAGTAAAATGGCGGACGTAATAGATGAGCAGCAGGACCGTGATTATACACCGCTAATCAGGATTCGATAGCAAGGCTGTGGAATAGATATATGCCGGTGATTGGATGAAAAGGCCTGGTCACATACATTGTTAGTGGACGTAGTTGAACACGGGTGGAGGCTAACGTAGTTCAAGGTAGTTCAAGGTAGTTCAACATAGTGCAAGGTACCAGCATCCGTACTTCTCCATGATGAGAATGTGATAAGAATGTGTGTGGGCTGTGAGTTCCGATTTAAGCTTTGGATATGTTCAAAACAGAGGTACGTTTGAGGCAGACGTATCCTCCATGGTGATAATGTACTCTAGCATACTCTAGCATACTCTAGTGTACTCTAGCATACTTCTTAATGTACTCTAAGTGTACTATAGCATACCCTAGCATACCTTAGCATACATTGACCTGCACAAAACCTTGGCCATTATGCCATGGTTACATAGTCATTAGTGGACAAAGTTGAACATAGTTGAACATAGTGGAGGGTAAGATAGTTCAACATAGTTCAATGTAGTTGGACGTACCAGGATCCATACCGTAACGTACCAGGATCTGTACCATAATGTATTTATCCGTACTATTAGGTGGGTGATCAACCAAAACCTGCCTACCTTAATGTAGTTTGACATAGTGATATTACCTATCACCCATATTAATCTATCTGTGGATCACTATGTCCACTAACGTGTATGTGACCGGGGCTTAACAATGACTGCAGAAACTGAGTTATTCCGGGCGTACACTACGCGACATTCATGTATCCGATGAGTTGGCTTTAAGAGTTTGTTTGTTTTCGGGGGTTCTATATTTAAGGAACAGCTCAAATCATATCAGGATATATCAACCTGTGAAAGTGCTCGCTAATGGTGACTTTATTGTACTGCACCATGGTATAAAAACACGGATGCTCTGCCGCTGTGAGCACCCTATGTAATTACAAAACTCTCCCCCTTCATTTCACCTGTGATGCAATCAGCCTAATCAATTTAACCATGTCTGGAATGAGGAAGGAAAACTAGTCACAAAGATGAACAGTGAATAAGTTGTGCTTTATTGGCAGCAACTCCTGTCATCCCCCTTACATGTGACCTAGCACCTGCACTCCTCATATACTGCCCACACTATGTCTCATTGTCACTTTAGTCTGTATACTGAAACAGTGCCCACAACCCATGGGACAGTAGTGGATGCACTCAATTTGAATAGATGAATTTGGATAGCATCAGACAGAGTGTCTGGGGTCCTGCTCAAAAGTCGGTCTGTCGCACTCAAGAGCCAGGATGAGAGTGATTTTCCTTCAGTGTGTCTGAAGCAAAATCTTGAATAATTAATTAGCTGAGACTGTGTGGTCAGGATAGGTCAAGGGAGTCAGGTGAGCAGACATTCCCCAGCCAGCCAATTAGACACTCCCCACAGACTGGGTGGGTGACCACCCCCATTAGGGGCTGTCACTCAACCCAGCTGCAGGTGGTGCACTCTATACATATGCAAATTAGGCAGGTGGGTCAGTCGGTGGTCCTGGGTGGACAGGATGTTGCATACAGTTACAGATATGTATATAGATATATATACTAACTTGTTCTTTTTCCTCCAATTGTATTCTTTATAAACACATAGAGAAACATTTCAATAATCATGTACTGTCTCTGTTATAGAAAATCTCTTCATTAACTCCAAACATCATATATAACATATAGTTCACATCACTCAGTATCATGTACAATGGGAGTGGGATTCTGTTGCTTTTAGTTTACATAACCTGGTTCCCGCTCCAGCATCCAAGAATAATAATGCTCTCGGCCAATATATAATTCTTAACCGAATATCCGTATATTTTTACAATGGGGAGACCAGGGCCCGTATGCAGGAGTCAGTGTTAGCGGGGTTTGGTGTTACAGCCTATTACCGATTAGCTATCGCCGATGTCAGGAACTGTGTCAAGTCGTATGCACGAGCACGTAACACTTACATTTTAGCTAAACGTGAAATTATTTATAGATTTGGGAAATCCCTCTGCGTCTTTAGCGATATATTAGGCTTAAATCTATTAAATGCGATCATATTTAACACAATTAAATACGTAATAGGTGAAATTTTAGGAAATTAACCCTAAATTCGAAGCAATATAAACGCTGCCGCCGTAAAAGCGGCGATATTAATATTTATATGTTCGAATCGACGAACATAAAGTAAACAAATCGCCGCAGCCGCCGCATCGACGTCGCTTTCCATACTGGCGGCGGCGGCGGTTTGTTTACTTTACGTTCGTCGATTCGAACATATAAATATTAATATCGCCGCCAATACGGCGGTAGCCTTAATAATGCTTCGAATTTAGGGTTAATTTCCTCAAATTTCACTTATTACGTATTTAATTATGTTAAATATGATCGCATTGAATAGATTTGGGCCTAATAAACTCGCTAAACCTGATATTTTTTAGGGTTAAGGTAACACCGGTTAAGCCTTTGGTGTTAGGCCTAACACTGACTCGTGCATACCATTTTTTCGCCGCTAACCCGGACTTCCCGACAAACACCATTTTTCCTCGCTAACACTGACTCCTGCATACGGCCCCAGGCCGCTGGAACCGTGACCCCATTTCCCAATCAATCCTATTATCCTGATACTGCGTGAACCAGTCCTTATCCCATCCGAGTAATGCTGGGCGTCATGATAGGTAATGAACAATTCATCAGTTGTATAAGTGTAAGTTGAATCAGCTGGGATTAGAACTCCAGACCTTTCACACATGAAGCCTGTACTTTTAGCGATCGGGCCATCACGCCCGGTCGGGTTCACAAGTTGTTAGCAGAAAGATGCTAACCTTGGCACACTCCAAAACACAAACCTAACAGATTTGATGGATGGTCAAGGTATTCCGATTTACTCTCTGATGGGTGTTTGGAATGTTTAAAATAGCCAAGAAAACTAGAAACTCAACACTTCACATGATACCCTTAAGACATTAAATGTGTATGAAGCGTTCAGGCGCAAAAACACATAAACGCCAATCCAAAAATGTAGTTTAAAGTTGCATAGTCCGATGAAGCATCAAATTTTCAAAACCAAAACACTTAGATAGATTTGATTCTACACATTTATGTTAGATACTGGTAGAGTTATTAAGCATTTATTGTCATATAGAAGGGCATGGGGAGTCAATTTAATAGAACCTGTTACTGCATGGCATCAGAGTTTTGGTGTGCTTGCCAAAATTAATTTGGCATGTTGTCACTTCAAATAACTCCAATGTTAGCCATTTAAACTAAAAGTTATTTCAATCTAAAGTAAAGGAACTTATAATGATCAATCTGCTATATTTATCTCAGAAAGTGACAGAAACTCAAAGCCATCGGACTATGCAACTTTAAATAAAATATTTATAATTGGAAATAATATTAATTTTCACTAATTCCACTTTTCATATGAGCACATGGTTATGGAAAAATGAACAAAAAAGTACGAGTATAAAGAAATTAACTTTTTGAAGATTTAATTCCAATGTTTATCTCCATTTTTGGATTGGCGTTTACGTGGTTTTGTGCCCGAACTCTTCACATAAAGAACAATCTCAACAGTCTAAAAATAGACCGGTTGAAAGGGTAGATCAAATAGAGCTGATCACGGGCGGACAGGTCGGGTATCTTAAGGCCCTGATAACGATACTGACCTGGCTTTTTTCACTACCGAAGTACACATGACCCCGACTCATCATTCACTCATGGGCACAGCAGACGGGATGGTCTAGTCGATAGGGCATCTGCATTCCATGCGGCAGGTCCTATCGCCGATCACAATTAGAATTAATCCAATGAATGCGGGTTGTAGCTGTGATCTAGCGTTGTGTCTGATATACAGTACAACCTCTCTAAATCGACCGACCATGGGACCCACTTTACCTGGTCCATTTAAGGAGGTGGTCGGATTAGAGAGTCAGAATATGGTTAAAATGGTATTGTTGGGACCCAAATAAAGCGATCGATATAGGGGCGTGGTCGATCTGTGCAGGTGGTCGGTTAGAAAGGTTTTACTATATGTCTAATACTGGTTAATAAGGGTTAGCTAAATCTTTTTTTTCTTGAAGATTTATATTGCATACCATGGACATGTCCGAATAGACTTGTTTTCACCATTAGACACTTTGTCGATAGAAAGCCCGAGCCTACACTTTTACTGACCCAAGGGATTTTTAACCTCCCACACCACATAGACATGGTATGAGAGGAACTGGCCTTTGATGACACTGTAAGTTATACACAGCGGTGGACATCAAAATTGGCAGAGGTGGGGGCATGGGAAATCGAACCACTGACCTTCCGATTAGGCGTCTGACCTAAAGAAAAGTCAGACACTCTAACCACTCCGCTACAGAGAACATAGCATGGCCTTTGCGATTACTAGGGTAGGGAAAGGAGGTGTACTTGTAGAATGAGTAAATCAATTATCTGTGATTGAAATTTCCCCTACTCAATCAATTAATATACAAAAAACAAACACATATGAACGACCATAAAACAATGTATCCTATAGTGTTGCAGTTGGTCTGGTATCCCAGTGAGGCAGCACTATATGTGAAGAGTTCAGGCGCAAAACTATGTAAGCGTCAATCCAAAAATGTTATTAAAATAACAGATTTTTACCTGAAAATAATATTAATTCTCACCTATTTTACTTTTCATTCAATGACATGATTATGGAGCAACGAACAAAAAAGTTTATGGAGCAATGCAAAAATATATACTTTTTGAAGGTTTGATTCCAATGTTTATCTACACTTTTGGATTGCCGTTTACAGAGTTTTGCCCCTGAACTCTTCTTGTGGTTATTTTTATGATCTTCTATCCAGTTATCCAAATTTTCAATTACAACCAGACTGTGTCGCCAATTCTGTTGAGCGCCAGCCTCAGTGCATATTCAGAATCAAGTAGTTCTGTGCCGGTGTCGCAGTTTCAGCTCCCGGTCAATTTCAGCTGCCTTTCAGTTTCATGCGCATGCGTCAAAATCTAACAGCATCATCACTAACCTTATAAATTTAATATAATGTTTTTGGTAAAGATGTTTTCTATATGCGTACCAAGCGATTTGTTTCTAGGTGGTGTGGTTTAAGAGATATTTCACTTTTCCTGTATTTTCTGTATGAAGATTGCTCACGACCATTGACAATGCCTTGAGGTTGACGGTACGCGCATTGCAAAACCTTAGTTTTATTCAAAATTAATAGAAATCAAGAACCCTAACCTTATAAATTGAATATAATCTTTTTGGTAAAGATGTTTTCTATATGTGTACCAAGCGATTTGTTAATAGGTGGTATGGTTTTAGGGATATTAAATTGTTTCTGTATTTTCTGTATGTAGATTGCTCACGACCATTGACAATGCCTTGAGTTTGAGTCTATGCGGGCGGCGGAAACTGGCGGGTGGCTGAAACTGCATCACCGGACTTGATCTGATCTCGGATCGGGATTGGACGTGAATCCCCACAAACTCTGACGTGTTACTAGAACCTCAAACCCTAGTTACTCTGTGCCATGGTGCTCAACCTTTGTACCAGACGGGGATGGCCGAATGAGTTGAGTGTCCGTCTCCCGTTTTCGTAGATAATGGGATTCGAACCCATGGGTTCGAACCCGGGCTTGAGTCAAAGCAATGGCTTAAAAATTGATACTTGTCGCTTCCTAGATAGGCACAGGGAGGGGGAGTAGCTCAGGCAGTAGTGCCTACCTGTGAAGGTGTGGGCCATCCGATCGATCCTGCTGAGTGGACCCATTTACAGTTTGGGTTATTTTCCGTTCCAACCAGAGGTCCAAAACTGGTTCATCAAAGGATGTGGTATGTGTGGTCCTATCTGTGGGAAAGTGCATAGAAAAGACCCCTTGCTGCTTATCGGAAAGAGTAGCCTATGTGGTGGCAGCTGGTATCCTCCAAATAAATATGTCAGAATGACTATGTTTGACGTCCAATAGCTGATGGTAAATATCAATGTGCTCCGGAGATCTTGTTAAATAAAACAAAATTTCCTAGCCAGACACTCGGCATTACAGATCAATAGGATTAAGCAATGACTGATTGCCTCAGTGTGAAGATAATGTGACTTAGTGGGATGGATATCACGTCCTGGTGCTGGTGGCCTGGTTTCCCAGTGGGGCAGCACTGTAAAGTCGCCATGAGTGCGCACTGTCACAAGTCAGTTGCCGTCCAGTTATGACCTTAGATGCTGCCAGGACGTAAAACAACAACCAACCAACCAACCAGTATAAAATCGTGATGAGTGCGCACTGTCACAAGTCAGTACCCATCCTGAAATAACCTTAAATGTTGCAAGGACATAAATCAACAACCAACCAACCACTATGAAGTCGCCATAAATGCGCACTGTCACAAGTCAGTACCCCATCCTGATATTACCTTAGACGTTGCCAGGACGTAAATCAACAACCAACCACACCCTATAAAGTCACCATGAGTGCGTACTCCCCCAAGTCGGCACCCGTCCTGAAATGACCTCAAATGTTGCCGATATGCAAAACCCCGAAAACCAACCAACTGAACGTCTGCCAATGAGGCTGACCGAGGTTACACGAGGCGTTCCATGTTGCGTGTCTTCACCGGTGGGACGCTGGGAGACAAACGCTACATGCTTCCGGTAACCAGCCATGACGGTGCCTGCTGCTCGCCTAGGCCTCACTTACAAACAACTCGCCAACACCTGCTCTCTCCGGGGACTCACTTACAAACAAATCACCGACAACAAATATGGTAAAAAATTAAGCATCGACACCATATCATCAATAGTTACATTATTCATGTTTATAACACATGGGTAATTGGATAGGCGGGACCGACGGCATAGCCTTCCTATGGATAATTAAACTGCTGCCATCTAGCGACAATGCTAGGGTGCCAACAGTACTGACATGCCACCTAGTTTCCAAACTGGGCGCGGTGGCATAATCGGTAGAGCGCGGGTTTCGTGTGCGGACGGTCGGGAGTTCGGTTCCCGGTCAAGTCAAACCAATGACTTTAAAATTGATACGTGTTGCTTCCTAGCCTGGCACTCGGCATTAATACGATAGGGCAAGGACCTGTGAAAGTGTGGGTCATCCGATCGATCCTGCTCAGTGGACCGATTTGCAGATTGGGCCATTTTCGGTTCCAACATGTGGTCAACAACTGGTTCATCAAAGGCTGTGGTATCTGCTGTCCTGTATGTGGGAAAGTGCATATAAAAGACCCATTGCCGCTTATTGGAAAGAGTAGCCTATATGGCAGCAGCGGGTTTCCTACACAAAGAAATATGTCAGAATGACGATATGTTTGAGGTCTAATAGGTGATGATGAAAATAAATGTGCTCTAGAGGCGTTGGTAAATAAAACCAACTTTCCTTTTCAGTTTCTCAGTGTATGGACATGATGCTGTAGGCTATATAGGAATATTTATATATAGCAATATATATATATCAAATTTCTCACCAGATATTCCAATTGTCAGCGGCAACCATATAGGATGGTCAAATAAGTTGAGTGACCGTTTGTCATATGGCAGATCAAGACACCAGAAAACATGCAGTTCAACTTTGGTCCAATAAACCTGACTTCAAGCATAGCATTTCCAAAAGCAGAACACTTATCTAGATTTAAATATACAGATCCAACATATATTGTTGAACTTGTTAAGAGTGTGTTGCTGCATAAAAGGGCATAATAATTCAATGTAATACAAAATTGTGTTACGCCTGAAGCCTACAATCATGCCAACATTTATTGTTCATGTGTCCAATTCAAATCCCTTCTATGTTAGTCATGTTAATGCAAAATTACTTCAAATTAAAGTAAGATAGACTATAGCAGCTAACCGAATATTTTTATCTCAGAAAAGAACTTCTGTTCAAAGCCATTGGACAATTCAAAAATATACCTGTCTACCCTGACACCATGCATGACATGCACAGGGGAAGCATCAGTGGAATTGAGAAGGGTAATTGCCCGCGTTCGGAAGTTTCCAATCATAATTGATGACATTACAAAAGTAAAAATGCATCTTAAAGCTGCATAGTCCGATAAAATATCACATTTTCAAAACCAAACCAATTATCTAGATTTGATTTTACATATCTAATTTAGATACTGATGCACTTATTAAGCATGTGTTTCTGCATAGAGGGCAATACTGGGTCAAGGTAACAGAACCTGTTACTGCAGAAGTCTATGGTGTCAGAGTTTGGGTAAGCTTGCCAAAACTAATCTTCCATGTTTGCACTCAAAATATCTCAAAAGTTTACCATTTAAAATATAAGTAACTTTGAGCTAATGTAAAGTAGACACTAGTGATTGATCTAATATATTTATCTCAGAAAAAATACAGAAATTTAAAACAATTGGACTATGCAACTTTAATTAACATCCCATCCTATAGGATGTGCTGAAGCGTCCGTCCCCCGTGTTGATAGATCATGGGTTTGAACCCTGGTCGAGTCAAACCAATGACATAAAGATTGATACTTGTCGCTTCCTAGCTGAGCACTTGGTATTCTTAGGATAAGGCAAGGAGCAGTGGAATGAGGAAGACCAATCATCTGTGATTTAAATTTCCCCTGCTTAATCAACTAATGTACCCAACAACAACAGAAATCAACAAAACGTTAAGTGCACTCAAGCATACCACTCTATATTACCTACACCTGATGTGGTGGGCGAATGGGTGAAAGTGCAGACTTCCCCTGAGGCAGGTCAGGAGGTCGAAAATCGGGCAAGTAAAACCAATGACATACAAAATTGATACTTGTCACTACCTAGCCTGTCAATCGGCATTACCAGCATACGGGGGAGGACTGCATGTTCCAGTATCAGGATAAGATGACTGAGTGGGAAATTGGGTCCTGGTGCCAGTGTCCTGGTCTCCCAGTGCCGCAGTTTGCATGAGTGCGCACTATCGCACATCGATACCCATCCTGCTATTATGACGTTGGATGTTGTCATGACGTTATAAAGCCCAAGAAACCAATTATATTTCCTAATTCTATTGGTACTCCTGTCTGACGAGTTAGTAGACCCGTACACTGTCACCGAGCACCATGCGGTGTCCCTACGGACGCCATGTCCGGACGACCCTTCCGGTCCTCACTTCCGGTCCTCACTTCCGGTCCTCACTTCCGGTCTTCACTTCCGGTTCTCACTTCCGGTCCCAGTTCCATGGTTCGGTAATTGTCCAAATCGGGCTGGTGTCATTCAGCATTGGGGGAAACCTGGTAAAGCAGGTGTGGTGCATTCTTATTTATTTGTGCTTGCATGGATGCTTTCAACTTTAACTTGTATAGTTGGTCGTTTCTGCTGTATTTCTTGTTAGATATATTTAGGTTTTACATATAATTCATAAGTAGGTTGATCATTATATGCTATAATACATTAGCTGGAGGTAACTTTGATTAGGTCAGGTTTATTTTGGAGATATTTAAATGAATACATGACAAAGTAATGTTAGTAGGCATAGTAAAATGCTGGACCAGAATAGGCTTCAAGAGTGAAAAGTTCCATGATTTAATATTTCTTCTTTGCAGCAAAACCAGACGGGGTGGCCGAATGAGTTGAGCGTCCGTCTCCTGTTTTGGGAGATTGGGGAATCCGAACCCATGGGTTTGTGGGTCCGAACCCTGGTCGAGTCAAACCGATGACGTAATAATTGATACTTGTCGCTTCCTAGCCTGGCGCTTGGCATTACTAGGATAGGGGAAGGACTGGTTTGGCACACTGTCAGGATAATGTGACTGAGTGGGATATCAGGTCATGGTGTGGGTTGCCTGGTCTCCCGAGTGGGGCAGAACTATAAAGTCACCATGAGTGCGCACTGTCACAAGTCGGTACCCGTCCTGATATGACCATAGATGTTGCTAGGAAGTAAAACAAAAACAAACAAGCTTTGCAGTAATGAGTGTCTACTGAGTACATCACTACCTGAGTTGAGTACACAGCATCAAATCTTGCCAAAGGCTTTGGTAGGAGAACATTGCTGCTTTCATCTATCTACGTAGCTTTCATACCACACGTAATGACACACCCTAATGGGGCAAAGTGAACGATACAAGTGCAGGTCCTCCAGGGACATGCCTTACGGAAGAGATCCCAACGGGCAATGTGAGACAATTCGTCCAAGTTACCGCGATTCGATATTGAAAGTTAGTATGAAGCCGAAATCGAATTGCGATGTCATTGTAACATCAATGAATCCAAATCTTTTAAAGTTTCCATTTTTGGGGATAATTTTGATTTCCTCTGATGGAATTATTTTGTCAATACTGAGGTGCTGGTGGTCCAGCTATTGTTGATTCATGATTGTGAACAATTGTTGAAAGAATTATGAATAAATTTTAAAAAGTCCTCAACCAGATGGGATTGCCGAATGAGTTAGAACGTCCGTCTCCCGTGTTTGGTGGATCATGGGGTCGTGGTTTCGAACCCTGGTCGAGTCAAACCAATGACTTAAAAATTGATACTTGTCGCTTCCTAGCCAGGTGCTCAGCATTATTAGGATAGGGCACGGAGCAGTGGAATGAGGAAGACCAATCGTTCACGATTGAAATTTCCCCTGCTTAAAAAACTAATGGACCAAAAAAAAAAAATAAAACGGGACCAGGAACCAGATACACGATTGACTGGCACATGAATATATAACAAGTGCTCATTCTTGTTTTTAATTGTATTATTACATTCCTTGATTAAGCAGGGGACATTTCAATCACAGACAATTGGTCATCCTCATTCCACTTAAACTTTCCCGATCCTAGTAATGCAGAGCAGCATGCTTGGTAGCGACAAGTGAAGAGTTCAGGTGCAAAACCCACATACACCCCAATCCAAAAATGTAATTAAAATAACAGATCTTTACCTGAAAATAATTTTGATTCTCACTAATTCCACTTTTCTTGTGATGTCATGATTATGGAGCAATGAACAAAAACGTAGAAATGTATAAAAATTACCTTTTTGATGGTTTGATTCCAATGTTGATCCCAGTTTTTGGATTGCCATTTGCACCTGAACTTTTCAAGTATAAAAGTAAAAGTCATCGGTGTGATTCACCAAGATTTGCTCACGCTGGGTTCAAATCCCACAATGTGTCACACAGAAACAAGCACTCAACTCATTCGGCCACCTTGTTCTGACTTCCTACCATTATCTATTTGCGCGTAATGGATGCTTTCCCACATAGACTCACTCATTCACGAAACAGTCAGGTATAGTCTCGCCACCGTGTGAACCCTAACGTCAGAACGCGCATTGCACATCCGGTGGACATTAGTGCATGTGGAGGGTTCTCAATACCCGGTGTGTCGGGGAAAGGGGGGAGGGCGGGGTGGGGTGGGGAGGGGGTGGGGGGTCATTGTGTCCAGGGAGTCCATTAACTGTATCTTAAATCGCCAATGACACCAGCCATAAACTAATCGGGGACCTTTTGCATTTGAGGTCAAATTCCCATAGTCCGATGGTTTTGAGTTGCAGCGATTTTAGTGAGATGTAATATATTAGGCTGATCGTGATAATAGATTTTAAGTGCCTTTATTATGACTTCGATAAGTCAGGACGGGGCACGGTGGCCTCATCAGTAAAGCACAGGATTCCCATGTGGAAGGTTTGGGATTAGAATCCTAGCCGAGTCAAGTGAACGACTTATACTATTTTAACTTGTCACTTCCCAGCCTGGTGGTAGGCAGTAATAGGATAGGGCAAGGACTGGTTTGCATAGTATCAGGATAGTGTGACTGAGTGGGATATCGGGTCATGGTGCCAGAGGGCTGGTCTCCCACGGGGGCAGCACTATAAGGTTGCCATGACTTTGAACTGTCACAAGTCGGTACCCGCCCTGATATAACCGTAGATGTTGGTGGGATGTGAAACAACAACAAACAAGGGATAACTTTGAAGATATTTGGAGTGCAAACATTAGAAAATACTGTTGTCGTACCCGGCAAAATGTTTAGGCTGACGGCTTCAGCAATAAGAGGTTCTATTGAGTTGGCACGCCCTTCTCTGAAACAACAAATGAAGAGTTCAGCTGCAAAACCGCGGACACGCCAATCCAAAAATGTAATTAAAATAACAGATTTTTACCTGAAAATAATTTTGATTCTCACTACTTCCACTTTTCTTGTGATCTCATGATTATGGAGCAATGAACAAAAGAATAGGCTTGTACACAAATTACCTCTTTGATGGTTTGATTGCAATGCTTATCCCAGTTTATGAATTGCTGTTTACAGCGTTTTGCACCTGAACTCTTCAAATTCTTAATAAGTGATTTGGTATTAAAGTTGGATACGTTGGATCAAATCTGGCTAAGTGATTTGCTTTTGAGAATGTCCTCCTTTCATCAGACAATGCCGCTTTTAACCCAAGGATACCGAAAGTCCATTTCGGACGCGGGTTTTCAAGGTGCGCCATTAGACCAAGTATGCCCTCTGAATGACATGAGACAGATCTATCCTGGTATGCACTGTGTTGCCAGCGATACAATTGGAATCGATACTTCAGAGTACAGTATGGGATTTCTCTGTTGAATTGGTGATCCATCATGATATGGTCAGTTGATGGATTGCTTCTTTATAGGACTATACCTAAATCCTTCCACAGTACCCCAGTTCCAGCTAAACAATGATGCCTTCCACGCTCCCAAATTAGAATTTCACGAAATACGCGGTGCTTTCCTTAATACATACTGAATTTAGAGAATGAAGCCATATGTCAAGTTTAATAAATATGGGTCGTTCTGAGAAATTGTGTACCACATTTTTCTTTTCCATGTTACATAGTTAATGATGCTGCCTTCTTTTTTGGGGGTAGTAAGTCAAATAGTTATAGTTGTACTCTGTGTATTAAGTATGGTAGGAATACTATATGTATTTAATCTATCCCACCAAATGTATCCAAAACCTGATTATATGATTTCATGATGAAGTGACAAATATGACAAATTTGTATTGACACGATGCATCTACTCAAAAGTCATTTAAACTTTTTTCTTGCAAAACAATTCCGTTTGTTTAGCTGTATATTCAATAAGATCCTGTTCGAATTTGTTGTGTGTGTTAAAATGACGTTCTGGATGCGTCTTAAAATACTGCTATGGATGAATTTTGCATGGCTAATTTTGATGCTTTTCTCAATGTGTATAAGAGCAAAATCAAAATGTGAAAAATCCCTCATGTATATATCAACATATATACCTCTATATGAATATGTATTTTTCTATTGTTTGAAATATTTTCTGATATCATTTGGAATGGTTTCACTTTTGGTTTGCCTTCGCAAAAGTAGTACACACCTTCTGAGACCGACCCATCGGGACCTTACTATAAAAAGGTACTATCTGACAAAGTGACCGAATTGGTGTTATGGATGTAAAAATGTTCTATCTACAAAAGGGTATCATGTAGTTACACAACTGTTTCTCAACTGGTATTTTTCACTGAGATATATTACAAATAATATTGTTCTACCTGATTTGCTATCATGCAGTTAGACAGCTTCAGTCCTCATTATCTCGAAAGCACCATTTTGTCAGGTAGAACCTTTTTGTAATAAGGTGATGCCATATGTTCCTTATTTATGTACTTAAAGCTGTAGAGTCCGATGAAAATATTAGATTTCCAAATGCAACACAACTATCTAAATGTGATTCTACATATCTAACTTAGATATTTGTCACCACACATAAGGGAATACTGAGAAATTGAATATAACCGGTTACTGCAGAAGCCGATGGGGTCAGAGTTTTGGCCTGCTTGCCAAAATTAATTTTGCATGGTTCCACTTCAAATATCTAAACAATTAGCCACTTAAAATATAAGTTACTTTTAGCTAAAGGTAGTGGTGGGAGGATCACTGGTAACCATGGGGAACGGGAATGCTGGATCCCTATTGGTAGAGCGAAGAATGCTTGTTTCTCATTGGGAGATACTGTACACTGAATCCATGTACCACATAAATAATAAACCATAGGGCTTGACTCTCTTCTTTCACACTTTATACTCTTCCTTTCTCTTTGCCTGTATTGATTTCACTTTAGCCTGCCTACACAACCACAGATTCGAGCAGTAGACTTTACATGACGTTAGAAATTGTCAAGACACAAACTTCGAACAACCAACCAGTCATTTATAGTCGGCATTATTCTGTGGGAAATCTGACCTGCTGTGCCTATAGTAAGTAGTATGCACTGACCTGTCAGGCAAGGAGGCATACAAACAAGCAGGCTTGGATAGGGTGATTGCACCAGGGAGCCTGGGTAATTTAATGGTTTGCAATATCAGCACCGGAATGGCAATAAATGTTGGTTCAAAAAACCTGCTCCAGGTGTAATATTTCCCATTGTTATCACCCCCCACCCTTGTTCATGGATTCGATGAAATACCCTATGAACAACGTACGCGTCATTTGAAGATCCCATGCATGTACTACAGACAGGCCAGGCGGGATATGATTGAAGTATTCAAATATATCCATCGTATCTACAAGACAGGCAGCCCCCCCTTATCAGAGACTCCAACACCAGGACCAGGGGACACTCCCTGAAGCTGAGGAAGCGGTACTCCAGACTGGACCTGTGACACAACTTTTTCGGCTTTAGGGTGGTTGACCTGTGGAATGACCTGCTGGAGAGTGTCATAGCAGCAGAATTGGTGAACTGTTTCAAGTCCTGACTGGATGCATACTGGTCAAGCATTACATATATCTTGGAGCCATTGACAGTTGCTATGATCCACCGCATCTGAAAAACTGTCTCCATTTCTATTAATTAAGAGTGGCTAACAGGTCCAAGGCCTATTATAGCTGTATCCTATTGATTGATTGATTGATGACAATGGTTGTTGGGAGCTCGATCCTATACAAATTACCTGTTGTTTGACTGGCGAGCTTACCCTCTGTATGGATATTATATAAGTGGATTGCATGTAAATATATATATAATGCATTAAACAATTTATGGACGGAAACCATTTAAGAGATTTACATTGCCAGGAGGATGAGTGTGGTAGTCTGCACTGATCTTTCAGGCAAGCAACTGCACCGGCTAGTAATAGGAGTAGAAAAGCTCATTGAATTAGGGCGCCTAGATACTGTGATATTTATCAAACTAGCCCCAGAATGGTGAGAAGTAGTGAGTTCGAATCCTGCTTCAGGCACAATTGTTCCCATTTTCATCACCCCCCCACCCCATGACACACGCCTGCTTTAGAGTTTCCGTTTGATCTTAGCAAAGTTATTGCTCTGTGTATCCGATACGCAGATAACATCCCATTAGGGACTACATCCTAGCTTCCATGTTTTGTGTTTAGCAGTGCAAGCTTGTCGACTTGACTTTTATGGATGAGCATGAAACCTGATCTCGATGGCGCGCCGATAATCGACAAAATAAATAAAAACAATTTTAAACAATTTAAAAAAACTTTTTTTTTTAAATAAGCAAAAAAAAACCCACATTAGTACAGTGTTCCAGTTTGCTGGTTATGTGTGCCACTACTCGATGCAGGGTGCCCTCTGAAATGTGCGGAATGCTTCAACAGCTGGTCCTTATGATTGCCAGTATATATTGTGTGTACCACTATAAGTAAGAGGAACATACCTTTTTGTAATATTATTAATAATTCCATGGGGGTGATGCAAACAAAGGACACATTACGCCTAGAGATGGATTTGAACCCACTTTTCTTATCATTCCAAGCTTAGCATCCTACCCATTAGACTGTTGTTGTGGAGATGGTAAAAGTTGGAAGTGCTGTGCCTAGAGAGGGAATCGAACCAACATATCTTGCATGCCAGGCCAGTACGCTAACGCTTACACCACCTAGGCTCCATGATGTCATCCTGATATAAAGGCCCACCTTGATGTCCTTTTCTGAGAGGGCAGTGTAGACTACTACACCGTTTAGGCTCCCTGATGCAATCAACCTACCCATACCTACCTGTCTCTTGCATGAGAGGTCACTGCAGAATAATATAATATATATGTGATATGCCGCTGTATGCTGCCCCAGAATCTGACCCTAAAGGCCCAGTCACACCTCACTGGATTGAGGAACCGGACAGAAGCTGGACACTGTCCGGTGAAATATGGCAATGTCCGGTTGATATACGGTTCCCATCCAGCGTGTCCATTCTATCTCTGGTGGTGTCCGGAGGTGTTCGGTACAAGTTTTGAACATGCACAAAACTTCTACCGGACACCGCCGGACTGATGTGTACGGTTGGTGTCCGGTTTAAGTCTGTTTAGTCTGTTTTGTCCATTTCATGTATGGTACCCATCCGTTATGTCTCCAGTTTGCTTCCTGCCAAGTCTGTTGACGGTGGATTTTAAAAAGTTAAAAATTGTAATTTTTCATTGTGGGAATTCGGTCAGTATATGGTTTTGGCACATCCGTGAACAATCCGGTACGTCCGTTTGACATTCGGTTTTCGTCCGGTTAGCGTCCGGTGGATATTAATTAATGTATGTTCCTTGTACGTTTAACGTCCATTTCGTCCGGCAGCCGTTGCAAGAGTTTGACACATTTCGGTCCATTTAGATACCGAACACCACCAGACTAGACAATTCTTTGTCCAGTGTATGTCCGTTGCTCAATCCGGTAAGGTGGTGTTCACCAGATGAACAAGGACAGGTATGTACACTTCATAGATGTATTATCGTACCGTCCACCACGGCGTCAGCATTCAAGTGCTACCCCCCTACCCCCAACCCTGACCACCCTTCAACCAGCCAATACATTTACATATGGATAGAGAAGGCAATTTAACCAATATCACAAAGTATCGATTTTTAAATCATTGCTTTGACAGGACCAGGGTTCGAACATGGGTTCGAATCTACCGATCTATGAAAAAGGGAGATGGACACTCAACTCATTTGCCCATCCCGTCTGGTCAAATAAATATGACAAATATTGACAAATGACAAATATTTGTTTTTTCTATCGACCCATTTCGGGTTATCAATATCAGAGCAAAACAAACTTACATATTTACTTCAGTTCAATTGAGTGTACCTCACTACAGAAATAACCTGATATGACATTTGATGTTGCTAGGATGTAAAACAACATCAAACAAACTAACAATAACCCTTAGTAAAACGCCCCCTTCTCTCAGGTTGCCACCCATGAGGGTGACCCTTACAATGGGGCCGCCCTCCGAGCCTCGCGCGCTTCATTTAACAGTACATTGCATGATGTCCACGGGTCGGGCTCCTAAATCAGGCTCCTTGGGGAGCTCAGCGCCTGTGTTGTGCACAATAGGAACTCTGCACAGTGGGACCTCTCAGAGTCAGGCTGCAGTAATGGGACACCTCCGTCTGATCAAGTGTCATTTTCACCCTCCGAAATATGTCACTCAAGTCCTTCTGTTTTTATTACTTTTTGGATGTTGCTTTTTAGGTATCATTTTGTTCAGTTTTTTTAAATTGATGTTGCGTTTACAGGGGTGGTTTTATTTGCTTTATTTGCTGTATTTATACTGCCGCCGTCAGTCATTCTGCGCCCTGTTGCGGAGGATTAATCAAATGGGTTCCCAACTTCGCCACTAGGTGGCTCATGCCTCACGCACTCTTTTGTTTTTTCTCCCAAGCTGGTTGCTCCATCAACGGATGGTCTATCCCTAATGCCATCTAATATACTATTGGTTCTTGAAGCTCTGGTTATCTGCGTGTTTTTTGTCTGTGGTTTATAAATCATATTTGTAATTGTTTGAGATTTGAATGGATGGAGTTAAACATGATGCTCACCCATCAGCTTCCACAAAACTGATATTCGCACTTCCACTGGTCTCTCCTTACTGACTGAAGCTGCGACCCAGCTGCACCTTCCACACCGGAAGTCGGAACCGGAAGTACCCCCTCCCACCCATATCCTCCACTACATGCCCGACAGTCTACCACCAATTTGTATTTTAACCCAACATGGTAGGCTTATTACCATACTTTTGTTTTTAATACAGAGTACATTGAAATTATCTGAGCAAAATAAAGCCAATAAAAAACAGAACAAAATACAGTGAAACCTCTCTAAATCGGCCGACTTTGGGACCGACTTTAAGTGGTCCATTTAGGGAGGAGGTCGGTTTAGGGAGTTTATGTTGACAATGGTATGGTTGGGACCCAAATAAAGCGATCGATATACGGGAGTGGTCCATGTGTGGAGGTGGTGGGTTAGAGAGGTGTTATGGTACTACTCTGGTATGTGTTCTCACCACTTGCATGTTCTATTCGGTAAGACATAGCTGTGAACTGGTGTGCTGTGTTGCAAGCTATGGACAGCCAGTGCTACCAGCGAAACTACACCAGACGGGATGGCCGAATGAGTTAGAGCATTCGTCTCCCATGTTGGTAGACCATGGGATCGTGGGTTCAAGCCCTGGTCGAGTCATACCTATGACTTAAAAATCGACAATTGTCGCTTCCTAGCCAGGCACTCGCCATTATTATGATAGGGCAAGGACTGGTTGGCTCAGTGTCAGGATAATGTGACTGAATGGGATATCAGGTTATGGTGCTGGTGGCCTGGTCTCCCAGTGGGGCAGCACTATAAAGTCTCCATGAGTGAGCACTGTCATAAGTTGGTACCCGTCCTGATATAACCTTAGATGTTGCTAGGATGTAAAACAACAACAAACAACAAAACCAGCGAAATTCGGGCACACGCCCTCCACCACCTAGCACTGTCGACTGCGTATGCTGTAGATGTGACCTGGCATGCTGTACCGGAGGCTGTGGACATCATCTGGTACCAGCAGAACTCGAGTACTCAAACTCCACCACCTTCCCCCTTCAACTGGGTAAGATGTAGCCCACCTGGGAAGGTGTGGGTCATCCTCCTATTGATCCTGCTCAGTGGACACGTTTGCAGTTTCGGTTATTTTCCGTTCCAACCAGTGATCCACAACTGGTTTATCAAAGGATGTGGTATGTGTTGTCCTGTCTGTGGGAGAGTGCATATAAAAGACCCCTTGCTGCTTATCGAAAAGAGTAGCCTATGTGGTGGCAGCGGGTTTCCTCCAAAGAAATAATTCAGAATGACCATATCTTTGATGTCCAATAGCGAATGATAAAAATCAATTTGTCTAGAGGTGTCATTAAATAAAACAAACTTTCCTTTGGGTAGGCAGTATTTGTGACATGGTGTGCTGGGTTGTAGGCTCTGGACAGCCTGAGTTATCAGCGGAATTCAGGTGATGCATAATACAAGTTAGTCGATAGCTGATGGTGATATGCAATTTTGCCCTCTCTGTACTCTAAGTATTGGTTCTCTGTACATACACTAGATGGCGCCACCTTGGGGCTGACCTGAATATGAGGTTGACCTATGCATCTTATTTCTATGACCTCAACAGTATACTAACCAAAGTATTGTATAGTCCGATGCGTTTGAGTTATCCTAAATATATGTATTGCATTCGCTTGATCGTTTTGATTTACCTGACATTAATTTGAAAGAGCTGATTTTAATTGGCTGCTTTTGGATTTGCAACCATAAAATATTAATTTGGAATGAATGACTTACAAAATTGATACTTATTATTCCTAGCCAAATGCTCAGCATTGCTAGAATAGGGCAAGGACTGGTTGGAACGGTGTCAGGATAATGCAACTGAGAGGGATGAGAGGTCATGGTGCCAGTGACCTGGTCTTCTAGATGAGCGATACTATAAAGGTGCCATCAAGTGTGCACTGTCACAAGTCGGTAGCTGTTCTGATATGACCTTAGATGTTGCCAGGGCTTAAAATTCCAACAACCAATAACCAAGCTTGAACACAAATTCCTGTCGGTCGGGGCCGGCTGTCAGGTGGGCTGCTCCCGGCATTACTGGAGCCGCACCTCTGACGGCTGATAGCTCCAGAGGTGGCCGGTGCACGTGGCTACTGACATGGCGGATCGGACCCCCTACGGGGCGTTCAATTTGCGTCGCAGGGGGTCTCGTATGGGGTCTGAGGAGGGTGGAGTATGAAGAAGAGGAGGCAGGTCTCATCTCGAGGTATGCTCCCATCACACCTCCTAGACAACCAAGATGGTTGTTGGTTGTTGAGGTTTTGCGTCCTTGCAACATCGGAGGTAATATCAGGATGGGTTCCGACTTGTGACAGTGTGCACACATGGCAAACACACAGAAAGACACACCAAACTGGATGGCTGAATGAGTCGAGCGTCCATCTCCAGGTTTTGTAGATCATGGGATTCAAACTCACTCGTTGGAACTCTGCTCGAGTCAAACCAATTACTTAACAAATTATACTTGTCACTTTCTAGGAAGGCACTTGGCATTAGTAGGATAGGGCAAGGAGGGGTTGGCTTAGTGTCAAGGTAATGTGATTGAGTGGGATAGCAGGTCATGGCGCTGCTGGGCAGGTCTCCCAGTAGGGCAGCACTATTAAGTTGACATGAGTGTGTACTGTCACAAGTCGGTACCCATCCCGCTGTGACCTCAGCTGTTCCCAGGATGTAAAACTCGAAGAACCAACCAACCCAAAGAGATGAGTAATGTGTGTATCAATATTTCAAGTGGACAATGCAGGATGAGATATATGTGAATGTCTTCTTGTTGAATAGATAATCATTTCGTCAGGTTAAGCAACTATAATCCAAATCTTATCAACCTTTAACAGAGAAGAATTTCGCCAGGAAATGTTCGATTGATATTCTACAAACCTGGTTCATCGTCGGAAATGGAAAACAGATGATGACATTTTTTTCTCTCTCCTTTTCAGTTTATTTTGTTCGTGTTTTTTTTGTATTTTTTCATAAGTTTTTTTGTTGGAAGTGAAAATGATTTGCGAAGCTATTCGCATAAAAAGATCTTCAGCGAGGGTGAATATATTACGAGTTCTAAAATACGACACTCCGATCCATCATGGCAGACCTAGACTGGAGGCAGATGCTCTACGGACCCACCATGTTTGTTCACACATCTATCGCCCCAAGTGGAGGACCGGACGCGATGGCCGAACCGGTAGAGCGGGATGGGATATCACTTATCAGGTCATCATACTGGTGGCCTGGTCTCCCAGTGGAGCAGCACTATAATGTCACCTTGAGTGTGCACTGTCACAAGTCGGTATTCTTCCTGATATGACGTTAGATGTCGCCAGGATGTAAAGCCCGAACAACCAACTAACAACCAAGCCCAACTGGAGGTAGTGGCCGAATCAGTAATAGCTCTGGATTTCCATGCAGAAGATGAAGGGATTGAAAACCCGGCCGGGTCCAAGCAATGGATTACAAAATTGATACTTGTATCTACTGAGCCTCGTCGTGGTCACTAATAGGAAAACTCTGGGATTGCTTAACTCAGTATCAGGATAATGTGACTGGGTGAAGTATGATATCATAGTGATGGCAGCCCAATGTTCCAGTGAGGCAGAGATATACAAATTGCCTGCAGTGTGCAGTGGTTACCATCCTAATATGACCTTAAATGTTGCTAGGATGTAAAACCCAAACAACTGAACTGAACAGAGGATTACATGTGAGTTATTACCCAGCATACACTGCTGCACAGCTAGGGACGAGGGACTTCTCCCCCCTCCCCCCTTCCCCTTGCCCGTTGCCCCTTCCCATTCCCCTTCCTTTCCCTTCCGCCTCCAGCTCCCTTCCCCCCTCCCCCCTTCCCCTTCCCCCCTTCCCCTTCCCCTTCCTTTCCCTTCCACCTCCAGCGCCCATCCCCGCATTCCCCGTCCCCCCTCTCCCTCTAGCGACGGGCTCAATCCCCTCTCCTTCCCCCTTTCCTTCCCGATCAACTCCCTCACCTCCTCCCACCTCCCCCTCCCATTTCATCCAACCCACCACACTCGAGAAAGTCTCAAGGTGGTTATTAATTTTCAATATTGATTTCAATGCATCGATTTCAGTTTCCTTATAGCTACATAAAAGCTCCATACTCCAATGAAAGCAAAGCATGTGTGGATTCAAGAGACTTTCATCGTAATATGTCCAGGCGCTCATTGAACACATTTTTTTTCACTTTAATTATATCCAAGAGGAACCGCTTAACAGACCACGTGGGGTTGCCGAATGAGTTGAGCGTCCGTCTCCTGTTTTGGGAGATACGGGGATCCAAACCCATGGGTTCGTGGGTTCGAACACTGCTTGAATCAAACCAAGTGTGACTGAGTGGGATATCAGGTCATGCTGCTGACGGCCTGGTCTCCCATTGGAGCAGCACTATAAAGTTGCCATGAGTGTGCACTGTCACAGCTCGGTACATGTCCTGATTTGACCATAGAATGTTGCTAGGATTTAAAATAACAAACAACAAAAACACTGTTTAACATTAAAATGACTTCAAACTAAAGCACATAGATTAAAATTTAATAAATAGATATCTATAAATAATTTTGCGGAAGGAGAAAACCGATGAACTATACACCTTTAATAATATAATAGACCATACATCCTATGGTCTCTTACATAATCCTGTTTTCCCTATTCGCCACGATTACACACTGAACGGATGTCGTACAATCACTTCCGGTTTCATCCATATCGTTTTTCCTTTCCTCCAATGGAAGAGTAAACATTTCCGAAATCCTCCATGCTCACTCTGTTATTTTGACGCTCATTTCAAGTGAGTGTATTTCATAAGCTGTGTACAGGAGCGGGACGTACATCAGGCAGTAGACCGTAAAGCTCTGAAGGTTTCGTTCATCCGATAGATCCTGCTCAGTGGTTGCATTTGCAATTTGGGGTATTTTCAGTTCCACGATCTACCAACACGGGAGATGGACGCTCTAACTCATTCGGCCATCCCGTCTGGTTCAAGCAGTTGTACATACTGACTGACTACTTTTTTTTTCGTCCGTCTCCTGTTTTGGCAGATCGGGGGATCGGAACCTATGGGTTCGTGGGTTCGAACCCCGGTCGAGTCAAACCGATCATTTAAACATTGATACTTGTCGCTTCCTAGCCAGGCGCTCGGCATTATTAGAATAGGGCAAGGACTGGTTGGCTCAGTGTCAGGATAATACGACTGAGTGGGATATTGGGTCATGGTGCCATCGGTCTGGTCTACCAGAGTGGCAGCACTATTAAGTCACCATGAGTGTGCATTGTCACAAGTCAGTACCCATCCTGATATGACCTTAAACATTGCTAGTTTTTTACTAACTTTGGTGACTTGGACCAGAGTGGCATACATTTTGAGTCATGTAACCATGAGTGTTGTTAACTCCGCCATTAAATAGCACCAGCAAAATGGTTTACGACATAATGGTACAGGACGTAAAACAAGAACCAAAGCCAACCCTCTAAGAGAGGAATTAACATTACCGGCACTGAAACTGTTTTGTAGTTGGGCTCATGAAATAATACTACACTTTCTGGAATCAGCTGGACAAACAGTGGGCGTGAAACAAAAGTATCCACTCCATATATACCCTGGTTACAGCACTCACATAGCCGAGTAGATAGATTATCTGGTCATCTTTCATTCCCAGAAACCAGATCAGCATGTATGCAATATAAACTGGGTTAGACGGGTGGATCAGTTGCCCATTGAGTTAGCACGTGACAAGTCACCAGATTGCATCAGTGAGCGAGTCTAATACCACTGTCGCACTATGACGTAACAGGCCAGTGAGTGCCCAACATAAAAGTCACTTTTTTATGTCGAGATACGCTGAAATTCTCGACTTTTCAGGGCCAAACTGGACGTCAGTGCAATGTAGTGGACGTATGCAAAACATTTGTCCAACATAGTTGTAACGTGTCTCAACGAGTTAGAATGTCAAAGAAACAAATGGCCCAACATAAGGCTAACGAGCCTCGAGTGCACGCTGCATCAGGCTAGCGAAACCCTAGCGTCAGCTTAGCATATGACTCGCATAATTACATCCGCCCTAACATAGCTAGGTGTGACTCTGGTGTAATTTGTAACGTGAGTCGAAGTCAGGTCTGCAAGTGAGCAACATCAGTCTAACGACAGTCCAGCATGCTCAGCTTAAGGACAGCGAGGCAAAACTTTCACACCATGTTCACAGCTTGTTTGCTTACTTCGAAGAACGTTGGCCCATGTTACATACGTTATGCATGCACCAGCCTTTCATCCACTATGTCAAATATGTCAAGACACATTGGACTTATGTTAGACTAATGTTAGACACACGTCAGAGACATGGTAGACCTATGTCGAGATATGTTAACACCACTTTGTCAGCGCGCAGGCTGCACATTCCTCCCAGCTCTCCGTGAGTCTATTCTAAATCAATGTAGCTCAACATAGCGTAGATTGAGAGACACATGCTTTGCTCTCCAACGCTCCATTGCTTAATAAACTAAATTAATATGAAGTATTTTGTTTAAAATCACAAGCTAACAGTATCATGCCAAGCAATGTAGCATAACTAATTACAGAGATTTAGCTATCTGAGAGATTCCCATATACCCACTATGCAATAGTTTAACAGTATTTTGTATAGTTCTCTCTATTATATCCTCCATAAGACCTTTCAAACAGAGCAGCCTGCACAGTGGAATAATTCCCAGCTAACACATAACGTTAACTAACGTCAGGCTAACCTTCTTATTTGGTTATGGTACATTGTAGTGTCATACTAATGTTATACAGATGTCATAACATGTATTGTAATGTGTTGGGACGTATTGTGACTGAGACAGAGGGCAGCCATCTTGGATGAGAGTGTAAATATATGTGAGATATAAAGTATACCCAAACCTAATCTAACTTAACCTAGTTGATATTGGTGCCATATTCAGTATGTCAGGTATCAAAATGTACCGAAATATGTCGAACTGTTGCAACCACCACCGGATGAAAAGGATGCTAAATGGCCAAGAAGTACATTAACAAATATCTACTGGACGATAACCGGATGATAACCAGATGACAACCGAATGTCAAACGGACGGACCGAATGCCAAATGGAAATGTACCGGACTGGATGTGGTAAAAACATATACTGACTGAATTCCCACAACACCATCAACGGACACTGCAGGAAGCAAACCGGAGACGTAACAGATGGGTACCGGACATGAAACAGACAAAACAGACTAAACAGACATAACCCGGACACCAACCATACACGTCAGTCCAGCAGTGTCCGGTACAAGTTTTGTGCATGTTAAAAACTTGACACCGTACACACCGGACACCACCGGAGATAGAATGGACACGCCGGATGCCTACCATATATAAACCAGACATTGAAGATTTCACTGGACATTGTCCGGTTTCTATCTGTTTCCCCAGTCCGGTAAGGCGTGACTGAGTCTTTAGAGAAGTTTTGGAAGTCAAACTAGCACACATCGGTCAACACTGAATAGTTCCGCCGCCACATGATCAAATCATCAACAACGGTGTCTGGATTGCCGCCATTTTTACCTGGCATCCCATTTTTATCAGATCGAGGCTCTCTCTTAATAAATGTCCCGCCACTTCGCTATTTGATCATCTCCACCAATCAAATCAAGCCACACTGGATGATATCGGCCTACGATCTGAGGCGGCCATCGAGTCAAACCCGACAATTACCGGCATCTCCCTCCGCTTGTGCCTGCCACGTGACCTGTGACAAAGAGGTCAAGTGGGCGTGGCCACCTCACTCTCGACGCGGTCTGGCGGATCACTTCACTCTAACCCTAGAGGTTTGTTGCTTGGTTCGTTGGAGTTGTACGTCCTGACAATATCAAAGGTCATATCAAGATGGCTACCGACTTGTGACAGTGAAGATTCATGGCAAATGTATAGTGATGCCCCACTGTGAGATCAGGCCGTCACCACCTGATATCTCACTCAGTAACATTTTCCTGACTCTGAGCCAACCAGTCCTTGTCCTATCCTAATAATGCCTAACACCTGGCTAAGAAGCAACAAGTATAAATTTGTATGTCATTGGTTTGACTTGATCAGAGTTTGAACCCATGGATTTGAATCCCACAATCTATGAAAACGGGAGACGGACGCTCAACTCATTCGGACATCCCGTCTGGATTTAACCCTAGAGTGACAGAGAGGCAGGCACCAGACAGGATGGCCGAATGAATAGAGCGTCTTTCTCCTGTTTTGGGAGATCGGGAGTTCCGAACCAATAAGTTTGTGGGTTCGAATCCTGGTCGAGTGAAACCAATGACTTAAAAATTGATACTTGTCGCTTCCTAGCCTGGTGCTTGGCATTATTAGGATAGGGCAAGGACTGGTTGGCTCAGTGTCAGGAGCATGAGACTGAGTGCATCACCCAAATGCTCAATAAGCCAAGCTTATATCACAGCCTCAGGTGGATATGTTGGTTGTCCATCGGTTGCAATGATCAATCAACTCATCATATGATGACTTTGGGTATGTGCATGATGTGGATTTAAGTTTAGTAGAGTTGCCCACGATTTACCAGCGGAACGGGACGTAGCTCAGGTGGTAGCATTTCCACGGGTGAAGGTGTGGGTCATCCAATCAATCCTGCTCAGCACACACATTTGCTGTTTCGTTTATTTACCATTTCAACCAGTGGTCCACAAGTGGTTCATCAAAGGTTGTGGTATGTGCTGTCCTCTCTGTGGGAAAGTGAATATAAAAGTCCCCTTACTGTTTATTGGAAAGAGTAGCCTATGTGGCGGCAGCTGGTTTCTTCCAATGAAATATCTGAGATCGGCCATATGTTTTACGTCCAATAGCCGATGATATGAAAATCAATGTGCTCTAGAGGAGTCGTTAAATGACACCAGCTTTACAGAGTTTACCACACTCTATTTGTGCCTAATTCATCTGGATCCAGTGGAAACACAGGTCATAACGACTGGAGAATACATCTAGGTAAATGTTTTGCAAAATGTGTTTTCATTGGACTATGCAATAGGACACAGTGATCGAATCGGTAAGAAGGCAGGCTACCCATGCAGAATGTGTGGGCTGGCTGAAACTAAGGACTTAACAACAATTATAATTATACTCACATGCAGGGAAAATCCCTCACACAGAGTTAGACGTGGGCAAATTGATTGATTTATTGATTGATTGCATCTGGGAACTCAAATAGGCTAATGCCTAGGAGGCTGGTCCTGAAATGGCAATAATGTGTGTTTGAGTGCCAGTCTGAAGCATATTGTTTCCTTTTGGTTGCAACAGTCGTTAGTCTCATAAGAAAAGACGCATGCGATGAAAACAGGGAGTGATGATGAAAAAGACTAAAAGCAAGATAATAAACTTAATAGAAATTTAGTTTAAGGCGCCTTCAGAGTAAGCCTCGGTTTAGAGAAAGCTGGGGGAGTATGATGCTCTCAGATGGCGCTGCTTTGCTTTACAAATAGGAGCCATCCCTCACCAGGTGTCATTGCAGCCTGTAATCAGCAGCGGGACCCTCAATTTGTTGACGGCTGAACCACGCTATAGACAAATCACCAGGCACTTTCCCCTAACAAAAAATTAATAATCAATTACACCTGCTCTGCTTGTGTTAACATATAGGGTTGTTTGTTTGTTTGTTGTTGTTTTACGTCCATGCAACATCTAAGGTCATATCAGGATTGGTACAGACTTGTGACAGTGCGCATTCATGGTGCCGTTATAGTGCTGCCCCACAGGAAGACCAGGCTGCCAGCACCTGATATCCCACTTAGTCAAATTATCCTGACACTGAGCCAACCAGTCCATGTCCTATCATAAAAATGCCAAGCGCCAGGCTAGGAAGCGGGAAGTATACATTTTTTGGTTATTGGTTTGACTCGACCAGGGTTCGAACCCACGACTCCATGGTCTACCAACACGGGAGATGGACGCTCTAACTCATTCGGCCATCCCGTCTGGCTAACATATAGGATAACTCAAGGCTAGGCATATAAATACCGATCATCGAGATATCATTAATATCTGGATATAGGCGAAAGGACAATGAATATATTGGGTTTTATCCCATTATAATATTTTGATATGTATCTAAATTGTGAAGAGTTCAGGCACAAATCACCGTAAACGCCAATCCAAAAATATTGTCAAAAATACAAGATGTTTACCTGAAGGTAAGTTTAATTCTCACTAGTTCCAGTTTTCTTGTAATGAAATGATTACGGAGCAATGAACACAGAAATAGGAATGTAAAAAAATGAACTTCTTGAGGGTTTGAGACTAATGTTTATCTCAATTTTTGGATTGTCATTTACATGGGTTTGTGCCTGAATTCCTCAAATATTCATATTATAAATGTATATATATATATATATATGTGATGTATAACGAATTGTGCATGTTAACGTAACATGTCTAATTCACTGGGCGGGGACGGAACCCCCGACAAGACCCGACCCCACTCCGCCTTGATATAGAACACCCATACGCCCAGCACTCTGCCGCCACCTAGCGTTAACCCTGGGTACCCCCCTCCACCCACAGGAGGAGGACGCGACCACTCCCGCCAAAAGAACACGTGACCGTTAAAACTCCACCCGCCTCCACGGCCACAACCCCTCCAGCTCCCGATCGGACAACTCCAACCCTAACTTCAACCCACCCACCCACACCTCACAAAGACCACGGGAAGGGTAAAGGGCTCGAATCCGGTCCCCACATACCACCACTGGGATCAAAAACCCCACGGGACGAACAAAACACAAAGGGCTAGCACCCAGATAAGACAACACCCGACATGTAAACCTCTTAACGAAGAAAATAAAAACCACTCTATGGAACTGCTGTCTCCGCCTTAGTGAATTATGCAAGTATAAAGATACGTAAGGGTTAATTATTACTTTATTGTTATACTCCGTAAGACAAACACTGTATGGGTGGCTCCACCTACCCTCCTCACCTCAACCGGATGTAGACCAGTGTCAGTCGCACCGGAGGATTTTTTCTTTTCTTTTTTTGTTGGGCAAGGGCCTATAATCCTTGCCAGAGATTAAACTACTCAACCCACTACCTCATTGTTTCTCCCTAATTTGTACTGGAGATATGTTTATATATATATACCATATTCTCACAGGGTAATGCCATGGGTGTTTAAATTGGCTAATCAGTGAAGAGGGGGCATGGTGTTTCCGCACACATGGGCGTTTAAGGCGTGGGCATTTACAAAATATTCGCAAAGTAGACGGGGTGGGTATGAACCCACACATGGGCATTAACCCATGATAATACGGTATATGTTTTTATGTAAATGTATATTCGCAATTGGTTGGTGTGTTCTTGGTGAACCGACTACCCAAAGACAAAGTGCCCAACTACAGAGTTACGCCACCTAGTGGATGGTACCGACATCTGCTTAACAAACTGGCGAATCAATATAATACAGATGTAGACACGCAGACGGGTCATATATCGCCCAGTTTTCATGACGTCACCTCCACCAGATGTAGACCAGTGTCAGTTGCACTGGAGTATTTGAGGATATATCTGTTTACCTTCTATGCATATATGTGTGTATAATCTTCGATGCATTCAGGTGCAAAACCCTTTGTAATGCCAATCCATACATTGAATTAAATTGAAAGATTTATTTACCTGAAGGTAATTTCAATTCTAACTAATTGCACTTTTCTTGTGATGAAATCTCTATAGAGCAAGGCCAACAAAATTGGAATATAAAAAAAAAGAACTTTTGAAGGTTTGACTCCAGTGTTTATCAAAATTTGTGGATCGGTGTTTATGGGGTTTTGTGCCTGAACTCCTCATGTGTTATTTGTATATATGGTTATATGTTCTATGTGCTATGCATATTTATGTACAAATTATATGCATATATGTGTGCATATTCTACTTATTTATATCCTATTTATATATATATATATATTCCACTTAAATGCAAACCAGAGGAAGGGAATCACTCCATATAATATATATATATATGCATATAAATATTTATGTAGTATATGATCATGTAATGGCAAACATATTGAGGTTATGATTATAATATCCATTACTTTACTTTGTTATACATTTGATTCTAAATTGCTAACTTTCTAATTTGAGGTAAAAATATGGAAAATGACTTTGGATGTGCACACAGAAATGCTGGACACCTTAAGCTTCAGTAGTAGGACACATCTTGAAACTAGCTTAGTCTTCCCTGTGTATCCATCATCAAAATACTTACTGAATCCACCAATATCTCGTTTCTTTAGGGAGGCTAACATCTAGTTGAATGTTGCAGTTTTGAATAGATCCTCCTTCCCTCAGATTAGCCAGATTTTAACAGAATATTAAGCAGCAGGAATGTGGTAGGTATATTACAGTATGCAGGTATTGCAATACCTCATGTGTGTTGATGCCCCTGCCCTGCATATTTGTAAACCACTGCTGTGTGGTACACTAATGGTGACTTTATATGTTCATATAAATTCCCTGCAACATCTAAGGTCATATCACCATGATTCGAAGGCTATGGGAGCAAACCCTGAACAGAAAACCATGTCACTGTGGCAGCATCAAGGGCGGTTGATGTATGGAACTCCCAACATCTCCCGACCAGCCACTGCAGGGACAAATAGTTTTGAGCCTGTTTGGACATGTTCTTGCCCGTGTTAGACCTCTATTTGCTCCCCTTGAGAGTGCCGCTGGTAACTTGCAAAAGGCAGCAGTACTTGAACACTTTTGCAGGCAGCTTTCATGACAATTTAAGACTGACTCATGGACATCACTCTCACAGCAGATAGCTAAATGGAGAGCGACAGTCAAGTAATAAAAGCAGTCTTTGTCACATCACAACCGACAGCATGATGATGATGATGATATTACAAAAGCGATGAGCCATTTACTTTTTATTTAGTATTATTTACAGAATTTCATTGTGTTACATGATTCAAATTGTGTATTCAACAGTTATTGTACACCTTATTCTGTATACCGTTTATGTAAATAACCGGGAATTGAAAAATGGCTGGAAGACCAGTGATTCGGCACTGACAAAAGACTTATTCAGCAGAATAAACATATTTACCAACAACCACAAAATAATTGTATATTATTAATCTAAAAACACCCAACATACAAAAATAGAAGATGAATGCGTTAAACCTGATGGCTGAGTGAGATCATGTACCTCCCACTCTGCTAATTGCATGGATTACTGGCTTCGTCGGTGCATTCAAATAACATTCACTCTTTCAAAAGCCACAAAGCTGGGTCTATGCTGATTCTCCCAGTGCGCTCATATTTCCCCACATTATCATAAAGATATACTTTACAACTGAAACCATCAGCAGAAACCACATTATTTGTAGCTTTCGCCTGACTCTATCCATGGAGAGAATTCACCTCTCAGCTTAAAGTACTTATTAGATGCACTACCTGTGGAAAGAGAACATATAATTCCCATTTCGACGCCGGAAGGTGTTTTTATTGTGGGCCGGTCTTTTAAACAAAATTGTTAAAGGTTTATTTTATTTTATGTTATTATTTGTATCGCTCTGCCCCCAACCCCTGTCCCTTATTTGTGTGTGTATGCAAACGATCAGAGGGGATGGCCGAATGATGAGTAGAGCGTCTATCTCCTGTTTTGGTAAATTGTGGATTTGAACCAACACATTCAAAACCTGGTCGAGTCAAACTAATGTATATGTATCGCTTCCTAGGCAGGCACTCTGCATTATTATGATAGGGCAAGGACTGGATGGCTCAGTGTCAGGATAATGTGACTGAGTGGGATATCAGAACAGAGTGCTGGTGGCCCGGTCTCCCAGTGGGGCAGCACTATGAAGTTGCCATGAGTGGCACAAGTTGGTGCCTGTCGTAATATGACCTTGGATGTTGCAGGACTTAAAACTCCACCAACCATTCGCCCCTTATTTCTGTGTGTATGAAATCATCAACTAATGCCTATGCGTATTTGTGTACATGTTCTATGTATATGGGTGTACATATTCTACTTATTTATATCCTATTTATATATATATATATATATATTCCACTTAAATGCAAGCCAGAGGAAGGGAGTCACTCCATATAATATATATATGCATATAAATATGTATGACCAGACCGGATGGCCAAATGAGTTAGAGCGTCCATCTCACATCTTGGTAGATCGTGGGGTTGTGTGTTCGAACCCTGGTCGAGTCAAACAGACGACTTAAACATTGATACTTGTTGCTTCCTAGCCTGGCACTGGGCATTATCAGGATAGGACAAGAACTGGTTGGCTCAGTGTCAGGATAATGTGACTGAGTGGGATATCAGGTCATGGTGCTGGCGACCTGGTCTTCCAGTGTGGCAGCACTATAACGTCGCCATGAGTGTGCACTGTCACAAGTCGGTACCCATCCTGATATGCCCCTAGATGTTGCTAGGATGTAAAACAACAACAGACAAACAAATCAACTAATGCAAACAGTTCTGGAACGAGAGCTGAAGATTACAGCGTATTGACAGTGTCATGCAATAAGTCGTCATAGCCGTATACGTGTCTAACTGTAAAAGCTCCTGAGGCCTCTATCAGTATATTGTCCCTACCACAACTGCCCTCACCCACCCCCCATCTCCCTCACCATTCACAGTAGGGAGTAGCAGCTAAGCACAATGCATTGCTGAACCAGGCGTAGTTGCCCGAGCAATAAATCCACCATTCGCAATAGTGCTGTAGGCCGGGCAACTCTAAGCAGTTCGCCGATTATGATCTCATCGATTAAGCATTGTCAACAGAATGTGCGCGTTATTGTGGATGTATGCGCTTAGAGCGAAATGCATACATGTGCATATTTTATTGGATTTAAGCTGCATAGTCTGATATGCATGTGTTAGATGTTCAAAACCGAAACCCTTGCTTAAGCCCCTGTCACACCTCGCCGGGTTGAGCAACGGACAGAATTGTCTAGTCCGGTGATGTTCGGGTGTGATAAGCATCAAAATGTATTAAAATGCAAAATGTATTAACATGAGTCAAAATGTTGGGATTTCGGGTCAAAGGGAGTTGGACGAATGTACATGAAACAGACATGAAACAAAATGAAACGGACATGAAATGGACATGAAACGGACATGAAATGGACATGAATGGATAGCCAACGGACGAAACAAACTCAATCCGGACAAGAACCTATGACGTCAATCCGGCGGCATCCATTCCAAATTTTGTGCATGTTTAAAACTTGTAATGGATCAGGCTGGATGTCAAAGGATATCAACAGATATCCAATGGATGTGCAATGGTCACAAACCAGACTTTGCCGGAAATCAACAGACTTTGTTTGGGTTCTTTCCATTTCCTCAATCAGGCGAGGTGTGACAGGGGCTTTAGATTTGATCCTATGTATTCTACTTAAGACCCTGTCACACTATTCCATATTGCGTCAGCATATGCCAATGTATGTGACATATATGATGTCATACGGCGGAATTTTGAACAGCCTAAAAAATACTACTTATGCCAAACTTACCTATAACTTATCTCAGTGTACACCAGTGGGCTGTTATCGAATACTACTTATGCCAAACGTACCCATAACATGTCTCAACATAACCCAGCATACACCTGCGTATATCAGCGTACACCAGCATGCACTAGCATACACCAATGTGTTGGCATAAAATCACATACGTCGGCATAAGCTGACGCAATACCGCATAGTGTGATAGGGGCTTTAGATAATGATGACCTCAGTGAACGTGTTTTGCATTTTCATGGTCCTCTGCATTATGGTCCCAAGGGGCGTATTCGTTTAATCAACTCGGGTCACCCGAGCCACATTTTAGCACATGCGCAGAACCTACAACCTTGGGTTGCATAATCGAACACGGTCGGGTTTGAAAAAATGGTGGCTTAATCCAAAACTTTTTGTGTGTGTAATAACCGATATAACTACAGCAAAATAGGATTTAAAGTATTGTATGATTGCATAGTTTAGATATATTTCGATTTCATTAATCTGGGTTGTTAAAAAAAACAATTAAAAAAACACATAGCACTTGTACTGCTACAGGACGGTACCAGCACAAATGTGACGTCATTGCTCCTAGCCAAGGCTAGCCAAGACGTGGGTTACTGGGGTCGGGTCGTTGTGCACACGGCACGTGTATTTTTCGACTCCACTTGCGATGTTCGATTAACAAGTTTAGCAACTCGGGTGACCCGAGTCGACCAGGTCGTGTTAATCGAATACGGTCAATGAGGTCGGATACCATTGGTTTGGTATCCAGTGACTGGAGGTTCTTTGATCCAAAATGGTTGCAAAATGGTCGCAGGCGGTCACAAACAGTAGTGTGACGAGAGCTTGACTTGGCACACGTTACTAAAATAGGGCACTGACTGGTTGACTCACTTCAGAGATAATGCGAGCCAGGAAAATATTTACTCAATGTGGCAGTAGCCTGGTGTCCGTCTGGGGCATCACTATAAAACTGCCAGCAAAGATACTCTCCCAAGTTACTGTTCATCCTGAAAGTAAATCCTATGCGCTCGGCATTATTAGGATAGGAAAAGGACTGGTTGGCTCAGTGTCAGGATAATGTGACTGAGTGGGATAATGGGTCATGGCAGCAGTCTTCCAGTGGGGCGGCACTATTCACTTGGCATGAGTGTGAACGGTCACTAGTGGGTACCATCCCTGCAATTACCTTTCATGTTGACTGGATTGAAAACCCCCAACAAACTCAATTTTCGGCTGATGGCCATAGAGATCACCGACCAAACGCAGTGGCTGAATAAGTAAGATTGCAGGAAGGTCAGGGACACAAAACCCGGCCGACTCAATCCAATAACTTACACAATGTGTGTGTTGCTATCTAGCCTGTCACTTAGCATTACTAGGATAGGGTAGGAACTGCTTTACTCAGAATCAGGATAATATACATGAGTGAGAAATTGAATCATAATACTAGTGGCCTGGTCTCCCAATAGGGCAACACTATGAAGTCACCATCAGTGCACACTTAGATGTTGCTAATATGTAAAACTCCAGTGAAATAAACCGCGCGTGGTGGCCTAATCAGTAGAGTGCGGGCCTCACCTGCGGAAGGTCTGGAGTTCGGTTCCCAATCAAGTCAAACCAAGGACTTTAAATTTGATACTTCTCGCTTCCTACCATGGCACTCAGCATTAATAGGCTAGGCCAAGGACTGGTTAGCTCAGGGTCAGAATAATGTGACTTGAGTGGGATATCGGGTCATGGTGCCAGTGGCCTGATTTCCCAGTGGGGCAGCACTATACAGTTGCCATGATTGCGCACACCTGTCACAAGGTGATACCTCTCCTGACATGACCTTAGAAGTTGCTAGGACGTAATAACGACAACAAACAAACAAACTCCAGTGAAAAAACAAGGGTAGATTGTCATAAGGGAATGGCTCAGTCACCTCTATTCTAACAGCGATTACTTAGTGTAACGCTAGTCCACACACACACACACAGCCACAGACACACACTCACCCCCAATTTGGGGGTCACCAAAAAGGCAATGCTTACCTGACAAGTTGACTTTGGCGTCTTGGGCAGTGTGGTATTTCTATCAGGTTAAATTTGCCAGTATATCGTCATTATGTCGCCCACAATAACCCTTTAGGAGCGATGAGGTGGGATGTGGGCGTGTATGTGTGCTTTTGTGGTAGCTGGAGTGAGTGGTGGTGGTTGTGGTTGTGATGGTGGTGGTGATGGTGGCTGTGGCGGCGGTGGTGGGTGACAGGGTGTTTGCTGCTGGTAGGTAAAAGGGGTCATTCAAGGTTTTCATCAGTTACACTATGGCAAAATATAGCACGATATGACAGGGGCGCCTGGTGGGTTGTTGGCTAAGGGAAGTCAGACAGGATGGCCGAATAAGTTAGAGCGTCCGTCTCCCGGGTTGGTAGATCGTGGGATCGTGGGTTCGAATCCTGGTCGAGTCAAACCAAGGAGTTAAAAATTGATACTTGTCGCTTCCTAGCCAGGCGCTCATCATTATTAGGATAGGGCAAGGAGCAGTGGAATGAGGAAGACCAGTCATCTGAGACTGAACTTTCCCATGCTTAAACAACTAATGTACAAACAAAAAAGTGTCTAACTCTAAGTGATAGTTGTAATCAGTTGGAAAAGGACCACGGGTCTCAAGCAAATGGGATTCAAATTCCTCAATTATGCATAAGATAATCATTGATATTCACCAGATCTCTACTGCGATATATCTGTGGGTAATATTGGAAGAGAAATTGGATGAGGTCGATGCTTTCATGGATGTATATAATATATATAGAGATGTATATAGCGAAATATATCGATATATAACGATATATAACGGTGTATTTTGTTGTAGCTATATATAGCGATATAACGCTATATATATATATTTATAACAAGATATATATATATATAGATATATAACGATATATACATATAAATATTAGATATAGCGAGAGATGTGTACATATACCAGGGTTGGGAGTATTCATGTTGGACGCTATTAGTATACATCAATATTTTATATTAAATAGATATCCAGTAAACCCTCTTTATACCAACCCCTCCACAGATCGACCACTCCCATATATCGATCGCTTTAATTGGATCTCAACAATACCATTGTATTGTAAGGATATTCCAACTCTCTAAACCGACCACATCCCTAAATGGACCACATAAAGTAGGTCTCGTGGTCGGTCGATATAGACTTTTACGTCCTGGCAACATCTAAGGTCACATCAGGATGGGTACAGACTTATGACAGTGCGCACTCATGGTACCTTTATAGTGCTGCCCCTATAGAGTAAAACTTGTGTGCACGCATCTTTACTGCACTCCTGCCCAACGCTATATATCCATGTATATATATATATATATAAATATATATGTAAACATATATATGCAATATATACAGTGTTGGGTAGCATATTGAATATTAAGTGCGTGCATATGTATAAACATATGTACATATTTATTTACTGTTCAGCTATTGTGGAATAACAAATATATATTTCAGTTTGTGCATAAGGTACATATATGTACATATAATTTTTAGTAATGATGCGATAAAGTTAAATGCACACACTTAACATATGTATAGGTTCTCCTCCGATCTGGGTACTATTGCAACTAGAATTATGTCTTTATGTTGTCAAGGAAGTCGGTCAATAAAATAAGGTATGGTGGTTTGAAGGCCAGGATGAATCCACATTACACATGGTTCATGTGACAATAAACCAAATTCTTCCAGGATGAGTTCCTACCCAAACATCTGGGCAGGTGCGATTATGATAAGGAGGGGAGGACATTTGAGATGGTGATGATGATGGTGATTATGATGATGATGGAGATTATCATTATTATTACAATATCGTCCTATAGAACTGGCTTCTAAAATAACGTCCCTAGCATTGAGGTTGGAGCTCCTATGTAATCAAAAAAGTGTTTCACCTATTCTTGTGCGTTTGTGCGTGCGTATCCCCGTGTCCGCATCCGTGTCCGTATACATGCACTTGTTCTTGCCCATGTAGGTGAATGCGTCCCCGTATGCAAGTGTATTTATCCATGTACGTCTACGCATAGCCATATGTGCACATGCAATTGTACGATCACGTGTCCGCGTACGTGTGCGTGTACGTGTCCGTTTTTGTGTCCGTTTTTGTGTCCGTGTCTGTGCCCACGTCCGGATGCGTATGTGTATAATCAGAGGTGTTCGCGTATGTGTACATGTACGTATATGTGCAGGCATATATGGGTATGTATATGTATCCGCATCCGTATCCGTGTCCGTGTCCGTATCCATGTCCGTACCCGTGTCCTATCCGTATAAATATACGGATGTATACACATATGTGTACAGATACGTGCGTGGGTGCCTGTACGTGTCCGTGTCCGCATCCGTGTAGTGTATTACCTCACTCACGTGCATTTAATGTATCGCTTGCTCTTCATATTTCCTCAGGTAATCTCATCCATGCACTGCCTACTTAGCCAGGTAGGTACCACTCCTCTAACCCAGAAGGATATGTGAACAGGCTAATTCAGATGCATAACTAGACATCTGGTATTTCAGATGAATTATAACACCTGCCTTGTGTGGATATACCAACAGAACATGTTGATATGTTTGAACACGCCGGTCTAGGGCATGCAGAACAGGTTTTAGAGTTCAACGCTATTAATTGGTTGAATCTCACATGTCTCCCATGTCTGCCATACATCTGCAAGGTTTGTGTGGTTCAGGGTGAGGGTTGGGGGTGAGGGTTTGGGGATGAGGGTTTGCGATGAGGGTTGGGGTTGAGGGTTGGATATGAGGGTTGGGGATGAGGGTTGGGGTGAGGGTTGAGGGTGAGGGTTCGGGATGAGGGTTGGGGTGAGGGTTTGGATGAGGATTGGCGGTTGAGGGTTGGGGATGAGGGTTGGGGGGTGAGGGTTGGGGTGATGATTGGGGATGAGGGTTGGGGATGAGGGTTGGGGATGAGGGTTGGGGGTTAATACTGGGGATGAAGGTTGGGGTGAGGGTTGAGGGTGAGCGTTGGGGTGAGGGTTGGGGTTAAGGGTTATGGGTGAGGGTTGGGGATGAGAGTTGATGTTTGGGGTGAGGGGTAGTAGGGTGAGGTTGATTGGTTGTTGGAGTTTTACGTCCTTCGGAGATATTTGAAGTGTAATCGTGTAAAACTAATTTTGGCATGGTTGCCAAAATCCACTTTATAGGCTTCAGCAGTAACATATTCTATTATATTTACTTAATATACCATTCTATGCAACAAAGAATATTTAATAAGTGGAAGAGTATCTAAGTTAGAAATATAGCTTCAAACCTATATAAGCGATTTGGTCCTGGAAATTTGATGTTTTTATCAGACTATTCAATTTGAACAATAACATCAACAATTAGAATAACCAAGCCCCAACCGATTAATGGAAGACAAATAACCAAATATGCAACCTGAGCCAGCAATGATCTAATTCCATTTCCCGATTAACACATTAAATTCCAAACAGGAATCATGATCTTAACAAATAGGCATTTGGTTCGATAGTGAGTGTTAGTCATGTCAGGAGAGATCCACCACACTTGCTGTCACATTTTGGGAGTGGGAGTAGGTCAGGTTTGGACATGTCCACCTGGGAAGGTGGCAATTATCCTATCGATCCTGCTCAGTGGACACATTTGCAGTTTAGGATATTTTCCGTTCCAACCAGTGGTCCACAACTGGTTCATCAAAGGATATGGCATGTGCTGTCCTGTATGTGGGAAAGTGTATATAAAAGACCACTTTCTGAGTGAAAAGACTGGCCTAAATGGCAGCAGCGGATTTCCTCCAAAGAAATATATCACAATGACCATATGTTTGATGACATCCAATAGCCGATGATGCAAAATTCAATGTGCTTTAGAGACGTTGTTAAATAAAACAAGCGTTACTTTTTTGGTGACACATTTTGGGTTTCTCTGAAGTAGTGCATAGCATGTTACCACACAGAATGTGCAGATGTATTTGGCCCGATCAGCTGAGAGCCAATCTAATCGACATAGAACAGAGACCTGTGTGTAGGGCAGGAACCAACACTCATCGCACGCACTGGGTACTATGCTTGCCACAAAGCCTTACTGCATACTACTTCTATGTCATGTTTGCTTAGTTCGCATTGCTACAAAAACTCAAGTAAATATAATCCTACTCCTAAACTTGGTAGCATATCAAACAACTTGTATTTTTCCCATTCCTGGTCATTTCAACCTTTTTGTTCAGCGCTAGGATAATTTAGTGTCTGCTACCATCTTTTTTTTATCCTGTTCTCATGGGTACTTTGGATACTATTTTTTCAGAAGGTACAAGCACCTTTCTCTCTGTTACCATGCTCATTTCAGACTGGTGATATGACTACCATAACACCATACAGTACTCAAGTGCAGTATTAGGACACACAGCGGATGTGGTTGCAGATTCTATCCCCTGGCTGTTCTATCCTCGACACAGCCCATATCACAAAAACCATAACCGGACGCGATGGCCAAAGCGGTAGAGCGCAGGCATCCTGTGTGGAAGATCAGGTCGAGTCAAACCAATGACTTACCCAATTTATCCGTGTCGCTTCCTAGCCTGGCATTATTAGGAAAAGGCAAGGACTGGCTAGCTCAGTGGCAGGATACTGTGAGTGGGATATCAGGGCATAGTGATGGCGACTTGATTTCCCTGTGGGGCAGCACTGTACATTTATCATGAGTGCGAACTGTCACAAGTCGGAGCCCGTTCTGATATAAACTTAAGTGTTGCCAGGAGGCAAAACTCCAACAACCAACCATCCTCACCCTACCCCTCACCCCAAACACCATCCCTCATCTCCAACCCTCACCCCCAACCCTCACCCCTCAACAAACAAACGGTACACAATACACAAGGCTACTATCGCTGATCAAAATAAAATACCTAATATCTTCGCCAATATGAAACCCACATACTTAACTGAGCTAATATATTTACTGCAAAGATTTGCTCCCTGAATGGAATGATGAAGAGCACAAATACCGCTCAACGACCTCTCCTCGCCGTCGCCCACCAGCAGAGATAGGCCAAAGCACTTTCACCTAATTTCCACAAGAGGCCCCAACGACAGAACCCTCCTTCAGCATACCTCTCGTGTTTGTTCGACGATCTGTGGGTGGGTGGGTGGGTTGGTAGACTGAGTGTCGAAGGACTGGTGACGAGGGGTGGGGTTGGGGAGAGAGGGGAGGAAGGAGATGGGGAGGGGGTGGGATGGGCATAATCTGGTGTGGGACAGGAGAGCGGTGGGTGGGGATGAGGGTAAATGTGAGGATAAGGGTAAAGGCCCTGTCACACTACGATGTAATGACGTCAGCGTAGGGAGAACATGAAAAATGTAAAACTTCTCGGCATAGTATGCAAATTTGGGCACAAGTTGAACGTGGATGCACCATAGTTGAGAGAGCATAACGTCGGTAAAGCGTAGTGATAGTGTCATTCAACAAGAGAGGACAACGTAATTACGCTCACGGAACATTATGAACGTTATTCCATTGCCAGAATTACATTGCGTTACATTACGTGACGTTACATACGTCATGACACGGTGGCGAAATGCTGAACGTACGCTGAACATATGTTGACTGTACGTTGAACGTACGTTCGGCGTACGTTCTCTTGACGTTCCCATTACGCCGCATGGATGTTTCCACCGGCTTTGATGTGGGTCAACATAGTGGAACGTAGTGAGCAGCGTTTGACTAACATCCGTTTAACATACGTTCGCCGAACGTGTACAGAATCTATGGCGAATGTAAACCCTTACGTTCGACTTACATCAAATGTTTTGAACAGGTTCAAAACCTTGACGTGCACCGATGTAATACGACGTAACGTGACGTAGCTTGACATCAGTCTAACATCATTCTGACATCATCATAACGTAACCCAACATACGTCAACGTAATGACGAAACGTGAGCACGTCAGGCTTACGTTGGCTCGTTACGTCGTAGTGTGACAGGGGTATAAAGGTGAGCATCAGCGTGAGGGCGAGGGTGTTGGTGAGGGTGAAGGTGAAGGTGAGGGTGACGGTGACGGTGACGGTGAGGGTGACTGTGAGGGCGAGGGTGAGGGTGAGGGTAGGAGTGCATGAGCGTAGGGACCCGGTGGGAAGAAGGTAATGGAGGGGGATGGGGTGTGGGATGGGTGACCTGGTGCTATATGGGGTTAGAGAAGTAATGAGGGTGAGCACTAGGGCTGGAGGGTAGGGTTGGGGTTGAAGGTGTGGACCTGGTAGTGGAGGGAGTTGAGGATGGGTTCGGAGAGACCGGGAATGGGGATAGAGGAGGTGGTGTGTGTTGGGGATGGGTGTGGAGGGAGAAGGGAAGTCCGGTAAGAAGGTGTGGGAGGGGGCGGGATGTTGGGGGGGGCGACGGGGTGTAAAGTTGGGGGAGAAATTGAGAGCAGATGGTGAAAGTTCAGGGTGAGGGTTGGGAAGGATTCGGGGAAGATTGTCGGGAATCTATTAGGGACTCGGGAAGGAGGATCGAGTGGGCATGGACGAGTTGAACCGCGGTGGGGATGGTTGGGGCGGGGTGGGGGAGTGTGGAGAAGGGGGGGTGTGAGGGAAGGGGGGGCATTTGGGGTGAGGGCGGAAAGGGGGATGAGGGGGGTAAGGGTTGGGGGAGATGATGGGGAAGAGAGTGGGGAGATGGAGAGTGTTGGCAGGGTTGATGTGAAGTGAGTGTTGAGCAGGGTGTGCGGGAAGGGGTGAAGTTGGGGTGAGGGTTGAGGGGGAGAGTGGAAATGAGGAAGAGGGGTTGGGAAGTGGTGGGGGAAGAGGCTGGGGATGAGGGTTATGTAACCAGGGTAAGGCATGAGAACATGGGGAGACACTAATAGTGGGGATGGAGGACTTGGTATCAGTGTGGTGGGGGGGGGGGTGTAACGGTTCCGGCTGGTCCCACGCTGTGGCTAGGTTGCTCATATATTCAGCTGGTTAGTTCCATATCATATTGCCCACCCTCAGTCACTCTAGAACTGCCCAGCTTGATACCTGCTGCCACTCACTTATAGCAAGATACCCGGCCTGGAGTCCTACTATGTCGACCGCCAATCATTCTGACCAATTAAAAAACCCGCATCTCGAGGAGCTTTTTTTTTTTTTCTCTTTTTTTTTAAACCCACATTTTCTGGTTTATCGCGGAAGTGTATGTATTATATCCCCAGGCACATATGTTTCTCTTTCAATATAATAGCGTTCAAATTGTAGTAAATTTCAATCTGGGAACAGTTCTGTTGGACAAATGCATCCATGCATATGTAGTAGCACTGCGATGCAAAGGACCTAACATGACCGAACATGGCCGCAGCGGTTAAGCGTTGGCTTCACACTTGGCAGGTCGTGAGATCGACTCCAACTCGCCAATACCCAACCCAAACCCTCACCCCAAACCCTCAACCCCAACCCCTCACCCCTCACCCCTCACCCCTCACCCTCACCCTCACACCAAACCCTCACACCAGGCCCTCAACCCTCACAATCCCCAACGATCATCACTATCTAACCGCACCCCCACCCTCACACTCCTGACCAAAGAAAACCAAAGCAAACACCGACAAAATTGATTGGTCTCCCTCCCTTGCCTAGCAGTCGCAATTATTATGATCGGACAACCAGCAGTGGAAGACCAATTATCTACAATAGAAATTGGCCCTATTTCTACAACGAAAGTAAAGACATGCATGATGGCGAGTGAGGTAATTGATTACAATTTCACAATCCGGTGGTCATGAGTCTGTCATAGTGTTTAAAGCTGCATAGCCCGATGAAGAATCAAATTTTCAAAACGAAAACAATTATCTAGATTTGATTCTACATATCTAACTTAGACACTGATGCACTTATTAAGTATTTGTTGCCACATAGTAGGGAACAATGAGTCAATATAATAGAACCTGTTACTGCAGAAGCCTGTGGTATCAGAGTTTTGGCGTGCTTGCCAACATTATTTTCACATGTTTGAATTTCAAATATCTCAAAAGGTAACCATTTCAATTAAAAGTTACTTCAAGCTAAATTAAGGTAGAGTATAATGATTAATTTAATATACTTATCTTGGAAAAGTTTCAGAAACTCAAGACCATCGGACTATGCAACTTTAATAAATACATAACATTGACCATTATTAATCTACTTTCTTGTGCAAAATACACACATAGGTAAATAGTTTCATCAGTTTTAAACAAAGACAGGATTAAAGTTATATAGTCAGATGAAAGCATCCAGTATTCAAAGCCAAAATACCTTCTTAGAGTTGCTCCTCAAAATGTCATTTAGATTACTCGTGTCTTTATTAAAGATGCGTTGCAGCACATAAGGACAAACTAAGCCAATTCAATGGAAATTGCTACAGCTGAAGCTAAAGGTATCAACATTTTGATGTGCTTGCCAAAATTAATATACCATGTCATGACACCAAATATCCCCAAATTTAGCCATTTAAAGTGAGTTACTTCATCCTAGGTAAAAGTCCATTATAGCAATAAGCCTAATAATATATTTATTCAGAAAATCGTAGAAACCCCAAACCATCGGATTATGCAAATTCTCCCTGCATTCATTTTCTGACATGTGAGCACTGTACGGCTTGATGCCTATCCTGTCTGAATGCCGTCTGCACCAGATGCGGTGTCTGAATCGGTTAAAGTGCAGCCTTCCATTGCGGAACGTCGAGAGTTAAAATCCAATGACTTACAAAATTGACACTTGTGACTACCTTACATCGCACTTGGCATTCTCAGATAGGACAAAGACTGGTTAATGCAATATAAGGATAACATGACTGAGTGGGATATCGGGGATTGGTCCGTCCGGTCTGATCTCCCAATGGGACAGTGCTGTAAAGTCATCATGAGTGCACACTGTCACAATGCTGTACCCATCCTGATATGACCTTCAATGTTGCCAGGACGTAAAACCCCCAAAAAGCAAACAATGGCGTCTGGCGAGGAGTGGCATTCGCCGGATGTCCCTGACATTCCGGGTATGTGCCAACACAGTACGATGGTCAATTGGCCACTTTGACCAGACATGAGTGAGGAAGGAGGGAGTCAGCTTACCGCTTTGGGAGGAGGAGGAGAGGTACACACGGCAGGGTATGTCACGTGATCCTCCGAGAAAGCAATGGCATATACTGCTCTACTGGATAAGACAGAATTTCAGTATTATGACTGGTATTATAGTTCTTACGATATAATGTTTGCGTTTGGGAGTTTTATGTCACAGCAACATCTCCGGCTTAATATGACCTTAAATGTTGCTAGGACGTAAACCAACAAATCCTAGCAATAAGTAAGGTTATGTCAGCATGTGTACCAACTTAAATTGTGACATTGTGCACTCATGGCAACTTTGTAATGCTGTCCCACAGGGAGACTATGCCTCTGCCACCCTGACCTGATATCTCACTCAGACACATTATCCTGATACTGAGCCGACCAGTCATTGCCCTATCCTTTTAATGCTGAGCAGCAGGTTAGGTCGCAATAAGTATCAATTTTGTAATTCGTTGCTCTGACACAACTGTGATTCGGACATCCAATTTTCTGCATGAAATGCCCATGCTCTTACCCGATTCAACCACGGCGTCTGGTAAACTATATATTGAATTCAAGTGTATTTGTGGTATATGTGATGGATAACACAGTATGCGAGTATAAAGGCGCGGAAGGGAATTAAGCCCTTATTATTATTATCGTGTGTTAATTATTATTAGTATTACACTATATACTGTACTGCCTCCTCCATGTTCGCGACTGGTGGCGCCACCCCCGGCGCTCCCCGGTACCTGCATACCCTGAAAACATCACTCGTGTCGGAGAAGCAAGGGCAATTTCAATAACACTATTAACAGACAAGTGGTCTTCTTCATTCAACGGTTCCTTGTTATATCGTAGTAATGCTACTCACCAGGTTATCTAGCAAAGAAAATAATTGTAACGATCAATTTATAAATAATGTTGCGTAGTAAATATTGTACCACACAAAATGTAATTAATGTTTATAATGTCAATGTGTGAAGAGAGTCTTATCCATGATGGTTGATCTTTGTTGGAGTTGTATGGCCTGGTACCATCTAAGGTCATATCAGGACGAGGTTATCCATGGCGATTAGTTAATTGCAATTAAACTTGATCATTAGTACCGGGCGCGGTGGCCTAATCGGCATTGTGCGGGCCTCGCATGCGGAAGCTCGGAAGTTTGGTTCCAGGTCGAGTCAAACCAATGACTTTAAAATTGATACTGGTCACTTCCTAGCCTGGGACTCGGTATTAATAGGATAGGGCAAGGACTGGTTATCTCAGTGTCAGGATAATGTGACTGAGTGAGATATTGGGTCAAGGGTTCAATGAACTGATTTCCCAGTGGGGTAGTACTAGAAAGTTGCCAAGAGTGTGCAATGTCACAAGTCGGTACCCATCCTAATATTACCTTAGGTCTTGCTAGGACGTAACACCCAACAAACAAATAAACTCGCCCAATAGTCTTGCTTAGTGTATAATAACCGAGTGGTTCAGTTATAGTGGCTATTCTCTCAAATCAGAACATCCCCCCGGGTCTTCAATGCAGGTTACTCATTGATAATAATAGTAATACACCCCTAGCCGTGGACATTCAGGAGCTAGAGATGGGAGGGCGGTGAGTGAGGGTTGGCAACTACATGTCTCCGAAATGTGTTCTGGGCGATGGCTACCTTTCACAGTAGCGGAAGCGGAAGCGGAAGCGGAGGCGGAAGCGACATTACTCAGTAGTGTTCCCGATTCGTACCATAACTCGTCCCGATTCGCGCCATAACTCGACTCGCACGGCAGCGCCGCCACCACCATAATGCGCAGCTCGCGTCAGCATAATCCACCGGGCGGTTTGGCGCGGTGCACGGGCCGACACGCCGGGAACAGGCGGAATCACGTTTCATGTCGCGAATTATGAACCTTGGCGACTTGTTGATGAATGGCGTAAAAACTGACAACGATCAGCGCGTTGCCCCGAAGCTATTTATAGAACGGGAGCCTAGCAACAGGCGACAGGTAGGGCGCTTTGCCTTTGGCGAAGTACAGCTGAAGTATGACTTCAGCAAAAGTCGTCTGTGCGCCGCTGCAGTGGTAACATCAAAGTAAAAATGTCGTCTGCTACGCACCAATCCTTCTGCCATTAGCTGCCATCACCATGGAAGGTGCGTGTGGTTGTTTGTTGTTGTTTTACGTCATAGCAACATCTAAGGTCATATCAGGATGAGTACCGACTTGTGACAGTACGCCCCCATGGTGATTTATAGTGTTGCCCCACTGGACGACCAGGCCACCAGCACCAGGACCTGATATCCGACTCAGTCCATTATACTGACACTGAGCCAACCATTCCTTGCCATATCATAATAATGTCGAGCACCACGCTAGGAGCCACAAGTATTAATTTGTAAGTCATTGATTTGACTCGACCAGGGTTCGAACCCACGACCCCATGATCTATCAACACGGGAGAAGGATGCTCTAACTGAATTGGCCATCCTGTCTGCCATTAGCAAATAACGCTTGGATAAGATTAATTAACACCATCTGTGTCAATTTCGGTGGAAAAGTTGTTGATTTGTTTGAAAGGCGGCCTGACTTCCCAGTAGGGCAGCACTATAAAGTTGCAATGAGTATGCACTGTCACATGTCGGTACCCGTCCTGAAATTACCTTAGATATTGCCAGGATGTAAAATTAAAACCATCCGCTCACCCATCTCCCAATCCTAATAACATTGCGACCATACGCTCCTACCATTCCCTCCCAGAATATGTCCCTGCCTACTCTCACTGTGACACCGTTAAGCCCCAGTCACACGACAGCTTGCGACCACCTTAGACCAAAGAACCCATAGTCACCAGTGACGTCTTTGCGACCAAAACAATGGTTGCCGATGCCTGGGCATCACTGGTGACTGTCGGTTATTTGGTCTAAGGTGGTCGCAAAGTGGTAGCAAGCTGTAGTGTGACTGGGTAGCGCAATCACCTCACATTCAAACCACACATGGATCTATCTAACCACGGATTAAGGATGTGATTTTAGGGCCTTTGTTTGGGATTTTCAGGTGGGAAACCGGTAAAAGATGTATTGTGTATGTATATATGTATGTATATATATATATATATATATGTATATATATAATATTGGCAATGTCAGGGGATATGCAACTGCATAACTACATATTTAGAAGCTAGAGCCCTATCATCGTTATATTTTGGGTGATGGTAGCAGCTAGACGAGATTATGACGGGTTTGCATTTTCTTGGACTGCTGGACTATTGAAGTGTTCCGTGACGTCATGCCTGTGTGACGGGTGTCAAGTTGCAGTGACAAAGCGCCCTGATGATTTCCGCGTATTCTATGTGATTTGTGATAATATAATTAGAAGAGTGTAATTGGCAAGGGAAACACCAGTTACTGCCATGCGCGTGCGCAGATGAGTGGACGGTGTGGTACTGATGATTGGATATGTGTGTAGGTGGTGGGGGTGGGGAGGTGTTGCAGGTTACGTGCCTTTCACACCTTACCAGATTGAGTACCGGACACAACCAGACAAAGAATTGTCTAGTCCGGTGGGGTTCGGTATCAAAATGTACCGAAATGTGTCGAAATGTTGCGCTTTCCACTGGACGAAACAGACGCTAAACGGACAAGGAACATACATTAATGAATAACGACCGAACGATAACTAGACAATAACCGGATGACAACCAAAGGTCAAACGGACGGACCAAACATTAATGAATAGCCACCTGACTGTCACAGATGCGCAAAAAAAACACGACGCACCGAATTCCTCCAACACAGTCAACGACTCTGCAGGAAGCAAACCGGGGATGTAACGGATGGGTACCGGACATGTACCAGACAAAACGGACTAAACAGACTTAAAACGGACACCAACCGTATACGTCAGTCTGGCGGTGTCAAGTTTTGTGCATGTTCAAAACTTGCCACCGTACACACCGGACACCACTGGACTGAGAACGGACATGCCGGATGCGTACCGTATATGAAACGGACATTGACGTATTTCACCAGACAGTGTCCGTTTTCTATACAGTACCCCAATCCGATAAGGTGTGACTGAGCCTCTATAGGATGAAATGAAGATAGCCAGGGAAGGTTCGTTGTTTGTTGGAGATTTACATCCTGGCAGCATCTAAGGTCATATCAGGACGGGTACCAAGTTGTGACAGTGCACACTCATGGCAACTTAATAGTGATGCCCAACTGGGAAATCAGGCCACCAGCACCATGACCTGATAGCCCACTCATTTGCATTATCCTGATACTGAGCTAATCCATCCTTGTCCTATCCTATTATTGTCGAGCGCCTAGCTAGGAAGCAACAAGTATCACTTGACTCGACCCGGAATTGAACTTCCGATCTCCCACACGGGAGGCCTGCAATCTTCCGAATCGTGCCCGCTGTAAAGATTTAAAATTCCCCCCATATTCAAGTTCCCCCGCAGGAACTTGAAAACGTTTTCAAATTCCTCCCAAGGGAATTTGAAAAAGTTTTCAAATTCCCTCCTTCATTTTAACTTTCCCTCCCCCCCATTTTTGGGGAATTTTCTTTACTTTTGTTATTTTTTGTTATTTTTCATGACAAATATTATAATATACAGAGAATAGCATAATGGAAATTATTACTAGTACAATAAAACATATTTAACCACAAATGACACAAAAAGTCTCCAAGATGGTTAAGAAAAAAATATTATAGGTCTGAAATTTAAAACGTTTTTTAAAGTTTTTTAAACAATTTTAAATTCCTGGAGGGGGGAATTTGAAAATAGGGGGAGGAATCTGAAAACTGTTTTTAAGTTCCCCCCAGGAATCTGAAAACGTTTTTAATTTCCCCGGAGGGAAGTTAAAAACGTTTTCAGATTGCCGGGGGGTGGGGGAACTTGGGAAGGGGGGAAGTTGAAATCATTACACCGGTATCAATGGAAGGAATTTCTCATCCGCTGAACTGAAAGATGTCTGATAAAAGGACCACATTTACCACACCAAAAACAGTTATCTAGCTTTGATCCTATATCCCCACCTTAATTAGATACTGGTGTACATATTAATCATGTGTTGCTGTGTAGTCAGGACTACTGCATCTATGTAATAGAACCAGTTACTATTGAACCCTATGGTGTCACAATTTTGATGTGCATGCCAATATTAATTGCGCATGTTTCCACTTCCACTCCATTCAGGACTCGTCAGTTATAATCAAAGTTACTTAGATATAAAGTAAGGTAGATTATGAGGACAGACTTTATATATAATATGTGTAAATACATTAGATACATAATTAAACATTGGCGGAAACACCAATCTCATTGGAATACAACTTATAGCCCCATGAAAGTTTAACTTATTATTTGACCAAAGCGCAGAATTTGAATTTGAATTTGAATTTGAGCTAGCAAATTTAGACATTAGATCACTGCTTAAGCATGTATGTTGGTGTTTTACATACTGGCAACATCTATTGGCATATCAGGATGCAGAGTCCTTGCCATATCCTAATTATGCCGAGCACCCGGCTAGGAAGTGAGAAGCATCAATTTTTAAGTCTTTAGTTTGACTCAACCAGAGTTCAAACTTGTGGATTTGAATACCATGATCTACAAAATAGGGAGACAGATGCTCAACTCATTTGGCCCTCCCATCTGGTCATGTATGTACAAGTAGCGAGGGGTCACAAGGGGAGGGGGGGAGGTGATACATCCCTGACACCAACATCATTCATGACCACATCTTACAGTGTGATCCACCACCATGTGGAATACTCTGTACATACAAGACGAAGGCGCCTGGACGAAGGAAACACAAGCCGGGTCTTTGTGGGCAGCCAATGCTGGCAGGTAGACTCCAGTTGCCTTCGGTGAAGGCTGCTGTAGGTGTTGCCAGGTACCGGATACTGTTGCCCGGTGCCGGCCGTGCCGCGGCATTCAGAGCTTTCGAGGGGTTTGTTGACCGCTGCTGAGGTACGTCTATGGAAAGGGCTGACAACATCTTACACTCTGAGACGGAGGGCAAATAGGGGCCTGGTGGTATCAGGGGGTGGTGTGTGGGTGCGGCTTGAGTATGTGTGTGTATGTGTGTGTTTGTGTGGAGAGAGGTGGTGGTGGCTAACCTGACTGCGAGGTCATGCATATACCTTACCCCTTTCACCCACACATCCCACCTCGCACAAAACATTGCTGAGAGCCTACACCAGATATTTTACCGCCCACCCTCCCGCCTTCTTTTGCGTTCCCCCTGTCGCTTCCCTTCTCGATCACCTCCTCACTGCCTTTCATCTCCTCTCGTCTCCTCTCATCTCCTCTTGTCTCCTCTAACCTCCTCTCATCTTCTCTCATCTCCTCTCGTCTCCTCTTGTCTACTCTCGTCTCCTCTCGTCTACTCTCGTCTCCTCTCGTCTCCTCTCATCTCCTCTCGTCTCCTCTCATCTCCTCTGATCTTGTCTCATCTCGTCTCCTCTCATCTCCTCTCCTCTCATCTCCTCTCGTCTCCTCTCGTCTCCTCTCGTCTCCTCTCGTCTCCTATCGTCTCCTCTCATCTCCTCCCGTCTCCTCTCGTCTCCTCTCGTCTCCTCCCGTCTCCTCCCGCCTCTCCTCTCGTCTCCTCCCATCACCTGTCCTCTCCTCTCGGCTCCTGCCCTCTTCTCTGATCAGCTGTCCTCTACTCTCCTCACATCACCTGTCCTCTCATCTCCTGTCCTCTCCTCTCGTCTCCTTTCCTCTCCTCTCCGCTTCAGATCTCCCTCCTCCTCCCCTTCCCTCCTCCCCCTTTCCTTCCCATCCTTACCTTCTCGTCATTCCCTTCTCATCCTTCCCTTCTCCATACTCTCCTCTCCACCTCTCCCTCCTCCCCTCCCCTTCTCCAACCCCTGCTCTCCACCTCTCCCTGCTCCTTCCGCTCATCCCTCCCCTCCTCCTCTCCACATCCCTCCGCCCTCCTCCTCACTCCTTCCTCCTACCTCCTCCCTCCTCCTCACTCCTCCCTCCTCCTCCCTCCTCCTCCCTGCTCCCTGCTTCTACCCTTCCTTCCTTACCCCTTGCTCCCTTCTCCTCCCTTTGCTCCCCGCTCTCTCATCCTCCCTCCCCCTTTCTCCTCCTCACCCCCTGCCGAGAACACACATAGTATGTAGCCGACATGTACCGGTCTCACACCATATCAAACAGACACCCTTAACACACACTGTCTCACTTGTGCTGACACATGGGGGCGTATGGGTTATGGAGGGTGTATATGGGGGCCGGGCTGGAGTGCTGGAAGGGGGCAGGGTTCTGTGTGCATAGCTGTCGAGATGGGTGAGTGAGGGGAATGGCAGTATGAATTTGAGTGTGTGTGTGGCAGGGGTGGGTGTGTATGTGAAAGGAAGGGTGGAGTGGTTGCGGGCACTGGGAGAGGGAGTAAGCATAGCGGGCTCCCCATTCGGAAGGGTTCAATCCCCAATGACATGGAATGTTTCAGTTTTAAATTTAAGGGGATGATCATTCCCGAAATGTACCATGCCATGGTAGAACTTAAAAGCAGAGAACGTCCAGCAACAACAACCAAAACACTCCCTTCTGTGATTGAAGATATGAACACAATTAGAGACCTTCCATTCGCCAGACTTGGGCAATTGCTGCTGTCGGTGGCTGGTGAGTGGTGAGTGGTGGGTCGTGTGAGTGGGGGTGGGTGGCGGTTGACTGTTATTTGTGCGACTGTCGCCGCACTTGATACCCCGGAGGGCTGATGACTCGGTCAACCTTGCGCCCCCGCTCCCCCCCCCCGCCCCTCCCCCACCCGGCTACCCTCCTCTCCCCCGCCATCCCTCTCTCCCCTCCCCACCAGCCTTAACTCCCCTCCCCCGCAAGCCCTCCCTCCCCTCCCCAACCAGCCTTCACTCCCCTCCCCCTACAGCCCTCTGTACCCTCCCCCTCCAGCCCATCCTCCGCTTCTCCTCCGTTCCCTCCCCCGGCCCACCTGTCCCACCCTTCCCCGTCCCCCTTTCCCCTTCCCGCTCGCCCTCAGCTCCCCCTACCGCCCCACTCCCTTCACCCTCTCTCCCCTTCCCTGACCCACGCTCCTACCCTCCCCCTGCCCTTACATATCACTAGGACATAAAACAGCAACCAACAACAACCACCCCTACTCCCCCATCTTACTACATACTGCACCACCCTATTTCATACTTCCCCATGCTACTGCACACTGCCCCACCCTACTGCATACTGCATCACCCTACTGTACACTGCCCCATCCTACTGCATTCTTCCCCACACTACTGCATACTGCCCCACCTTACTGCATACTGCCCCACGCTACTCTATACTGCCTCACCCTACTACAAATGAAAATGAATATGCAGCAATTATACAAAAATATTTAGAGTAGTGTTTTGAACTTAAAGTTAGTATTTTGAACTTAAGGACAGTGTTTTTAGCATCGCCACAGTAGCCTTTTGAACCTACCTTCAACTAGGTTGAAAAAACACTACCATAGTGTTTTGAACCTAGGTTGAAAACACTACCATAGTGTTTGTGTGGGGTAGTGTTTTGAACTTACTACAACGGCTCCTAATTGAGGCGTACCACCACTGAGAACCTGCCCGTTAGAGCAGCAGCTTTAGGAAAATGCCCCTTCCCTCCCAACACCCACCCATCCACCCACATCCCACATGACCGTGAAGAGGCAATCTCACAGGTGAGTCCTGGGCGCAGCGTTCTCACCTTAAGGCTGGGGCGCATAGGGGCGGCATTGTCAGTACCTAGATGTATGTATGTGGTGGTGGTGTATGTGGTGCTATGGTGTGTCGGTGGTGTGTGCGGGTGTGTGCGGGTGTGTGCGGGTGTGTGCGGGTGAGATGGGCGGATGGCGTCGGTGGGATGGGTGGGATGTGTGTGTGTGTGGGTGTGGGTGTGGGTGTGGGTGGTGTGGGTGGGGTGTGTGGGAAGTACAGGGTGTGGTATGGGTGGTGTGGGTGGCGGTTTGTGGGGGTGGGTTGGGTGGATGGCATGGGTGGGATGTGTGGGATGTGTTTGGGTGTGGGTGATGTATGTGGGGTGTGTGGGATGTGCGGGGCGGGTGTTATGGGGGGTGTGGGTGGCGGTGGGTGTGGTGTGTGGATGTGGGGTGTGTGGGGTCTGGTGTGGGGTGTGGGCTGTGGTTTGGTGTGTGGATGTGTGGGGTGTGTGGGATGTGTGGGGTGGGTGGTATGGGTGGTGTGGGTGGCGGTGGGCGTGGAGTGTGGAGTGTGTGGATGTGGGGTGTGTGGTGTGTGGTGTGGGGCGTGGGGTGTTGGGTGTGGTTGTGCGGTGTGGATGTATGGGGTGTGTGTGGGGGAGGGGGATGGGGTGGTGGTGTGGTGTGTCGGTGTATGTGGGGTGTGTTGGCTGGTCGAAGTGGGATCAGGGGTATGGAGGCATAGGGAAGGATGGGAGGGGAGAAGGATCCATAAAGTATCGTCAGATTCTAACATAATTTCGCAAGCTGTTTATTCTTCATTAACAATGTGTACACTTTTAAATAATCCTTAAGATTGTAACCGATTTGACGCAAGTTAATTTAGTGGGTGTTTTTCTTTATTGGGTGACATACAAAATATATTCTGAACCGTAAATACGGTTATTTGTTTTCTATTCTGCACCATTCTTTTTGTCTGCAGTAAAAATATCTACTCTTGTCAAATGTCAAAATTTGATTACAATGATGCAGGTTTAAAACAAGTAATTGTTGTTATGTGGTTAATGGAAAGGACAGAAACATTGCGCCTCGAGCAAGATTCAAAGCCACATTTCTTACTATTGTGTGGCTAGTCTCCTACCCGTGACACTGCATTGGCTCCCGGATGAAACCACCCTATCCGCATGCGTATGTTGCTCATTGCCTGAGAGCTGAAGGCAGACTACAATCGCATTTCTGTTCATCATCTGTAGGCCATCCTACCCGATAAATGTTTAGCAAAGCCAACAATTTTAAATCGCGGTAAATTTTCATCAGATTGGGATGGAATGATTTCTGTCAAAGATTTCTTCTGCTGAACAATATTGAACACGATACATTTCGGCAGGTGGCACCATGCAGTCCTTCCCCCGATTAATACTTTCCTATCTATACTATATTCTACATATACACCACATGCTATATCCCACATATATACCACAGTATATGTTCCACATTTAGTCCACATTCTATATTCTAAATATCGATTATATGCTATTTTCCACATACATACCACATGCATTATTCCACGTATAGATCATATGCTATATTATAAATATAGAATGCATGTTATTTTCCACATGTACACCACATGTTATATTCCATATATAGATAATATGCCATATTTCAAATATAGACAGCCTGATATATGTCACATACATCCCTGGTTATTTTCCACATATATATCCCATGCAATATTCTACGTATATATAATTTGCTATATACCATACTATAGACGACCTCTTACATGCCACATATAGACCCCGTGCTACATTCCACATATAGACCACATGCTATCTTTCACATATAAACCCCTGGTTATGTTCCACACATATATCCAATGCAATATTCAACATATATATAATTTGCTATATACCATACTATAGACCACATCTTACAGTCCACATATAGACACGATGCTACATTCCACATATAGACCACATGCTATATTTCACATATAAACCCCTGGTTATGTTCCACACATATATCCAATGCAATATTCGACATATATATAATTTGCTATATACCATACTATAGACCACATCTTACAGTCCACATATAGACACAATGCTACATTCCACATATAGACCACATGCTATATTTCACATATAAACCCCTGGTTATGTTCCACACATATATCCAATGCAATATTCGACATATATATAATTTGCTATATACCATACTATAGACCACATCTTACAGTCCACATATAGACACAATGCTACATTCCACATATAGACCACATGCTATATTTCACATATAAATCCCTGGTTATGTTCCACACATATATCCCATGCAATATTCGACATATATATAATTTGCTATATACCATACTATAGACCACATCTTACATTCCTTATTTAGACCCCATGCTACATTCCACATATAAAACACATCCTATCTGCTACATATTCACCACATGATAATACTGTATATGTTCCAATAGACACGCACTGCGCAAGTGCAAACAGATAGATGCGCATTTATTTATTTCCATCGGGCGCAAAGTAATTATTTGCGATGGGTTGTTTCAAATTAACATGTACTATGATTACATATGCAGATATTGTGAAACTGTCATCACTGTTTATTATTTCATGGATTTGTTTTTCTTGTGCCTCTGAAATAAAGTGGGATCGTGTTATTTTATGGGCATTCAGTCTGAATATGATCGTAAAGTTGTGCTTGCTTTCAATCTTGAAATGGAGGGTGTGCTTTTATTGGGACATATACAGTATACCATATATATATACCCCCTGCAAAATTCCACATATATATATATATATAGACCACCTGCTATAATAAACAAAATATACCACATGCTTTAGTCCACATATAATATATGATATATACAACATGCTATATTCCACATATATACCACATGCTATATTCCACATATAGAACACAATAACCTCTACATGGCCTCTGGTGTGTGCGGCTATGTGTGTGAGACCGCTCTGTTTGGCATATTGTTAGTAGGACGGGGTCCAGGTGAGAGGCATGCAAGTGGGCGGACAGTGGGGCCTCCTGTTGCTCTATAGGTGTGTCGAGTCAACGCTAAGGCATAGTGACGGGAGCGACGTCGTCCGGATTCTAAAGAGAGTCAATTTCCCACCGTAAATGAGGCATTTATTGGCATTTAGAAAAATAAGAAAAGAACAGAGAAAATCAAGAAAGAAAATCGTTGCGGATGGTTCCCTTGCGTGCTATTGCACATACTGGTTATATGGTATCAAGATCAGCATATGTCCAGCTTTGATATCATATTCCTATGGTTATTGTTATAAATAGTTTTATTCGTCATAATAACCTATTTGTCAGCACGAGGATGTAAACTTGTTGCTACGTCGCCTATCAGTAAGTAAAGGCCCCGTCACATTACGGCGTATGGCGGGAGCGTATTGAAAACCTACGTAGGTCCTGCGCGTGCCGGCCTATGATGACATTTGGTGACCTTTCGGGTGGTTTTGAGCGTATGTGGAACCTACGAGAGCGTACGAGGAGCGTATGAGGAGCGTATGGGAGCATATGGGAGCGTGCTGTGACATTTTTTGACAGTATGTGCCATACGCCCTCATAGGTCGAGTTTTTTTGAGCATGCACAACAAAATTTGGACGGACGGATTTATGAAAGCGTATGACGGCGTATGCCTCATACGGTTCACATACGCCGGCATCTGGCGGTATCTGGCGGCGTATGAGTAGCGTATGAGTAGCGTATGCGTAGCGTATGAGTAGCGTATATGGCGTATGCCGACGTATATGACGTAACGCGCTTACGCCGCCATACGCTCCCGCAAAAAACCCTAATGTGACAGCCCCTTTACACTTCATACATGGCAGCTAGCCAGTTGACATATTGTCAGTATGTACATCACAAGTCATAGGTGGCAGCACTGTATGTTTTTCACACTGCAACGCTGCTGTCCAGTTGTTTTACGTCCTAGCAACATCTATAGTCATACCAGTATGGGTAGCGACTTGTGACAGTAAGCACTTGTGGTGATTTTGTCAGTGCTGCCCTACTGGGAAATCAGGCAGCCGGCACCATGACACAATATCCCACACAGTCACATTATCCTGACACTGAGCTAAACCAGTCCTTGCCTTTTCCTATCAATGCCGAGCACCAGGCTAGGAAACAACAAGTATCAATTTTCAAGTCATTGGTTTGACTCGACCGGGAACCAAACTTGCGACTCATCATCTCCAGGATGCGAGGCCCACGCTCTATCGATTCGGCCACTGCACCCGGTCTGCTGTGCAGTGATACGGTACAGTGCCACCACCTCATTGGCTGATAGTCTACGTCACACAGGTGGCAGCACTGCATGCTACTCGCACTGGCACCATACAGTATAAACCCATTAAACCAAACTTGAAGGGACCCTAGAAATGTGTTTGGATTAACCGAGCATTGGTTTAACTGAGCTTTGGCTTTGATTTTGACATTGAGTAAGTGTATTGCACATGTAATATAGAATGTATGTGGACACTTTGATTATTGTTTCTTCTGTATATACAGACTAACCCCATTAAAACAAGCTCGGTTAAACCAAACGATCGGTTAATGCAAACTTAATTGGCGGCCCGTCAAAATACTATGATTTATCAAATAAAAAAAGTTGATGGGAACTCAGATGACCTTATGACCCCATAACAATTTGGATTAACCATACCGGAGTAGGCTGGGGTCTGACAATTTTGTTTTGGATTAACCAATAATTTGGATTAACCGACTTTGGTTTAACCAACTTTTTTATATGATAAATGGTAGTATTTTGCCGGGCCGCTGGATTAACCAATCATTTGGTTTAACCGAGGTTGGTTTAACGGTGTTACACTGTATCAGGACGGGCACCAACTTGTGACAGTGCGCACCCATGGTAACTTTATAGTAGTGCGACGAGTATTAATTCTCTAAAGCTAGGATTCCTTACACGCGGTATGCGGCATGCGGCATGCGGCATGCGAATGTCGTATATGCCGCATAGATATATGCCAACCCCCAACATTTGTTGGGGTTTTTCCTCCCAATTTGTGAAGGAATGGTATTGGTTTCTATGGCAAATGCAGCAGCATTCGCATTCGCATGCCACACCGATGGCTACATGGACCGATTCAGTTGCCGCATTTGCATTTGCATTTGCATTTGCATTTGCATTCGGACGCATGGAATCACCCCCATTGACTTAGATGCTTTTCCATTCTTTGCCGCATTTGCATTCGCATTCGGATGCCGCATCCCACGTGTAAGGAATGTAGCCTTTAGTCATTGGTTTGACTTGGCTGGGATTCAACTTCCCGACATTCGGAACGGGTAACCTGCGCTCTACCGATTCGGCAACCGGGTCCGCTATCTGGATTGTTTGCTTCTTGTTGTTTTACATCCTAGAAACATCTGAGGTCATATCAGAACGTGACCCCTATCTGGAGGTTACATTGGGTTAAAATGGTGTCCATGGCCCAGTCTCCCAGTGGTGCAAGCCCTATACAATCAACATGAGTACGCATTGCCACACATCAGGACATGTCCTCATATGGTATGAGATGTTTCTAGCACATACAACACAAACAACGCTACAAAACAATCTGTGCACATGCATGGAAGACAGCCAAAGCTCTTACCTGTATAGTTGTTAGGCTTTATTTGTTGTTGGTTTGTTGACTGATGGAGTTTTACGCCCTGGCAACATCTATGGTAATATCAGGATTGGTACCGACGTGTGACACTGAGCACTCATGGTTACTTTATAGTGCTACCCCACTGGGAAATCAGGCCACCAGCACCAAGACCCACTATCATACTCAGTCACATTATCCTGTCATTTAGCTAACCGGTCGTTGCCCTATCATATTAATGCCGAACGCCAGGCTAGGAAGGGTTCTTGTTCTATTTCCGGTCGAGTCAAAGCACTGACTTACACAATTTGTACTTGTCACTACCTGCCCTGGTTCTCGGTATTACTAGAATAGGGCAAGGAATGGATAGGTTAGAAACATGATAATGTGACTGAGTGGGATATCAAGTCATGTTGCTGACGGCCTGGTCTTCCCGTGGGGCAGAACTATAAAGTTGATAAATGTGTTCACTGTCACAATTCGGTACCTGTCCTGATATGACGTTAGGTGTTGCCAGGACATAAAATTCCAAGAACCAACTAACTTACTAGTGGTCACCCCCACATCAGGATACATGTTACCCAGCTGGGCAGTGATGACCTTAGATCTTCCCAGGATGTAAAACTCCAACAACAAACAAAACAAACCGAACCAAATACTACCAGCTAAGATGTGGTGTCACACATGAGGTGAATCACATTCTGTCACATGTGATTTTCTGCAAGCTCTGCCATACGCACCTTGCGCTGTCACATGTTACGCACAGCCACTGTCACAATCCAAGGCTACACCCTTGATGTCAACCGCTGCTGCGTTCCCTAATACCGCCAGCGATGTCGGTGGTGTCACAGCCGGACAGGCGTGACTAGGCCCGATGACACCCTCCCCAACAAACAAGACCATGTGTACAGGCAACATTGCTTTGATATTTGTGAAACAAACACCAAAACCTGACAGACCGTCCCCTTGTCCCAGCACTGTCCCAGCAATGGCTGCTGCCACCTTTGATCCAGCACCCTATATATATATATATATATATATATATCGACTAAAGAGACCGGGCGGAGTGGCCGAATTTGTAGAGTGAATGCTTCCAGTGCGGAAGGTCGGGAGTTAAAATCCGAGCTGAGTCAAACCAATGACTTAAACAAATTGATACTTCTCGCTTCCTAGATTTGCGCTCGGCATTAATAGGATAGGGCAATGACTGGTTAGCTCAGTGTCAGGATAATGTGACTGAGTGGGATATCGGGTCATGGTGGTGGCAGTCTGATTCCCCAGTCGGGCAGTAATATAAAGTGACCATGAATGCCCACTGTCATAAATTGGTACTCGTCCTGATGTGACCTTCTATGTTGCCAGGATGTAAAACTTCATCAAGGAACCAACCAAACCCGACGACCCATCCCCGTTCTGCCTTTTTCATTTACTTGTATTGTGATGAACTTATTCACGCTGCCCATAACGGATACGTGTGCTACCACTTGTTTTCAATCTGGGCAGTAGTAATCCAATTTGATTCAAATCTTGTGAATGTTGTCTAAGTAATATTTTAGGGTTTTCTTGTCTCTTGTGTTTGGTTTGGAACTGTGTGTACTAGGTTGCAAAGAGTCCAACATCTGGCTTGTCCTATACTTTATGTTAGTCCATTTCCCTATAAGTATAAATAATGTATTAAGTATGTTTAGTGTATTTCTATTGTGAATAAGGCCTGAAGGTATATTCATGCAGTTAAGCATAACACTTTTAATAAGTTTAAGTATTTACTTATATACATCATCAGCCAGAATTGTGCATGTCAACATTGGATTCATGCCGTGGACTTACTTACTCTGCTGCTCCTTGCCATATCCTAGTAATGCCACAAGAAATAAGCATTTAAAGTCATCGGTCGCACTCGGCCAGAGTTCAACGGCAATAACCTACCAAAACGGGAGCCGGACGTTGAACTCATTTCGCCATTCTGTCTGCTTATAAATATAAGCTTAGAGCGCCTGTCTCCCGTGTTGGTAGACCGTGGGATCGTGGGTTCGAACCCTGGTCGAGTCAAACCAATGACTTAAAAATTGATACTTCTCGCTTCCTAGCCAGGTGCTCTGCATTATTAGGATAGAGCAAGGACTGGTTGCCTCAGTGTCAGGCTAATGTGACTTTGTGGCATATCAGGTCATGGTGGTGGTGGCGTGGTCTCCCAGTGGGGCAGCACTATAAAGTCGCCATGAGTGTGCACTCTCACAAGTCGATGCCCGTCCTAATATGACTTTAGATTTTGCTAGGACATAAACGAACAACAAACAACAAGCTTATAAAATGGCATTGTGCATAAAGTGCTTCATGACGCATATCTAATACACACTCACTGCAGCAATGTTCATCAATATAAACGCGCTGATTGAAAATGCAGAAGAGAGTTTGATGAGGAATGCAGTTATGTTCACCAACTTTCGGTTGATTTCCTTGACTTCTTTATACTCTTATGTGCTGCACGGCCTTGAATCCTATACCTACCGGAAGGTGGCAGTACCCTCCAACTGGTTTTCCATGACAGCTGGCTAATGTTGTAAAAAGTGTCATCGGTACACACTTTGTATTTACAACCATAGCGCCTTTGGCCAGAAAGGTCAGTAAAGTCCCCAAGGTCACTAATATCCCCAAGGTCTCCTCGACCTCATAGCCTTCCAGGAGTGAACACGCCCACCTGCATCCTTCTACCCTTCTACCCGGGCAGCTAGCTCCCTCCTCTTTCCCGCTCTCACTCGGCCTCCCCCTCCCCTTGACCCTCTCCCTGCCCATCCCTCCCCCCATGCTCTTCCCCCTCCAACCCACCCACTTATCTGGTTACCACCCCAGGGCCGCGTTCAAGGGACGCCTCGGAGGCACCTCGGAAAAATTCCGGACATTGCGCTAATCTGGACGACTTTAACTGTCGGATGCCTCGTGAATGGCAGCCTCCATAAGGTACATCCATTTGCAATTGAAAAGAACAGCTCTGATTGGCTGAAACCACTGAATCTGACAGCCATTTTGGAGGCACTTTTTGCCTCCTATCTGAAAAGCGAGATGTCTCGGAGTCATCTCCAAGGCGTCTCCGAGGTGTACCCAGAATGCAGCCGAGCTACCCTCACTTCTGCGAACAAACTGGGACGGTCCTAACATCCCTCAAAGCAAGCTAAACTGAGCCATGTTTGCACCCTCCCATTCTTCATATTTCTCATGAAGACTACTTCCTAACAGGTCCGCCGCATAAAGCTACATGTTTGGACCGTCCCATTCTTCATATTTCTCATGAAGACCGTAATTATCAGTCGCCTCCTCCAGCCTTATATCAATGGACAAATGCGACTGATGCTTTTCTGTTCGCACCACCTTGTCCCAGCTGTCTGTAATTGTCAGTCGCCTCCTCCAGGCTTATATCAATTGACAAATGTGCCTGATGCTTTTCTATTCGCACCACCTTTATGCATTACGCATTATGCACCGATCGCTACATGGAGCGATCGGGATAATGGATTTCTTTCGCATTCGCATTCGCATTACGCATTACGCATGTATGGAATGTAGCTCATAGGTTTCAAGGCATTTCAATTTTTTGTCGCATTCGCATTCGCATTAGCGCATTACGCGTATATGGAATGCGCCCTTCAGTTCTTGGAACTTCCGCCTGTCCTCAAACTTCCCGGTTTCTCCTGACAGTCACACCGGCGGCGCTACCTGGGGGCGCCACCTTCCATGCTGCTGGCAGCGTCTCTACCCGGCCCCATCTCCCGACGCCCCCCTCCCCAACCTCCATCCACCCACTCCACACCCATCGCAAGTATTACTATTAGCCAGTGTTCAAAACAACACGACTTCCATGACACGACTGCTTCCTGTGCGTCTATAAACCATCAGTCACGACCAAATTTCACAGGCAGCTACTTAAGCATCGGGGGGGGGAGGGGTCAGAGGGGATGTGTGAGAGGGTGGAGGTGCGGAGAGGGGAGGTGGGAGGGGAGGTGGGAGGGGAGGTGGGAGGGGAAGGGAGGTATAGGGGTGGGAATGGAGGGAAGGTGGGAGGGGAGGGAAGGTTTGCGGGGAGGAGGGAGGGGTGGTGGGAGTGGAGGTGGGAGGTATGTGGGGCTGACGGAGTGGGGGAGAGGAGGGAGGGTGTGTGAGTTGGAGGGTTGGTGTGGAAGAGGTCTGTTGGGGCAGGATTTAGGTTACGATGGGTGGGAACGAGGTTGTAGGAGAATGAGGGTGGGTGTGTGGGCGGGGAGCTGATCGGTAGTCGTTGGGTGTCCACAAAGCTGAGATTGTAAAATCGGATGAATCGTTAACTCCACAAACGACCGGTAGAGCCGCTGGAGTAGGGCGTGACCTTTCGGCACCTGTTGTAACAAAGTGTGGGTAGTGTGGGGGTAGATGTGGGGCATGGTGGAGCTCGGGAGACAAACCCCGTACAGCACGGTACTCCCACTCCTATTCCATACCTACTTTCCTTCTCACACCCCCTCACACCCCCTCGCACCCCCTCGCAACTCCTCACCCCCTCCCAAACCCCCTCGCACCCACCCACTCACACCCTATACACAACACTCCCACACACCCAACACACACCCTCCTACCAACTCCCCCACACCCCTTACACACCCTCACCCCACCCTCCACGCTCAGACCTGCGTGCCAGACCGTGCGTACATTACCCGATTTAGCTGACAGCCCAGAGTGGTGTTGACACCTACGATGGGACCCCGACATTGAGTCGCGTCGGACCCGGGCGTGAAAAGCGAGCGTTTTCAGTTGCGACGACGTGCGATGTAACTGCGACGATTTGACAATATAATTGACTCTGTCGAAAGTAAGGAGTTAAGATTGTGGCCGAGTCAAAGCAACGACTTACACAATTGATACTTTTCACTACCTAGCCTGGCAGTCGGCATTACTAGGATAGGACAATTATTGGTTAATGTGAATATAATAATGTGACTGAGTGGGATATTGGGTCATGGTGCCAGTGGGACATCACTATGCTGCAGCCTTGAGTTTGCGCTGTCACAAGTAGGTATATATATGTATTGATATATCACCATAGATGTTGCTAGGATGTAACATCCTACCAAACAGACAGACCCTATAATTGAGCCCGTTTAAACATAAATTCTCGCTCCCCAATATGTACTTCACATGTCTGTGGAACAGGACATAGCTCATGCAGTAGCGTCTCCAGCTGTGGAGGTGTAGGCGATGCGATCGATCCTCCTCAGTGGACACATTTTCAGTTTGGGCTATTTTCCATTCCAACCAGTGGTCCACAACTGGTTCATCAAAGGATGTGGTATGTGCTGTGCTGTCTATGGGAAAGTGCATATAAAAGACCCCTTACTGCTTATCGCAAAGAGGTGCCTATGTGGCAGCAGCTATGGTTCCTGTAAAGAAATCTGTCAGAATGACCAAATGGTTGCCGTCCAATAGCCGCTGATAAAAATCTATGTGCTCTATATGCATCGTTAAATAAATAAAACTTTCCTTTCACATATCTGTGGGGGGTGGGTGGTTGGGTGTTGTGTGGTGTGTGGGGTTGTGGGTTCGAGTCCCGGTCGAGTCAAACCAATGACTTTAAAATTGATACTTGTCGTTCCTAGCCAGGGCTCGGCATTATTAGGATAGGGCAAGGACTGGTGTGCTCAGTGTCAGGATAATGAGACTGAGTGGGATACCAGGTCATGGTGCCGGTGGCCTGGTTTCCCAGTGGGACAGCACTATAAAGTCGCCAGGAGTGCGCACTGTTACAAGTCGGTACCCGTCCTGATATGACCTTAGATGTAAAACAACAACAAACAAACACATGTCTGTGTGCATGAATGATCATTGTGTGCACTCAACAGAAAAGCATCTTCAGCAGCACAGGGTGAGGTCCATGCTTGTCAATAAGTAAATACTTAAGCCAAGGAAAATACTTATTTAATCCGCTCTCAAATAACCAAATCCAATGTAATCCTTTCACATATTAATAATAATTTTGTTGAAATTGCCTACTAATAATATCGTCAATTCCTGGATTAGTTTGCATTTGGATTTAACACATAGAATTGGTCTCATGAAGCAAGTACATCTACATACAAATATTGTGAAATATCCCTATTTCAATATCTTTACCCATTTCCCTACCAAGACCAAACTATCTAAAGGCCCTGTCACAGTATGCCTTATTGCCTTAGCATATGCCGGCATATGTGATTTTGCACCAACACGTTGGTGTGTGTTGTGTATGCTGGTGTATGCTGGTGTACACTGGTGTATGCTGGTGTATGATTGTGTACGCTGACATAAGTTATGGGTATGTTATGGGTACTTTTGGCATAAGTAGTATTCATTAAAGCAAGTTATGGGTAAGTTTGGCATAAGGAGTATTTTGAGCATGTTCAAAATTCTGCAGTATGATAGCGTATATGGGCATATGCTGACGCAATACAACATAGTGTGACAAGGTGTTAAGCTTGGAATAAAACATGAATCAACCATTGGGTACTTTAATGGACATGCTCATATTACGGCACAGAACTGTTGAATGGACAACACCATACTTCATGATATTATGGGTACAATCCTCGGCCGAGACAAAGTGAACACATTTAAAATAAATAATTTGGACTACCTCGTATCGTGCTTGATTTTTCTAGGATATCGTAAGGAAATGTGGAATGACGAAGATAACCTGACTACAATTGAAAGATTGATGTTTTTGAACCAAAGTTTATTCTACCATAGTCCAGAATTGAGAGGTGACCTGTCACTACCCACGTATATAGGATCATGGAACCTGGGCCCATATGTATGAGCCAATTTTTAACCATACCAGGGTTAAAGGCGAGTCCCGGGTTATCTAACACCGGTGTTCCAAATGTGTCACGGGGGATGTATGTAACCAAAGCGTGCCCGAGTTAGCTAACGTTTCAGTTATTTATAGATTTGGGGAACCCCTGTGTGGGTATTTACATTCGTCGATTCGACACTATTAATATCTCCGCGAATGCGGCGGCAGCCTTAATATGGGTTCAAATTTAGGGTTAAATTGATAAAATTTCACTTATTGCATATGTAATTCTGTTAAATATGGTCGCCTTGAATAGATTTGGGCCTAATATATAGCCGCCGATTTGGCGGTGGCGGCGGCGGCGGACAGTATGGATATTGACATCCATGCGGCGGCGGTGATTTGTTTACTTTACATTCGAAAATATTAATATTGCCGCCTCTGTGGGGGCAGCGTTAATATTGCTTCGAAATTAGGGTTAATTTAATGAAATTTCATGATTTGGGTATGTAATTCTGTTAAATATGGTCGCATTGAATAGATTTGGGCTGAGTCGGTGCCTAACCCGGACGTTAACCCAGGCTCAAGTTGGGGTTAGTGAAGGCGACCTTAACCCTCGAGGAGTTTGCTTAACCCAGGCACATACATTTATCCTTTGGCTGCTAACCCGGGAAATCCGCATGACGCGTGGGTTAGGACCGCTAACCCGGGCTCATACATATAGGCCCAGCTGTGGGGGTGGCCGCTAGCAAGTCATGTGACTATCCACCCTAGGGACTTCCCCTGCTAGTGTGCTGCCACCTGTTGATACTTCTTTGAAACAGGCATCAGCGTAGGTGCTACCACCTCCATGTGGCTCAATACAAACTACTACCATAATGCTTTGGTGATGTATATGTAAACGCTAAGTTATTCATGCATATATGTCATGTTCTTGTATGAACAGTGCGCCTTCAGATATTTTCAGTTTTTTTATAGGGAGTTCTCTCCAAGCAACAATGCAAATCATCCGCCAATAGACTACATCGCCATTCCAGCAGCGCGGCGCATTGTGGGATGCGTGGAAGACAAATAAACCTGTGAGAAGCGCATGGCACATGCTAATACACTGGGTGTAGCTATGAAATGTGCTAGTTTCAGCTCATCTCAGCTGTTGTTTGCTACATAGAATACCAACTAAAAATATATATATATAATAAATTAAGATATTAGTCTTTTATCCAGCATTGCATTTACATCAATATAATCAGGATATCTTATGCCATGTGCATTTAGATTTAGACAAATCTGGGCACTCGGACTAGTGTTAGAGCCATAGCAAGAGTCAGTTTTACTTATTTTATTCATGTTTTTATTCATATCCTATGGTTAGTGACATATGTAGAAGTAGAAAATAAGTAGGGTTAATCAGATATTGGTTATGTATTGCTTTTGAATAAGTTTGTGTTGACACATTGGGCTAGCACTATAAAGTTGCCATGAGTGTGCACTGTCACAAGTCGGTACCTGTCTTGATATGTTGCTAGGAGGAAGATGTAAAACAACACCCAAACAAACAAAAACTAGCCAGGGCTGCTCCAAAATCGGCTGTCAGTCCGCTACATTTGGGTGTGTTGGGATCCTGTTCAAATCTGGCCAACTGAGAAACATCAGGGACTATTGTTGCCAGGTGATAGGTCCGTGACAGGTATCAGACACGTGATAGGGACGGAGATACTGACCCTGCTGAACTGGGATGTAAGGGGATCCGGCCAGGCGGAGCAGAAGTCACAGATTTGGCATTTTGAAATTGGGGTCTAAGTCAGACCACCTTCAGTTCACAATAGAAGAGTTAGTAGAGTGAACTTGCACCCCGGCATTTTTGTTTTTCTATATTATATGTTGACTCTCCCTGGATACTGAAAATATTATATCATGATGTATAGCGAATTATGCGAGTATAGACGTACAAAGGGAATTGTTTCCATTATATATTATATTATTATATTATAGTTATTTCCAATGTTATTCTCAGTAAGACTCCAGACTTGAGTGGTGGCACAACCTATGGCCCACCTCCCCTCCAACGGGGGTTGACATGTGTTAGTCACAGTGGATTTGTGATATATATGGGTCCTATATATTTCATACATATGACATTATATATATACAATTTTGCTGCGACTCACAAAGAACGCATAGGTTGAAGCCAGGTGAGCCGCCACCAGATGCATCACATATGGCATAAAATGTATATATATTGTAGTGGTCTGCACTGACCTCTCAGGCAAGTAACCACATAGACAGGTAGGCGTGGGGAGTGTGTTGATATCAGGGAGCCTAGGTGGTGTAATGGTTAGCACACTGGCCTGGAATGCAAAGAGGTGTGGGTTCGAGTCCCGCTCTAGGCGCAGTATTTCCCATTTTCATCACCCCCATGACACTGGTTGCTGTGATCAGGATCCTGTACAAGCTTTGCGCTGTATGGTTGTTGAACCTACCCTGTGTATGTATGTGTTAGTGCATTGCCTGTATGTATGTAATTGTAAGCATTACAAGACTTACAATTCCAGGGGGACGAGTGTAGTGGTCTGCACTGACCTCTCAGGCAAGTAACCACAGAGACAGGTAGGCGTGGGGAGTGTGTTGATATCAGGGAGCCTAGGTGGTGTAATGGTTAGCACACTGGCCTGGAATGCAAAGAGTGTGGGTTCGAGTCCCGCTCTAGGCGCAATAATTCCCATTTTCATCACCCCCATGACAATATGTATATATATTATTGAAACTCCCATTAATTTATATTTGCATAAAGTTCTTATACAGCAACAACTAAATGGTATACACACTATACAGGCGTACATGTCTACATCGAACCTATCATCTTTGATACCGGAATGTGTGCTATGATACCCGACTGTGTACCATTTTGGTTATCTCTCCAATGAGTGGAGAGCGGCTACATTAGGACAACATTGGTCTTAAGCAAATGTGTCAATTCACACACACACACACACAAAAAAAGAGAAAAGAAAGTATACAACTCTCATAAAGTTAATTATATATTAGTGCATATACACCATATGTTATAATATTATGTATATTATGCATATACATAATAGATATAATATACATGTATAATGCATGAACAACATAGGTAATATATCTAACATATATAATATATAATATATATAATACATATAATATATATACTATAAACTATGTATGATATATAATATATATATATGTTATGCATACTATATATATAATATATATACATATATAACGCATATATAATGGATACTATATAATATATATATACATTTATATACTATATAATATATTTAATATATGTATAATACATATACTATATTTAATATATAATATATAATATATACAATATATATATATCATATCTATATAATATATATAATATCGAATATATATAATATATGTAATATATATCATATATAATGTATAAAATGTATAATATATATCATATATATCATACATACATATATATATATATAATATACCATATATAATATATATACATATATATATATATATATAATATGTAATATATATATATATATATATAATGTATATTATATACATAATACATATACTATATATTAATTGATCAAATTCATATATAGATATAAGTCACAGAGGGGAGTTGGGTGTAGGGAAACAGAATGGATGCGGATATCGGGATGAGTCAGAATCCGAAGGTGGCTATGTAGCCACCTGTAGTGCAGTTGTTAGGTGGAATGTGTAGCGACAACAGGTGTCCCTTGCCTTCATATTATGGTGGCTTTGTGGTGATGGGCTCCTGATAATACCTTAATTGTTTCCAGGATGCAAAACTTAACGAACAAATGTCTATGTTGAACATAATGCCTCTAGCGCATCGTGCAGTCAAAGATACTTACCAGAACAACTTAAACCAAATTATCAGGTATCATTTCAAAGAAAATGTGTATGTATATAATGAATAATATATTGTTTTTTTTGTTTACTGACCCCCCTGACACAAAAGGTAGACATCCGATGTTGGGGGTCAAGCACAAATAACTAAATAAATTGTGTAAAAATGGTCATATTTTTAAAGCCGGTGAAATAGAGGACATATGTATACCGAATGAGCATGTGGTATAGTCACAAATGGTATATACAAGTATCTCAATATATGTATATGGTGCTGTGGTTGTGCATACCATCCACGTTTACATTATTTAGCGATCATGTATGTGATGACAGCCTGCATCACGTGACATTGGCCTGCACCATGTGACGCTGACCTGTAACTCATGATGCCGACCCGCATCATGGGACACTGGCCTGAATCATCTGACACCGGCCTGCCCCATGTGACATCAGCATGCATCACGTGAAACTGACCTGCACCATGTGACGCCGACCTGTACCATGTGACACCGATATGCACCATGTGACACCGGTTTGCACCACCTGACACTGGTCCAGACCAGGTGACATCGACCGCACCATGTGACACTGGTCACTCCATATGAAACGGGCCTGTACCACGTGTACCACCATGCACCATCCTGCACCACATGCCACCGCCATGCACCATGTTCCATGGCCTAGCACCATGCGACACGGACCAGCACCATGTGACACCTGCATGCACCAGGTGACACTGGACTGCACTAAGTAAGACCAGCCATGTGGCACCCACCTGCACCGTGTCACACCCGCCTGCACTATGTAAGACAGGTCACGTGACAACCGACTGTACCACATGGCACCGGCTTGCACTAAGTAAGACCAGTCATGTGACACCCACCTGCAACAGGTTACACTGGCCTGCACTACGTAAGACTGGTCACGTGACACCTGCCTGCACAAGGTGACACTGTACTGCACTAAGTAAGACCAGTCATGTAACACCCACCTGCACCATGTGACTCCAGCCTGCACTACATAAGACAGGTCACAAGACAACCGACTGTACCACGTGGCACCGGCTTGCACTAAGTAAGACCGGTCACGTGACACCCACCTGCACCAGGTTACACCGGCCTGCACTACCTAAGTAAGAGTGGTCACATGACACCTGCCTGCACCATATGACACCGGCCTGCACCTCGTGCCACCAGCCTACACGACGTGACACCGGCCTGCACCACGTGACACCGGCCTGCAAACATAGCGATGACGAGAGCTAATTACCCAGCACCTGCCTCAAATGATCTCTCCTTTGTCACCCAGAAAACCAGGCACATGCTCCTGAATGATGTACAGCGGCTGATTCCTGCATCTTAGCGAACAGATTTAGGTGAGGACTGATAGGTTACGAAGTATGTGTGTGTGTGTGGGGGGGGGGGGGGGGGGGGGCTGCAGGAGGGGGGGACACTCATCTCTAGCTATCCTGGGGCATTAATCATAGATACACCTGACAGGTGAAGTCAGTCGTGGTGGAGGGAAGGGGAGGCGGTGTATGAGTGTGAGTGTACTTAGGGTGTGTACACTGCGAGGGTGTGAATCTGTCACGTGACCCATGTGGTGATATGTGCAAGCTATAAGCTATGCCACACTTGCAGGCCACCCAACCTGCTGACAACCAACCCTTGGACAGTGGCTCATTAGATGTGCCTGGCTGGGTCTGTTTCTGTTTATTTAACATTATTTTGTTTATATTCAAAAGACATGATTCCATATAAAAGTATTAATGATTACTCCGATAATACATAAATTGAGGTATTATTGGAATGTGGATATTAATTGAGTCTCATGCAAGGATCAAAGTAGCGTTATGGAATCACAAGAAAAAGGAAAAAAAAGAATAGAGCAACTGTCTGGGATGAGTGAGGGATGCCCGCCAATTGGCTAGTTCGTCGATGTCCCTGACAGTGGCGCCACCATCGCTAGGTCCACAGCCATTGGATGCCACTGTGTAGAGTTCAAGAATCTGAATACAAATCAGCCACTCTGGATGGACTACCTGAGAATATATATTATTCTCTTTGTTATTTATATTCGCATAATCATTTACCCATCACAAATAGTCAAAATGGATGGGCTGAATGAATTTCAATCGGACTGAAGCTGAGGGCAGACAACTATCCCATTTTGGGGTGTTTGATTTGTGTTCAACATTATATTCTAGTTGAATAATATCTTGTTGGCGGGATCGAGGCACTGACTGACCGGGCATAGCAGTCATGGTGTACATAACCTATTTATGGATGAGTTGATGAGATGCGATGAACAATAGAGACAATAGCAGGTATCATCATTTAGGCATTACAAATATCTTATTGTGTAGATGTAAACTGGAGCATTGCCATCTTTGGTTTGACGAGCATACGTGTTGGTTATGCTTAACAAAAATAGATATACAGTAAATCCTCTCTAACCGACCACCTCTACAGCCCAACCACTCCCCTATATCGATCGCTTTATTTGGGTCCCAACAATACCACTGTAACCATAATCTAACTCCCTATCCGGACCACTTCCGTAAATGCACCACTTAAAATCGGTCCCAAGGTCGGTCGATAGAGAGAGGTTTTACTGTAATCGAAAGACCCGATTCAACATGGGAATACATAAACAAGTATTTGTTTGCGAACCTAAGTTAATTTGTTGGTGCTCAGAACGTCGGACCTCGGAATACATGAACAGATATGCTAGGTACACACCTACCGTTTTTCCGCACCCACCTACCGTATACGATCTAAAACTCCCCAAAAGTCGTGAGGTGTGCACTCTCCTAGCACACCTAGTGATTGCGATTCCCGACTAAAAACTCAGTTTTATGGCAAAAACGGGCCGATTACGATTGCGATTCGCAATTCGAAAAATGAATCGGGCTGTTTTCAGTTTTAAGCGGGTCGGGTCGAGTCACGAGTTTTAGTGCGCGAATCATAAACGGTAGGTGTGTACTTGTCAATAGGCAATGGGATAGATATAACTTATAGCGAACAGAGTTGATATGATATCTATCGTTAAATACATCACACATATTCGTCTCTTCAGCCGCAATTCCTCTTGAGATTCAAATCAGTTCACCTACCGTAATCAGCAAAGTGGCAGCGACCTGCGTGCGGGACGCACCTGCAAAGTGAATGGCACAAGTCAAGCGGGGGCAAGTGGGAAAGGACAGTGTTGGTAGTTGACACAATCAGTGCGATGTTTACCCAGGCTTCGTGCGTGCACAAAGCCCGCCTTCAACTCACTCACCCCGAGCACCCATAATATCCCCGTGACTCTCTGTGATCTGAGCTAAGGACGTCGCAAACATTACTGATCGGTTGTCAGGACCAACGGTGACCCTCTGCCACCTCTGGTCTTCCCACCCTTCCCTTACCCTGGTCCCCCCCTCTATACCTCACCCACCCCCTGCTCCCCTATCCACCTTTCCCCACCCCTGCCCCCCTCTCCCAAACTCACCTTTCCCCACCCTCCCCATTCCCCATCTCTGCTCCACACCTCCCCCCACATCCCCCACCTCTCCCCCACCTCTCCCCTACCTCCCCACGACCTGTCCCCCACCTCCCACACCTCTCCCCACCTCTCTCCCACCTCTCCCCCACCCCCACCCCACCCCCACCTCCCCCACCGCCCGACCACCTCCCCACCACCTCACCCCACCTCTCCCCTACCTCTCCCCCACCTGCCCCCACCTCTTCCCCACCTCCCCCCACCTCCTTCCACCTCCTTCCACCTCTTTCCTTACCCACTCGCCCACCTTTCCCCCACCTTCTCCCCACCACCTATCCCCGACCTCTCCCCACACCTCCCCACACCTATCCCGACACCTCTCCCCCACCTCCCCCACCTCTTCCCCACCTCTCCCCCACCTCCTCCCACCTCTTTCCCCACTCCCCCCACCTCTTTCCACCTCCCCCCACCTTTCCCCCACCTCCCCACCTCTATCCCCGACCTCTCCCCCACCTCTCTCCAACCTTTCCCCCACCTCTCCCAACCTATCCCGACCTCTCCCACACCTTCCCCACCACCTATCCCCGACCTCTCCCCCACCTCCCCCACCTCTTCCCCCACCTCCTTCCACCTCCTCCTCCCACCTCTCCCACCTCTTTCCCACCTCCCCCCACCTTTCCCCACCTCCCCACCACCTATCCCCCTCCCCCATCTCCAACCTCTGCCCCCCCCCCCCCACTTTCTCACTCACATCTCACGCTCCTTTATAGTGCTGCCCTACTAGCCGACCAGGCCATCAGTACTTGGCATGATCCGATCTCCCACTGAAGTACAATTACCCACATCCTGAGCAAGCCAGTCCCTGCCATGTCATATATTAGATAAATGATTCACCCAGTACTTGTAGTACACGGGTGAACGACAACGTAGTGTAAATACAGGCAAAAATAGGTTTAGTATGGAACATGAAGTAGAAACTGTGTCTCCAGTATCAAATGGATACCCATATAGGCACAGAGTTGGTGAAATGGGCGAGAATGCAAAAAGACAAGATGGCGGCCGCAGAACGCCGTCGATTTCACTTTTAAATCTTATTAAACTAGATATTATATTATATTTTTCAACTCAAAGGTAGACATATGTAAAGAATAATTGTTGCTTCTTAGATTGTGAAATTAGACTCTCAATTCTTTGACCTGCATTTTCGACAGCTTTTACATAGGGTTGGTTTGCACCCCTACTGCAGCAGTACGGGGTGAATCTTGTATCTAGTCATATATATGCTGAAAGTCATGCTAGATAGTGACAACTGTTAATTCTATAAGCCATTTCATTTACTTGGCCAGGGCTCGAAGCCAGGCAGCAGTCAGCAAATCAGCTACCCTGTCTGGTCTGAAGAGACATGAATACAAATAGGCTATGTGAATGCAATGTGACCAATGCATCTGTCTTCGTGGGTTAAGACAGTGTAGTTGGTTCGCAAGCTCCACAGTCCTGCCCCGCACCTCGGCCAACTTAATGTATACATTGCCCGGGCCTGTTTGTTTGTTGTTGTTTTACATCCTAGCAACATATAAGGTCATATCAGGACTTGTGACAGTGCACACTCATGGCAACTTTATAGTGCTGCCCCACTGGAAGACCAGGCCGCCAGCACCATGAGTTGATATCCCATTCAGTCACATTATCCTGACACTGAGCCAACCAGTCATTGTCCTATCCTAATAATGCCGAGCACCAGGGTACGAAGCGACAAATATCAATTTGTAAGTCATTGGTTTGACTCGACCAGGGTTCGAACCCACGACCCCATGATCTACCAACACGGGAGACGGACGCTCTAACTCATTTGGCCATCCCGTTTGGTCACCCGGGCCTGGCCTCAGAGTTGTAAAGCCACCAGAAAATGTCAATACTCGCCATTATGGGCAGGTGCAAGACTAACAAAGGACATTGTATGATCTCAGGTAGTGGGTGCTGCAGTTGAGTTCTGTTGTAGTGGTTGTTAGAATGAGAATTACCTTCTTGTATCCTCCTGATGGCTGTTACATACCTTCCCTTGGTTCCCAATGTGAACACATAAATAATTGCTTAGTGTTGAATTGAGGTGCTGGTTGACCCGTACACGTCGTGATATGACCTGAGATGATGCTAGGAACTAAATCAACAACAAACAAACCGTAGTTAGTTATGCATCAAACATACTCAGTTCGTTGTTGGAGTGTTAAGTCCTGGCAACATCGAAGGTCATATCAGGACGGGTACCAACTTGTGACAGTGCGCACTCATGACAACTTTATAGTGCTGCCCCATTGGGAGAACAGGCCACCAGCACCATGACCTGATATCCCACTCAGTCACATTATCCTGACATTGGACTAATCAGTCCTTTCCCTATGCAAATACTGCTGAGTGAGTGTCTGGCTAGCAAGCGACAAGTATTAATTCTTATGTCATTGGTTTGACGCAACCTGGGTTCAAACCCATGTGTTTGAATCACACAATCTACCAAAGCGGAAGACGGATGCTCAACTCATTCGACCATCCTGTCTGGTCGACAATACTCGGTGAAACATCATCTATTCATCAACTATGCTCACATAAGTCTCGTATAATTATCCTACATATAATATAATATATATATAAGTTCTACTATGAAAAGATAAAAACAATAAAAATTGGTCTGAGGTATTTTATGTAACTATCTGGTAAGAAAACGCCCTGCCTAATCAAACATATAACACACAAATTATCGGTGAGGAAGTGCCGCAAACTGGCGCAGACACGGAGTATACCCTGCTGGAGGTGGCGCCACTGGCGATGGTAGGCAGAAAGGTATAGGCGCATATATATTGTCCAAATCCATACGCACTTGAAACGACTTCTTCTCCGATACTTATATATATATAATATATTATATAATTGATATATATATAATGGATATGTAAATTGGGTTCATTGGGTCAAAGATGTATGTAGGTCATGGTTACTGTTGCCGCTGCCTCCGCCGCCACCGCCGCCACCGCCGCCACCGCCGCCGCCACCGCCGCCAGCCACGCCACCGCCGCTGACCGCCGCCACCGCCACCGCCACCGCCGCCGACCGCCGCCACCGCCACCGCCACCGCCACCGCCACCGCCACCTCCGCCACCACCGGCATCATCCACCGGTCCGCAACCGTTGAGAAGACATCTCAAATTGAAAATACGCCCCGCGCCATATATCACTCCGCGCGGTGATTTGATGTGAGTGGTCCGACGGCGGAGTGTCATTAAGCCTTAGCGGTGCTGCGGTCCGCATCGGACAGCCAGAGATCAACTTGTCATTAGAGGTCAAGCACCAAAGGCTGGATAGCTGACCTTGGGGGACACCGGCTTACTAACATAGTACAAGCTTGAGTGTTGTTGTTTTAAGAACTAGCAACCGCTCAGGTCAAATCTGGAGGGGTACAGACTTGTGACATCTTTTTTAGTGCTGCCCCATTGGAACACCCCGCCGCCGGCACCATGACCCAAGGACTGGTTCGCTCGGTGTTAGGATAATGTGAGTGAGTGGGATATCACTATTATCTGGTCATAGTCATGTTGGATTTAAAACCCAGTGGGAGAGCACTATAATTTAAAGTCACCTTGAGTGTGCATTGTCATAAGTTGGTACCCGTCCTGAGATGATATTAGATGTGTGTTTGTTGTGCTACATCCTAGCAACATCTAAGGTCATATCAGGATGGGTACTGACTTGTGAAAGTGCATACTCATGGCAAGTTTATAGTGCTGCCCCACTGGGAGACCAGGCCACCAGAACCATGACCTGATATCCCACTCAGTCACATTATCCTGACACTGAACTACCCAGTCCTTGCCCTATCATAATGATGATGAGCACCTGGCTAGGAAGCAACAAGTAGCACGTTTTAAGTCATTGGTTTGACCAGGGTTCGAACCCACGATCCCATGGTCTACCAAGACGGGAGACGGATACTCTAACTCATTCGGCCAACCCGTCTGGTCAGGAACTCAATTAGTGAATTGCACTTCAGTATTGATGTTTTTTTAGTTCATATATGTGGGGTAAATTAAATATCATTCAATGATATTATTAATATTTAGCTTTTTCTTTTCGGTGAATGATTATTGTTGCATATGATTAATATTTAAATATTGATGTAGGTTGAATGACTTCGATTATTGATTTATACCATTAATAGTTAGATATATGTGTGGGGTGAATTAATTATATTATCTGATTATGCATGTATGTGATTAGTTATTAAATAGTGATGTGCCGTGAATAATATCATTTATTGATTTGCCAGTAGTGTTTAGATATTTCTGTCAGGTGAATGAAACATTAGTAATTAACTGCTTAATATGAAGAGTTCAGGTGCAAAACCACATAAACACCGATCCAAAAATGGAGATAAAGATTGGAATCAAACCTTCAAAAAGTTAGTTTTTTTTTTATATATTCTTACTCTTTTGTTCATTGCTCCATAATCATCTCATCACAGGAAATGTGAAATCAGTGAGAATTACAATTATTTTCAGGTACAAATCTGTTATTTTAATAACATTTTTGTATCAGTATTTACGTGGTTTTGCACCTGAACTCTTCATATATAAATATATGTCTGCCGAAGTTAATGAACTCGTTTATTCCTCTGTGGTGTGAATATTTTGAAAGTGAACAGCGTGACAGTTGGCTCATGGCTTATAGAAGGTGGGGGCGGAGAGAATGCCGGCTCCGCAGTGAATAAAAGGGAAGCTAAGGTGGCTAGAGAAAAATATTAAGAGGCTGCCATTATTTATATCCGCATAATAAATTATATAGTACATAAATATGGGAATGAACAGATATGATTACTACTTTTCCTTCCTCATATTTGAATAATAGCATGCCATTTATTGATATTTATATGTAACCAGTATATGACCTCAATAACAAATGTTTACTTTTTGTGTAGTGTGGGAGGGGGGGGGGGTCACTAAACAAAGCCATTCAATGAAAGTGAATGAACTTGACCACCGATGGCCGAATGAGGTAGAGTGTCCAGCTGTGTTGGTAGACCATGGTATTGTGGGTTCGAACCCTGGTCGAGTCAAACCGATGACTTAAAAATTGATACTCGGAGCTTCCTAGCCAGGCACTCGGCATTATTAGGATAGGGCAAGGAGCAGTGGAATGAGGAAGACCAATCATCCGCGATTGAAATTCCCCCTGCTTAAACAACTAATGTACCAACAACAACAAAAGTGTTTTCAAGAACAAATAATGTGGTATTTTTATCGGTGGAAATGTAACAATATTAGTTAGTGTCCCGGTCGTGTGGGGTCGCTTGGCTTTGGGGAGACGCGGGAATAAATGTCCGTATGAAGGAGGTGGGGGGGGGGGGGAGGAATGGGTCTCTTTCTGCCGTCAACGTGGTCAAGTTAATCCGGCAGGATAACCCCCACAAGTGTCAGAGATCGTCTAGAGGCGACTCTGACTAACAAACCAACAAACACCGCCTCATCTTACCATCTACTTGAGCCAAGCAGCGCAAGTCGAGAGGGCAGGTCGGTGTCAGTGTGTGTTGGGGTGCTGGTGTGTGGGTGTGTGTTTGGGTGTTTGGGGTGTCTGGATGTGTGGGTATGGTACTGTAGGGGTGTGGGTATGTTGTGTATTTGAGGGGTGTGGGTTTGTTGTGTATTTGAGGGGTGTGGGTTTGTGGGTAAATGTGTGAGTGTGGGTGTGGGTGTGGGTCTGGGTGTGGGTGTAGGTGTGGGTGTGGGTCTAGGTGTGGGTTTGGATGTGTGGGTTTGGATGTGTGTGTGGGAGTGGTTATGTGTGTGGGTGCGGATGTGTGGGTGCGGGTGTGGCTGTGAATGTGTGTGAGTGTGTATGTGGTCTTATTTGGGTGTGTGGGTGTGTGGAGATGTTGGTGTGTGTAGGTGTGGGGGTTTATGGGTATATGGGTGAGTGTGTGTACGGGTGTGGATGGATAGGGGTGTGGGTATGGGTGTGGGTGTGTCTGAATGTATGGGTGGGTGTGGTTGTGTGGGTCTGGGTGGATGTTGGTGTGGATGTGTGTTGGGGTGTAGTCTGGATTTATGTGTGTGTGCATGTGGGTGGGTGCATGTGGGTGTGTGTGCATGTGGGTGAGTATCTGAGCGGTGGAGGTTTGTCGGTATATTGGTATGGGTGGGCATGGGTGTGTAAGGGTGTGGTTATGGGTGTGTGGGTGTCGATGTGTGGGTGGGTCTGGTCGTGTGGGTGGGTGTCGATGTGTGGGTGTGGGCGTGGGTGCATGGGAGTGTGTGGATATGTGGGGATATGAGTATGGTGTGGGTTGGGGGGATATGGGTATGTGTAGGTGTGGGGTGACGGTTTGTGGGAGTATGGGTGTATGTGGATGTGGGTGTGGATGTGGGTGTGGGTTAGTAGATGTGTCTGGGGGTGTAGTTTGGTTGATGTGTTTGCGGGTGTGGGGCGGTGGATGTGACTGCGGGTGTGGGTCGGTGAATGTATATGTGGGTGTCGGGATGGGTTGGGGTGTGGGTGTGTTGTGTGTGTGCGCGTGTATATGTTTGTGGGGGTGGTGCAGGTGCGCTGGGGTGGGAGTGGGGTTTTTGTGTAGGTTGGTCACTGCTAGCATCTATCGCGATGTCAGTGGGGTTGGGCGCAAGTCATGTATAGGCATGCATAGTCAGGCATGGTCACGTACAGTCACGTACAGTCACGTATAGTCACGTATAGTCAAGCATGGTCACATATATTCAAATACTGTTGCACATGTTAACGCATTGCCACATAGAGTCATGCCTAGCCATGTATAATCATGCATTGTCATGTATAGTCACGCATAGCCACGGGTTGTCATGCATTATTATGTATAGTCACGCATATTCACGGGTTGTCATGCATTGTTATGAATAGACTTGCATAATCAGGTATAGTCAGGAATAGTCACATATAGTCACGAATAGTCACGTATAGTCACACATATTCACGTATGGTCATGAATAGTCATGTACAATCATGCATACCCATGTATAGTCATGCATCGTCATATATAGTAATCCATAGTTACATACATGTACGTATGAGTTCATGGACAAAACCCTGTAAACGCCAATCCAAAGATTTAATTAAAATAACATATTTTAATACCAGAACTTAATTTTAATTCTCATTAATTCCACTTTTCTTGTGATGAAATGATTATGACGCATTGGACACACAAATACGAAAGTAAAAAAAATAATTTTTGAAGATTTAATCCGAATGTTTATCTGTATTTTTGGCTCAGACTTCACGGTGATTTGAGCCTGAACTCTTCTATATATATATATATATATATATATATATATATATATATATATATTCATCATCATCATCATCATCATGCTGTCGGTCGCCATCCGACAAAGACTGCTTTTATTACTTGAATACCGCTCTCCATTTAGCTCTCTGCTGTGAGAGTTGGGTCCATGATTTGGTCTTAATGTCTCTCAGCTTCAGGTTTCTCTTGATGGTATCCTTGAACCGGAGACAGTTGAGAATAGCCAGAAGGCAGTTGAGAATAGAGGATCTGCTTTTGTAGCCTGTCTGATGATATCCTCATGAGGTGTCCAGTCCACTGGATATTTTTTTTGATCAGAAGATCTTCCATAGAGGGCAGCCCGTTCGTTCGAGTATTTCCTTATTTGTCACTTTGTCCTTCCAGGTTAGCCTCATGATTGAACGCAGATGTCGCATCATGAAGGCATGCAGCTTTTTCACCTGTCATCTATACACTGTCCAGGCCTCGGCTCCGTATAGTAGGATGGATAGCATGATTGCATGGTAGAATATATATATATATAATTATATACATATATATATGTATATGTATAGTATACATATATTAAATATACTGATATAACGCTGCAAGTGTGCCTCGGCCATGACCGTGGCATACAGGAGCCCTCTGTCGATGCTATTTATATTTACTAATAAAACACATTCTGTCTGCCTCCCGAAGACACCACCCCACCCCAGAGAAGCCTTGTCACGAGCCTCCCGTCTGACCCCCCGCGCAGAGGGTCAATCCCCCGGGTCGGGGCTGTCTGACCCGGTCACGTGACACCCGCCCTCAGAGGTCACCGCCAGGGGGCCATGGTGACGCTGGACGCCGTGCGGGGAAGTGGCGGGATTACTAACTTGAACACCTGGTCAGTTATTGTTTCCTGCCTGCTGGTCTCCTCCTCCCTATAGTCCCTTCCCACCAACAGTTCGATTCCTCATTCTTTATACCGATGAATAAATTGATTTATTTATCAACAGAACAAAACAATAGACAAGTCGTCTAGATTTGCTAATTAAAATAGTTTACATATAGTGGTATTCTCTGTGGCGGAGTGGTTAGAGTGTGTGACTTATTCCTAGGTCGGACTCCTAATCTGAAGGTTGGGGGTTCAATTCCCCATGCCCCCACCTCTGCCAATTTGTGTTTCCACTGCTGTGTATAACTTACAGGCTAGTTGCTCTCATACCATGTCTATGTGGTGTGGGAGGTTAAACATCCCTTGGGTCGGTAAAAGGGTAGGCTTGGGCTTTCTATTGACAAACTGTCTAATGGTGAACACAAGTCTTCTATTGACAAACTGTCTAATGGTGAAAACAAGTTAGGATATATATTTTCTTGAAGATGTATACTGCCTATCATGCTAATGATGTTAAGTTAATTTTGGCCTGCATATGTAAATACTGGATGCCATAGAGTTTAGCAGGAAGTGGCTCAACAAAGTTGACTTCCTGATTGGGCTATCATCTGGAATAGCATTCAGTATCTCAGAAGCTTTCTCCGTCCTGATATGACCATAGATGTTCCTAGGACGTAAAACAACAACAAATAAACAGAAGCCTTCCAAAACAGTGGTTGTTCGAAGGTAATAATGGTTGACATGTTGTGTTTTGATGAAAGTTTGCAAAGGTAATCTAGGGTGGACAGTATGCAGGTTTTTGTCCCCTGGATTCATGTCAATCGTTGGGAGAAACTAGGACTTCCCTGGATGCTCACACTCCTCGTGTAGTAAATGCATCGCCAACTAGGCATCATCTTGTTGAAGCAAAAGGACATTTCCCAGAAGATATCAACCATGCGGCCACAGGCGGGGGAGAAGGAGAAGGGGTGAAATTCCCTTTCAAGCGTGTGAAGTGAAAATGGGGGCAGATTTGGGTAAATTTTCAATGTCAGAAATTTGTACTTTCCCATGTTCCGTTTCTGTCCAACTTTTAATATGTTGTTCACTATGCCTGAAAGTTGAAAGTACAAGAAACCAAATCATAACACACTTGTTTGCATTTGGGGGGGGGGGTATTTTGGCGCTATATTGGCTCTACTATTTATTTGTTTGTTGGTGTGTTACGTCCTAGCAACATATATGGTCATATCGGGGCGGGGACTCTACTATTAGTATTCCCTTCAATGAAGTACACCAGTATATACATTCTATATAATGGACTTAGTACCCTCTCCAACAACAGATGTTCACATTTTTTCCTGTCAGGGTTAGAGGGGGGGGGGGGGTGTTGTTAAACAAAGAGTATATATTTTATAAATTAAAGATTGACCTTCCCCATAATGAGATACCACCCGCTATGTCAGAACAATATTGCTGTCGATGGAGAGTTGTCCTTTGAATACTATATACGAATTGTTTCTAAAGCATTCTACACGGGGGTCTTACGTCCCAGCAAGAAAAAGGTCACCTGATGTGGTGGCCAAATAGCTGTACAAGTTATCACTTAAATATTAGTAATTTCAATTTTGTTTGTTTTTTTAACGACTCCCCAGTACAAAAAGTGAACTAAAATATATATCTACCGGTCAATTTAATATATTGATCTAACAAATAACAATGCAAAAACTCAAAGTCATGTGACTATTCAATTTTGAACAATTTTAACGTGAGTGATAATAGGACGGGTAAGTCATTTTTGTTATACCGGACTACTGTCAGTATAATCCTGTCCCTCTTCCGGTGCCGTGGGTCTCAGAATTGCCAGGAATCTGTGATAATTTCCACCTGGGGGTAGGTGGAGTAGAAAGGGGAAGGGGGGGGGGGGCGCCTGGGATGCAGCATTTCATTCAAATTCCTTTGAAGCATGCTCGATGTTGTACTCCATTTCCCACCTCCCCTCCCCCCTCCCCCCCAAAAAAAACGTTGGTCTCTACACAAAGGATTGCCCTATGTTTGTTGGTGTATTTTTGGGGGGGAGGGTGTTGATTTAATTTTAATTTTTGGGGTATATCATATTTTCAGATTATTTAACCCTGGAAGCAGCGTTTTTTCCAGTAAATTATCAGTTAAATTACTACCCCCCCTCCTTCCCACCTAACTCCCAGCCAAATATTTATTTGGGGCGATTATTTCTAGGGGCCAGGAATCAAAGTGCACGACCGCACTCGGTGGCCGAATCAGCAGAGCGTGGAAGATCGGGAGTTCGACTCCCGGTCGACTCAAACCAATGACTTATAAATTTATAATTGTTGCTTCCTAGGCTGGTGCTTGGCATTACTAGGATAGGACAAGGACTGGTTAGCTCAGTGTTAGGAAACAATTATTGAGTGGGATATCAGGTCATGGTGCCAGCGTCCTCGTCTCCCAGTGGGACAGCACTATAAAGTCGCCATGAGTACACGCTGTCACAAGTTATGTTCTAATAATGCTGAGGGTCAGGCTAGGAAGCAACAAGTATACATTGTTAAGTCATTGGTTTGACTCAACCCGGGTTCGAACCCATCGGTTCAAATCCCACGATCGACCAAAACCGGAGACGGACGCTCAACTCATCCGGCCATGCCGTCTGGTCGTCAAGAGTATGTACCTGTCTTGATATGACCTTAGATGTTGCCAGGACCAACTGAATATTAAAATAAAGTGTGTTTCTACCAGACATTTCCCCAGGGCTAGTCACTTATATGCTTAGCAGTTCTTGGTGATCTGAAACAATTTGCACGTGACTTCAATTGCGGCAGCCTTGTAAGGCTCGGCATTCCTTCACTAAAGCCTCTGTCACACTCACAGTTCACCGGATACAGGAAACAGATTGAAACGGAACAAAGTCTGTTGATATCCGGCAAAGTCTGGCTTGTGTCCATTGCATATCCATTGATATCCGTTGATATCCGTTGATATCCGTTGATATCCATTGATATCCGGCCCGAACCATTACAAGTTTTGAGCATACCCAAACCTTGTAACGGATTGCTCTGGACTGACGATCATGGTTATTATCCATTACCGTCCGTTCCCCGTCCATTGCTTGTCCATTTGTCGTCCATGCCCTGTCCGTTACCCGTCCGTTACCGTCCGTTACCATCCGTTCCCATCCATTACCATCCATTCCCATTCACTACCATCCATTATCGTCTGTTACCGTCCATTACCATCCGTTACAAATCCATTACACAGCCGTTGCCGTTCATTATGGTTCTTTTGGTATACTGAATTGTCCGTTTATCGTTAGATATACTACCCACCATTACCAGATGTTACCATCTGTTACCTCTCCGTTACCATCTGTTACCCATCCATCACCATCCATTACATAATCGATACAGTTCAAGTCCGAATCACACCGTATTAGGATATTTTTTTCTGTGTCTACCCGTATCGTCAATCTGGTAAAGTGTGACAGGGCCTTCACGTCAAGTTCATTCTGTCACCAACAACAACGAAATGGGAATAATAAAAGGCAAGCAACAATAAAAAGAAGAAAAATAGAAGAAAAAAAGATCACAAGGCAACTGATGTACCCCTTTAGTGACTTCAGATGAAAAGGGATCCCGAGTTTCCGGTCTGACTGCTGGTGATGAGAGTGGTCTGGGTTTAGAGTTGGGGGTTTAGACTTAATGCCTGGCGGCAACTGCGCTGAATGGCAATGTATTAATGCGCCTCTCTCCGGGGCTGTTCGTAGGTTGCTTGTTTGGTTATTGGAGTTTTACGTCGTGGAAACATCTAACGTCATATCAGGATGGGTACTGACTTCTTATAGTGCACGCTCCTCATGGCTATATAGTGCTGCTTCATGGACATACCCTGCCACCAGACACCATGACCATGACGTGGCTTACATATGCTTTTCTGCTCAAGGGGGAACCTCCCCCTGAATGTATTGGGTGTCAGTCCCCGCTGACACTCAAACACATTTTACTAAGTTGCGTTGGTTTTTTGGCCCTGCACCAACAGTTCTACACTGCAGACAGTATGCAGGACCTTTTTCCTAAGGTAAAACAGGAAAACATTTTAGCCTTTTTGAGGGCAGCTGGACTGTACCACCTCATATAGTTTACTAAATAGATTCTATCAATTATTAATAAAACTTTTCTTTTTCTATGGGAATTTGTTTCCCTTGACCACAAATATATGATTGTGAGCTTTCTAATTTAATGAGTGTCTATTGGCACATAATTGATTGTCTGCTTTTACATGTAAAAGCGATGGTTTGAACAAAAAACAAACATTTCTCGCCGTGAATATGGCGTAAAGCAACCACCAATCAATCAATCAATCAAACCATGACCTGATATACCACCCGCTCACATTATCCTGACAATGAGCCAACCAGTCCCTGCCCTATCCTAATAATCCAGAGCGCCTGGCTAGGAAGTGATACGTATCAATTTTGTAAGTCATTGGTTTCACTCGACCGGAAATCCAACTCCCCACCTTCCACACGCGAAACCTGTGCTCTACCGATTCGGCCACGGCGTCTAGTTTATAATAACAATCACACTATTTATTTAAATTGAGACAAAGTAGAGAAAGTCACAGTAATCGAAGTATGCAACTTTAATAATCAGAGAAGCACGCTGATGTAACACTGTGTAATGCACCCTCCGCTTTTACACGAATAAAGAATAGAGAAGGCATATTTACCCACAACAGACCAGGTGGGATGGCCAAATGAGTTGAGCGTCCGTCTCCCATTTTAGTCGAGCATCGGATTCCAACCTACATCTTCAAACCCTGGTTGAATCAAACCATTGACTTAAAAATTGATAGCTGTCGCTTCTTAGCCAGGCACTCAACATTATGAGGATAGACCAAGGCCTGCTTTGCTCAGTGTCATGATATTGGGGCTGAGTGGGAAATCAGGTAATGATGCTGGTGGCTTGGTCTCCCAGTGGGGCAGCACTATAAACTCACCATGAGTGTGCACTGTCACAATTCGGTACCCATCCTGATGAGCCTTAGATGGTGACAGGACGTAAAACCCCAACAACCAACCACCCAACCATCCCTCCGCTTCTACACCAATAGAGATGGCACCATGAGCCACAACAACAACAGGCAGGTGTGGTCACGTCGGGTTCAATCGGCGCATTCATCGCCTGGCATTAATGCGATACTCGGACTTGACCCGACAGAGTTCGGCGCACAGGAAATTCGCCGACAAGTTGAAGTGGACTAATGAATGGGATATATGGTGACGTAAGTGAACACACATACACAAGAAAACACGGAGGAAGCACGGTGTGGCAGGGGGACATTGCAGAGAAAGAGAAGAACAAAATATGGAACACAACCCTTGAGATCAGGTTGTCAACCTGCTGACGCAGTCATCTATTAGAATCATTTCTCACTCAGGATTTCAGTTCTTCATAAGCATCTGGCAGTGGTATGCTGACCAGTTATCAATAGTTTGACAATAGTCAGGTACTACTCCTTTTTCTGTCTTGTATCCAATTTGTATCATTCACTGATCAGTCATGTGTGTGCTGTGTCATATACAGCTCCACTGCATGTATATGGCATATCAAGTATCAAATATGTATCCCTCCTGAGTTAATCAATTCTCGGTGCTATTGACGCCATTCATGCCATGGCCATTTTGAAACCAGACCGAGGCCACATACGCATCTGTGAGGCACCACTGTATGAACAGTGATGCAACTACTTTTTCGTCGACCAGTACCTCTCTAAATCACTCAAATTTGAGGTTTTCATTTTTTAAACTACCATGGATATTCATCTTTGCATACCTGTTTTCTATCTATTGGAAACTTTTCATGAAGATTGGGTGATCCTTGCATGGCGATTTTCCCATTCTTTAACTAGAATGTTACTGTCAACTGCAAGTGTGCATAGTTATGGTGGTATCATGTAGTATGCAGCACTGTCAGCATAGTTACCTGTGTAACACAGTTAAACAACTAGTCTTAGTAATTACTAATTAATAAAATCTTTAAAAGGGTTAAAATATATTTAAAATATATATATATATTAAGAAAGTTATGCAATTATGAATTTAAGAAAAGATTGGCAGCCAGGGTGAGCGACTTTATTGACATCGCCTACTGAAATGCATCTGATCATCACTCAATCTGAATGAAAATTGACCAATAGATATAAAAAAAAAGTATGCAAAAATGAATGATAGTTTCAAAAGTGAATATCTTCAAATTGTACTCCTTTAATTTCTGTACTAGTTCATATGCATCGGCACACAGCGGTGTCTTATGGGCATTTCCAATACCAGACGCATACTCAGCCTCGTTCTGATGCCGAATTAGTTCATGTGGGAATAGTGGGAATAGTATTCTGGTATAATTCATATATATGTAGATATATCTATATATTCACTGTCTATATTTGTATATTTGCTGTCTATATTATATGTATTTCCTGTCTATATATATGTATATATATGTGCTCTATAATCTAGTATGGGAATATTAACAAGGACACTAACTCTCTTCAGTTCGCTCTAGTATTATATGCAATTTATCTAGGTTCTACTGCATGCTGGATGTAGTTCCAGATTCGGCCACACCAGAGCCACCAGTCCTAGGCTGGACACTTGTATGCCATATGTGTTTGGTCGTTATCGCCTCACGACCCACTCGGACGGTCAATTATATATATACAGTAAAACCTCTCTAAATCGACCGCCCTTGGGACCGAATTTAAGTGGTCCATTTAGAGAGGTGGTCGGTTTAGGGAGTTAGAATATGATCATAATAGTATTGTTGGGACCCAAAATAAGCAATCGATATAGGGGAGTGATCGATCTGTGGATGGGTCCGTATAGATAGGTTTGACTGTATACAGTAACACCTCTCTAAATCGTCCGACCTTGGGACATAAATTAAGTGATCCATTTAGGGAGGTGGTCGGTTAGGGAATTCGAATATGATTACAATGGTATTGTTGAGACCCCAACAAAACGATCAATATTGGGGACTGGTCGATCTGTGGAGGTGGTCGGTTAGAGAGGCTTTACTGTATATATATACATATATATATATATATATATATATATATATATTTACCCCCCCCCCCTCCAATCCTGAGCGAGTCAACACAATGACTTACAACATTGATCCTTGTTCCTACCTTCATAGCACCAAAGACCCTATAATACTAAGACGGCTCACTGCCTATCTCTCCCATGGTAATGTAAATTTTGCAGTGCCACCTTGTGGTGGGTTTGATCAGCCCGGCTGCTGGTTGGTGTTTCACATGTAAATGCATACAATTATAGTATACATGATATAGGTAAGTATGAATACACATCAATATGAAATTGCTATGAACAAATACACATCATCATCACATCATCATCATCAGCACCATCATGACACATCCTTCACATTCATATATACATTTATACATATAATATAGCAACTGTTTAACCAAGAGAACAGCTAGCGCACCAAGTGGTGGGTTTGATGATTCTGATTACACAGTACACCCTGAGTGAGCCATCTTAGTATTATAGGGTCTTTGATAGCACTTGACTAGTCTCGGACCCGGACTGGTTTGCTGAGAATCAGGCAAATGTGACTGAGTGCGATTTCAGGTCATGGTACCAGTGACCTGGTCTCCCAGTGGGACAACACTATCAACATTGTCACGACTGTTAGAAGTCGGTACCCGCCCGTATATGTAATTAAATGATGTTAGGACAGCAAGCTCCAATAAAGAATATTGATATCGTTCCCTAATACACCTTCTGGCATTTATACTCTACATAAACTTCATTGGTTTATACTCGTGACTTGAATGGCATCGCAATTCTTAAAGTGTAGTGCATTTCTTTGTTATATATTAAATTAACCTAGAAACAAATAAGGTTGTTCTGTTTTCTCTACCTTTACATTCAGGATAAATTTAAGGACTTTCCAATACCTCTGTCAATGCTAAACTCTAATTATACTGTTTGACACCAACATCCAATGATCGACGCCGACAACTTCCCTCAATTGGCCTTTTTTCGTGATCCTGACTCATTTATACAACAAATATGGCAGAAACTCTAACCAATCTGACAATCTAAATTGTATATAGGTTTATATTTGAACACTCGCAGTATTTGTTCGTAGCCAATTGGTATCGACTGCGCAATTGTCATTGTTAATGAAATAAAACCTTAAATAAAGAAATTAAAAACAACTAGACATAAGACATTTAAGACATGTTTCATTCACAATTTCTATACATAATTCCACAAACATATACTATTCTGTTGACAATAGCAATTGTAGGAACAGTGTAAACATTAATGGTTGTCTTCCCACTGCCCTTTATGAAGAAAATAATGCATAAAACAAAATCATGAGCCCTGGAACTAATATACAAATAACCTACAGACTCCTCTTTAAGGAAACAAACACATGTTTAGAAAAAGATACAATGAGATCAGGACTTGTTCATCACTAGACAAATTCTGTGATTCAAATATTGGTTGGATATGGCTTGTGTTAACAATCACAATGTAATTAGTTGTTACAATTTACTGTATCTGCATATTGACGTAATAGTATAGATCTTATCCTGCATTTAAAATGTGACTGTGAGATGATCACCTCAATGACAGCGTACCATGCATTCCATACAGTGGGATATGCATATACTGGGAGTTGGTCAACAAACTTTAACTAAATATATATATATTGTATAAATAACCGTCCTGGGCCCATCTGCACCAATCGGTGATAGGTTTAGCCGGGGCTAAGCCGCTAGCCGCGGATAGCTACCCTGGGGTAGCGGCGGGTTGGAGAGATGTCTGAATCGGTATGCACCAATGTTCTAGCCACGGTGGATAGCTAACCGTGTGTTTATTTATAGATTTGGGAAATCACTCTGCGTCTGTACCCATATATTAGGCTTAAATATATTCAATGCGACCATATTTGGCGGAATTACATACGCAATAAGTGGGATTTTATCGATTTAGCCCTGGATTCGAAGCGTTATTAAGGCTACCGCCGCATTGGCGGCGATATTAATAGTTATATTTTCGAATCGACGAGCGTAAGGTAAACAAATCGCCGCAGCCGCCGCATCGACGTCGCTTTCCATACTGGCGGCGACGGCGGTTTGTTTACTGTGCGTTCGTCGATTTGAAAGGTATAACTGTATATGTCGCCGCCGATGCGGCGGTAGCGTTAATATCGCTTCGCATTTAAGGTTGATTTGATTGGGTTTCACTTATTGCGTATTTGGTTCTGTCAAATATGATCGCATTGAATAGATTGAGACCCACACACGCACACTAACCACACCGGCTAGCAGTTAAACCTGACTTGAAGTCAGGGTAGCTTAGCCGAGGCTACGGTCGGCGGTTAGCGCTAACTCCGATTGGTGCATACCGATTTGTCACATTTAGCCGTGAGGGGATACCTTAGCCGCGGTTAAGGCCCTAACCCCGATTGGTGCATACAGGCCCTGATGTGCCTTCAAATGTTGCTAGGATATACAATCTTAACGAACAAACGTTGTTGTGGATATACTTTATGTATTAGTGGTGTTCTCTGTGGTGGGGTTGTTACAGTGTTGGACTTTTTTCTATGTCAGTGGTTCGATTCCCCATGCCCCAACTTCTGCCAATTTGGATTTCCACTGCTCTGTATAGCTTACAGCATCATCAAAGGCCAGTTGCTCTCATACCATGACTATATGGAGTGGGAGGTTAAAAATCCCTTGGGTCGGTAAAGGTGTAGGCTTGGGATTTCTATCGACAAACTGTCTAATGGTGAAAACAAGTCTCTTCAGACTTATCCATAAAGAATAAAATATATATAGATGTACATGGTGGGAGGGGGATGAACATTCCGTATGTGTTTCCTGGAAGATAAGACCTTAGCGTGGTAACTCACCTGCAGGGGGAGCTGTCAGCAGGGTATTTAGGAGCTGGAACCATTTAGCATGTGACCAGAATTCTCCATCACTAAGAATGCCGACCTATTACAAGTTAAAATCGGCATGGCACTGTGTAGTCAAGCCAGACAAGAAATATTACCAAACCATGTCTAATGGTCTTATTGGTTATTGGGGAAGCATGTATGTGAGCAGATATCCAGCGTTGTTTTTTGTGGGCTTTACAAAAAATGAATTTATTTACCCTGCTCATCACAGATGTGTGTTAATACTTGTTTTCACTGCTGGGTAGCACTAATCCAATCTGATTCAAATCTTTGTGATTTTAGTTTTAGTAATAATTTAGGTTTTCTTGATTCTTGTTTATGGCTTGTAACTGTTTGTAGACTGCAAACAGCGTTCTTTTACAATAACTATTTGGTAAGAATTCAAATATAATATCATTAGCCTGCATGTCACACTTCTTGTGCACAGAGTCACCTAGATAAAAGATTCACCCCATATTTCCAGTACAGGAGTGAACGACAACATACTCTAAATACTGGCGAAAATAGCTTTAGTATGGAACGGGAAGTAGAATGCCTGGCACCAGTGTCAAATGGTTACTTATATCAACACAGAGTTGGTGAAATGGGAGAGAATGCAAAAAGACAAGATGGCAGCCAGAGAATGCCATCGATTTGACTTTTAAATTGCATTAAAATATATGTTTTATTATATTTTCCAACTCAAAAGTAGCGGGTACATATGAAGATGTACATAAAGAATATATTGTGCTTCTTAAATTAAGAATTTACCAGCTCAGTTAATTAACCCAGCATGCCAAAATTCTTCGCCAGCTTGGTTTTCACCCCTGTACTGTAAGTATGGGGTGAATATGTTATCTAAGAGTCACCCAGTATATACACAATGATAGAAGTAAGCAAACTTTGTCATTTGTCCACCGGACATGTCTAATGTGACTTTCACTTGCCCATTTGAATTTTCCGTTGTCCCGGACAAGCGGACATGCTCTTATTTTGAACGGCGATATATACACATATATATATCTACACAGATATATACAGATACAGACCTATAAATAACCAAAATGGTTTACTTGTCCACTGGATAAGTCTGATGTGATTTTCACTTTCCCAGACAAGCAGACAAACTTTCATTTGAAACGCGGATATATATAAAAAAAGTCCTACGAGCTAGTGGAGGATTGGCCCCGCGCAGGAGCTGGAGCGGTGCATGATGGTGCCCCCCCCCCCGGATAGGAGGGGGGGGGGGGAGGAGTGCAGGACACTACAGGCATTATTACACGTGATGAACGGTTTATTACTGTCCATATATATATGTGTATATACATACATATATATACACATATCCATGAAGTCATATTGAATTAGTGAGCTTCTCCTGTCCGAATGCATTGAATCCAACCTGGGACACTATTACTCAACTTTGTTTACAGTGAATTCAGTGGGTGATTGAGGAGTGGTAGACTAGTTGTTTCCACCGTGCACAGAGGCCATCGGTCTGCTCATAGCAATCTAGTGTAGAGTCACATAACAAGAAACACTTGTGTTCAATTCTACTAAGGAAATGCCAGGCGATATATAGAGCGGCATAAAAGGCCTTTGTTACCAACCAACCACCTAACCACCTAGCCACCTAACCACATGGCCACCTAACCACATGACCACCTAACCACCTGACCACCTGACCACCCGACCACCTGACCACCTGACCACCTGACCACCCGACCACCTGACCACCTGACCACCTGACCACCTGACCACCTGACCACCTGACCACCTGACCACCTGACCACCTGACCACCTGACCACCTGACCACCTGACCACCTGACCACCTGACCACCTGACCACCTGACCACCTGACCAACTGACCACCCGACCACCTGACCACCTGACTGCCTGACCACCTGACCACCTGACTGCCTGACCACCTGACCACCTGACTGCCTGACCACCTGACCACCTGACTGCCTGACCACCTGACCACCTGACCACCTGACCAACTGACCACCCGACCACCTGACCACCTGACCACCTGACCCCCTAACCACCTGATCACCTGACCACCCGACCACCTGACCACCCGACCACCCGACCACCTAACCAAGTAACCGTCTAACCACCTAACCACCTAATAAGCCAACCATCTGACCACATAATCAACCAACCACCCTATCACACAAGCACACAACCACCCAACCACATATTAACCCAATTATCCAAACCACCTAATCAATCAATCAATCACCCCATCACTCAACCACCCTACCAACAAATCACTTCACCACCCAACCGCTTTACCACCCAGCCACCCAACGAAGCCAGCACTCAACGACGCTACCACCCAGCCACCATACAACAAAACCACATTCACCACCCAACCACTTCACTCCCAACCACTTTACCACGCAAATACCCAGCCACCCTTTCACCCAACCAACCAACCAACCACCCGACCACCCAACCACCCAACCACCCAACCACCCAACCAGCCAACCACCCAACCACCCAACCACCCAACCACCCAACCACCCAACCACCCAACCACCCAACCACCCAACCACCCACGCACATTACCACCTCACCACTTCACCACTCAACCACGTTACCACACAGCCATCCAACCACTCAGCCACCCAGCGAAGGTGCCACCCAACCACGCTACCACCCAACCACCAAATCACCCTACCACAAAACCACTTCACCACCCAACCAGAACTGGTTAGCTCAGTCTCAAGATGATTTCACTGAGTGGGCTATCATCGCATGGTGCCGGCGGCTTAATAATATCCTTGTATGTCAGCACTATAAAGTCGCCATGAATGTGCAATCAGAAGTCGGTACCCATCCTGACCAGATGTTGCTAGAACGTCACACCCCAACATTCAATTCAGGAGGGGAGTGGGAAGCAATATTGAGTCGGCTATATAGTAGAACAACACGGGGATGGCATTGTTCTTGTTTATACTCCCATAATGCCTTACAGATCACATATGTAAGGTTCATTTAAAGCGCACAGCCTGCACCAGCACAAGCCGGTTCCTATACACCTGCGTGTAAGTCATCTCAATAAGGAACCATTTGTCGGCGCCCATTTGTCAGACACCAGCCTCTGCTCTTTGATGAGCGTGCTGGGGCGAGGGTTTAGTGAATGGTTTAAAGATGGCCGACTCCTTCCTCTGGCATTCCCACTGTTTCAGCGGTAACTACTACTCTCACCCACACGCCGCTACCACCGCGCCAACCCCTCACACCCGCGCTACTCACTCTGGACTACCTAGAACCATCTGCGCCTTGAAAATGTGAAGAGTTCAGGCGCAAAACCCGGTAAACGCAATCCACAAATTAGGATCAATTTTGGAATCAAACCGTAAACATTTTTATTTTGTTACAGTCCTACTGATATGGAGTCGCCATGAGTGCAGACTGTCGCAAGTCGGAACCCATCAATGCAACTCTAAATATGCAGTTAAAACATGTGACCTTTCCTGTGAGCTGCTACCCATATTAGTTCTTGCCACTGCCGTTAGAGGGCCGTTAGAGGGCAGTTTTGTGCTGGAAATCCACTATAAGACCTTTTTTGTTCTTGCCACTGTCGTCAGAGGGCATTTTCCTGCTGGAAATCCACTACAATACCTTTTCCATGGAGAATATTTCCAAAGAGCGATACCACTCACAACAGTAGTTTCTCGACTGCCGTCAGAGTGTGGGTTTGTTGTTACCTACACTAGTTCCACCACTGTTGGTGGAGTGGAGGTTGGCTGTTGCATCGTTCGACACATGCCTATTGTATATCGTATGGGATTTATCTGAACCAATATGCGCTAAAGGTAAAATGTCTGCGCATCGATCCAGTTCATGAGCAACTCACTATGAAGGGAATTAAAGGCCCGGTCACATACACGTTCGTGGACATAGTTGAATGTAGTGGAGGCTAACGTAGTTGAACGTAGTGGAGGCTAATGGAGTTGACCGTAGTTGGACGTAGTTGGACGTAGTTGGACGTAGTTGGACGTAGTTGAACGTAGTTGAACATACCGGTGTAGCAGGACATCGCAAACCCCTGGACATCGCACACCCCGGTGTTTGCAATTTCCTAAGAAATCGCAAACCCCCATGCTTTGTAACATTTATCACCCCAAGCATAGCACCTATATGTTTGATTTTGAACTTCTACCAGATAAAATGGATTCAAGGAGCATCAAGATCGATTAATCCTAATGAAAACATCTTCGCAATAGTCCAGTTCATAATCCCGACCACACGTGCGCTGAAAACGGTAGCCTGGATGCCTGGCCTTTATTCACTTCAGCATCATGTAGGTTCATGATACAGATAGTTGTACTGGCTTTTCTTATTGATATAGTCTAGCATCTTTGACACAAATTGACCTGTTCCCCTATCCTTCTTGTGAGTTATCGCAGTGAATATGGCCCTTGCTGTGACCGGCATATACTTGAAAATAATCAATTAATCCATCTTGTGAGGGATCCCTCTTCTATAAAAATAAATGTGCTTAATCATGCTTACAAAAATACAATTTTTACAATAGACCAGTTCGTAATTCCAGCGCCACCGTGTATTGTGGGAATTTTAAAAGCAAAACAAACCTGCACAAAGCACATGTGCTTGCTTTAAGACTGCCAAACATGGGGGGTTTGCAATGTCCAGTGGGGATATGTGATTTCCTCGGAAATCGCAAACCCCCCATGCCCATATATGGGATAGGGGTTTGCAATTTCCTAGGAAATCACAAGTGGGGGTTAGCAATTTACAGGGTTTGCTACACCAGCATCCATACTTCTCAGCTATGTTCAACTACATTCAACTACGTTCAACTACATTCAACTCGCTCAACTACATTCAACTACGTTCAACTACGTTCAACTATGTTCAACTACGTGCAACCACGTTTGACTACGTTCAACTACGTTCAACTACGTTCAACTATGTTCAACTACGTTCAACTATGTTCAACTATGTTCAACTATGTTCAACTACGTTCAACTACGTTCAACTATGTTCAACTATGTTCAACTATGCTAGCCTCCACTACGTTCAACTATGCCCACTAATGTGTATGTGACCAGGCCTTGAGAAGGAGAATAGACAAACGGCCCTTTGGTAGACTTTCATAGATAGAACTCCTCATTTTACTAAAAGAATAATTGTGAATTATAAGGAAAGAACCCCCCTTCTCAAGAACTTTGATAAATATAAGTGTCTAATTCTCCTTCATAATAGGAGGATAATTGTGAATTTGGACGAAGGAAAAGCCCTTCTACATACTTGTATAAATAGAAGTGTCTGACGCCCAGTATAATATATGGATAATTAAGAATTAGAAGGAAGCAAAGGCCCTTCTATTTGCATTCATAGGTAACTCTCCGCTATCCTAGAAGGTTAATTACTGACTATGACAAATGCAAAGCGCTTCTATATATAATAAAGAGAATTGTCTGTCCTCTCTTTAAATTATAAATATAGTTGATAATGAGGGGCGAATGCAACACGGCCCTTTATATTGTAGTCAGATAATTGACTACCTTCTATGTAAACTATGATGGTAATTGTGAATGGGGATGAACTAAAGGCCGTGTGATAGACTTTCATTGACATAACACTGAACCTTCCCTTTTAAACTACAAAGATAATAACGAATGTTCATGAGCTAAATACCGTTTGATATACTTTCTTTGTATATTCCATTTAAACTACAAAGATAATTATTAATATGGATGCCTAAATGCCCTTCTATTGTTTTTCATTGACATAACTCTCTATCTTCCCTTTTAAACTATAAATATACTTATGGATGTGCATGAACTAGAAGTCCTTATATAACACATACTTGTTGTTAATTGAACTAGAAGTCCTTATATAACACATACTTGTTGTTAATTTTCTATATCCCTTTAACTTTAAGCTATACATATAAATGTTCATGTGGATGGACTATAATTTATGCCATGCTATAGACATTCATTCATCTTCCTCTCTATCTTCCCTTTAAACTAAGAAGATAATTGGAAATGAGGATGAACTACAAGCCCTTATATATACTTCCAGTTATATAACTCTTTATCTTCTGCTTAAACTAGAAAGATAATTATGAATTTGGATGAGGTATAAAGACACTTCTATATACTTTCATTTTGTTGTTGTTGTTGTGATGGGTGTATTTATGCTGCCCATGATGGTTAAGTATATAGACTTGTTTTCACTGCTAGACAGTGATCGTCTTGCGACTCCCCTTGTTTTTATCACTTTCAGTTGTGTATCTATCCAATGCATGCATTATTTTTCTGTTTGTAAGCACTCTCCCACTTTCTTTTACCTATAAAGATAATTGTGAATATGGATGAGTTATAAGAGACACTTCTATAGACCCTCATTGTTCTAAGTGTCCCTATCTCTTTGGCTATAAAGATAATTGTGAATGTGGATGAGTTATAAGAGACACTTCTATAGACCCTCATTGTTCTAAGTGTCCCTATCTCTTTGGCTATAAAGATAATTGAGAATGTGGATGAGTTATAAGATACACTTCTATACAACCTCATTGTTCTAAGTGTCCCTATCTCTTTGGATATAAAGATAATTGTGAATGTGGATGAGTTATAAGAGACACTTCTATAGACCCTCATTGTTCTAAGTGTCCCTATCTCTTTGGCTATAAAGATAATTATGAATGTGGATGAGTTATAAGAGACACTTCTATACACCCTCATTGTTCTAAGTGTCCCTATCTCTTTGGCTATAAAGATAATTGTGAATGTGGATGAGTTATAAGAGATACTTCTATAGACCGTCATTTGTTCTACATGCCTGTATACCTTTTACCTATAAAGATAATTGTGAATATGGATGAACGATAAAGACCCTTCTATAGGACTTCAGTAATATCACTTTCAAAATCCCTTTAAGTTTAAGTTAGAAAGATAACTGTGAATGCCGAACTAAGAAATGCTAGGACCCCACTTTCCAGATCTTGTGAGATTTGATTTGCTGGAGGTGTGAGACGCGGTAATAATGGCAGTGCATATTTATGACATCCAATCAGAGTGTCAAGTCGAATGGGCATAACCAACCCCTTAATCCTGGCTGGGGGACGTTGCAAGGGCCTGGCCAATTCTGGATGGCGAAATGAGGGTTAGACGCCCCCATACATCAGTGAGATTCACCAGACAGCCAGACGAGCTGCATGCAGAGACAGTATTGAGTTGTTCAGAAGTAATTTCCTTATTGAAGTGCCAAGTAGTTCTATATCCGATGACAGGTGGCACCTTCATGTTTCGATATAGTTTCTATTCATGGGTATGGTGGCCTATATTATGAATGATCAATTGGTTGGTTGTTGGAGTTTTACATCCCGTTATATTCTAAGGTCATATCACTTATCAGGACAGGTACCAAACTGTGACAGTGCACACTCATGGCAACTTTATCGTCCTCCCCTACCTGGATACCAGACTGCTGACACCATGATCTGATATCCCACTCAGTAACATTATCCTATCCTGATACCAAGTAAACCAGTCCTTGCCCGCTTCTAACAATGCCGGGCGCCTGGCTAGGAAGTGACAAGTATCAATTTTGTAAGTCCTTGATTTGAGTCAACCGGGAATTTAACTCCCGACCTTCCAATGCGGCCAACGAGTCAAATACCGAAGAAAACGAAAACCTCCACTCCCAAAGAAAAGACAAAATAAGCAAGGAAGATAATGAAAAATAAGCAAGGAAGATAATGAAAGAGGAAGACTGGTTAGAGCCAGAGCAGCGGCAAAGCAGATTTAGACTAAAGCACTTTTGTCCAATATGTTTTGAGAACACACCCAATCACAAAGCACTCTCCAAACAGTTAGCCACTGAATGGTTTCCAGGTCACAGTGTGTGGAAGGGGTGGGGGTGGGTGGGGGTAGGGGGTAGTGGATGGTGAGGGGGGGGGGGGAGAAGGGAGGGTAAGTGGGAAGGCGTGTGTGCTTCGTGGTTAACTCTCCGTAACATTGTTGGTTAACTAAGAAATAACAGCCAATAATCTCATATGTGCATTACAATTGTTGCAACCATTTAGATATGTCCTGCAGGAGATGCGAATGGGAAATATTGCGCCCAGAGCAGATTTTGAACCCACACCTATTGCCATTCCGGGGCTATCGTGCTAGCTATTACACTATCTAGGTTCCCTAGCACAATCATGCTTTCCACGCCCACCTGTCTGTGTGGCTCCTTGGCTGAGAAGTCAGTGCAGGCTACTACATGTTTAAATATGCATAGTCTGTTGATTTAGAGTTTCTGCCAAGTTTTCAGATAAATATATTTGCTTGAAGCTGCATAGTCCGATGAAGCATAATATTTTCAAAACCAGAACCAGAACTCTTATCTCGATTTGATTCCGCATATGTAACTTGAACACTGATGTTTATTATCATTATTAAGCATTTGCTGCCACATATAACCAAATACAATGTCAATTTAATCAAACCTCTTACTGCATAAATCTAATTTCTTATAGTATTGCCGTGCTTTCGAAAAGTAATTTGACTTTTTTCCACTTCAAATATCTCCAAAGTTAGCTGTTTAAAATATAAGTTACTTCAAACTGAAGTAAGAAAGATTATGACGATCAATTTAATATATTTATCTCAGAACAAAAACAACTCAAATCCATCGGACTATGCAAGTTTAATGATTATAATATATACATTAGGGCAGTTTGAAGGAACCTTGATAAGGAATCGCTACTTGTGGATAGATTTGATCTGAAAACATAATAAGTTAACTTTGGCATGCATGTCAAAATGATGTGATCCTATGCTTCAGCAGGAAACAGCTTCCACTGATTTAATATTCCATTCTCCACAGCAACGCCTGCCTAATTAGTTCCCAAATTGATTTCCCGACAGGTTTCTAGACTCTAAACCGCCACCAAATAAGCAAAACAGAGCACATACCCGAAAACCCGCACCACAAAGCACTCCAACCGGTCGCGATGGTCGAATCGGTAGAGCGAAGGTTTCCGATGCGGAAAGTTGGGAGTTTGAATTCCAGCCGAGTCAAACCAATGACTTATAAAATGTATGATTGCCTTTCCTTTTTTTTTTCTCCCAGGCTTACTTCTCCCCCCCGATCAACGGAGTTGTTTGCTTGGGTGGCGCCCTTTACCTTATCATTTCTCTTGCTTTGTTCTTGGTGCTGGAACCGCTGGACCCACCTTTATCCATCCCTTCCTCCCAAACCCTTTCTGCTGTCAACTGAATACGAGTGCTCTGCTACCGCCGTACCGGAGAGATTTGGGGCTGCCCCAACGCTTCACTTCTTTGAATGTTGTAAAGACATCCCCAGCTTCTACAACTGTTCCACCGAAGATTAATCTTCAACCAAAGATTGGACCGATTTATCTGGGCCTTTCTATATTGCTGCAGTTCTGCAGCTGGTAACCATCATAAGGTTACAAACCACTCCAAAAGCAAGCAAAAGTATGATTGCTGCTACCAAGTCTGGCCCTCGGCATGAATGGTATATGACAAGCACTGTGTCCGCATAATATTACTGCACAATATGGGCCATGGTGCCCGTGGCCTGGTCTCCCAGTGGAATAGCACTATACAGTTACCATGAATGTGAAATGTCACGAGTCGGTACCCATTCTGATATGACATTAGATGTTGCTCGGATACAAAACAAGAGCAAACAACAACAAACAAAGCACCCCACCCTCTCCCATCACACACAACACAGAACTATATAGCTCTGACACCCTTCAGCCCCCTCCCATCCACCCCCACACCCCACCTCCACCCGCGCCCCCACATCACTCAATACACCACATTGCGCATGCTTCACATTCCAGTCGTCATACCCCTCTCCACTCAGAGACTACACCTCATAGCTCTCACAGCGCCACATGCACCACCTCTCCGCGCCATCCATCACACCAGCTGGCCACGCCCCTTCCATTGCTCTCGGCAGGTTAGCTACAACGCCCACTCCTACGATCCACACTACTGCTTCATAATTACAAATTGCTTTCTACTCCACAAATAGCGAGCATAGCAAAGAGCTGTCAGTCTACTTTGCTTGTTTGTTTGGGTTTTACGTTCTAGTAACATTTAATGTCTTATTACCATTAGGGGATGGCCGTCTCCTGTTTTGGTAGATTGTGGGATTGGAATCCACGGGTTTGGTCCCTAGTCAAACAAAACCATTTACTTAAAAATTGATACTTCTTGCTTCCTAGCCAGGCGCTCAGCATCATTAGCATAGGGCATGGACTGTTTGGCTTAGTGTCAGGATAATGTGACTGAGTGGGATAGCAGGTTATGGTGCTGGTCACCTGGCCTTGCGCGTTTGTTGAGAACTGATGCAGTGGCCGAATCGATAGAGAGCAGGCCGGGTCGAACCACATGACATACACCAGTTATACTTGTTGCTTCTTAGGCTGGCGCTTGGAATTACTAGGATATGGCAAGAACTGTTTGGCTCCATATGAGGAAAATGTGACCTAGTGGGATATTGGGGCATGGTGAAGCAACCCGGGCCGCATTCAGGGTCCGTCTCAGAGGCACCTCGGCGACGTCTCGGCAAATGCTTTTTGGTCTATTTGCGTTCAGGGTCCGTCTTGGCGACGTCTCAGCGACGCCTCCCTTTTCAGGCAGGAGACAAAAAGCACCTCGAAAATGGCCGCCGCATGCAGTGGTTTCATCCAATCAGAGTGCAGCATTTCGATTGCAAATGGCCGCCACCAATGGGGGCGGCCATTTTCGAGACAAGAAACTGCCTTTGCAGTTCAGACTAGTGTGACGTCAAGGGCGCCTCCGAGGCGCCTCCGAGACGGACCCTGAACGCGGCCCTGATCTCCCAGTGTGGCATCACTATACAATCACCATCAGTGTGCACTGTCACAAGTCGGTACCCGTCCTGATATGACTGATGGTGTTGCCAGGACGTACAACTCCAACAACAGACCAACTTATTATGATGGGGCAAGTACTGATACACTCAGTGTCAAGAAAATGTGACCAAGTGGGACAGCGGGTCATAGTGTTGCGGCCTGGTCTCCCCGTGGTGCACTGCTATAAAGACACCATCAGTGCGCACTTTCACAAGTCAGTAACATTGCTGATATGCGATTGTCCATGATGTGCGCAACATGGGTAATTGATATTGTGTGACTGTGTATTTCCCATTGACTAGTGACCTTTGGCGCCATCTATATTCTTGATCCTGAACTAACAAAAATGGTCGTCGATTGACCCGCCACCTACTGTAGATTCCTTGAACTCAACACTACGCAGTTACCAAAACTGCACAGTAGATTTAAAATGTGACCATTGGTGCCACCTATATATTTGTTGTGAACTACGATTTGGCCACTGCTGTCGCGCCATCTACTGTAAATTCGGAGCAAAGCCTATCACGCAGTTACAAAGTCTAGACACTTCGACCTTAGCTTTTCAATCGATCAGATGTGCTACTTCCTGTAGATTTGCGGTCCCACCCACCCAACTAATGACATCGATCGATAGGGTTAAGTGCCTGTAATCCTCGAACTCATCAACATTTCTATCTTTAAATCTTAATGTAACAAGCTAATCTAGTAAGAATAAATGCCACTATATATACAACTGTCTCGTGTTTGTTCAATTATATGTTTCCAGGACGTAAAACAACAAACAAGTCGGTACTCATCCTGATATGACAATGAATGTTCCTAGGACGTAAAGCCCCAAGAAAACAAAGCGCATTCTATTGATTAGTGAACATTATTACACAGCACATTGACTGCGTATAAAGCCAACCGGAGGGTATCACGTGGGCAGTAAGTCTCGCGAGAACCCGCGCACCATGTGGGGCCAATTAGACGCGCGCGTCCTGGGTAGCGGCCGCTAGCCGCGCCGCGCAGCCTCCATTCCGTAGCGGCGCTTGCGCATGCGCCGTGTGAACCAGCTCGCTGACCCGTCCTATTGGCGCGCATGCCTAGAGGTGGCTCCCATCGCGCCCTGGTGGCAGGCCATGTTACTAATGTACAACAGCAGATGGGGTGGAGGGGAAGTACTTCGTGAGCATAGGTTTGAATACATATTAATGCGTTATTTAAGGATATGTTGTGTTCTGTAGGATAGAGAATGAACGTTGCAGTGAATTTGTAGATTATTCCGTGGAATGTGTATAATTGATGGGTTCAAGCACAATAATCGACAAATCCATTTGAGTTGTTTTCTGTCAAATGGAATGCATTGTTGACCTTTCCAGTTAAAGTCTATTAATTTCATATTGAGTAGGGCATTATTGAAATGATGGATTTGATTATTGAAATGAAGGTATCTTCAGCTTAACATGCAGATAAAGGATTCACCCGGTACTCGCAGTAGACGGGTGAGAACCAGCCCTATATAAAAACAGTCGAAAAAGCGGGTTAATGAAATGAGAGCCTAATTTCACAATCTAAGAAGCAACATTTATTCTTTGTAGGTGTCTTCATATTTACCTGGTACCTTTGAGTTGAAAAATATAATAAAATATCTAGTTTAATCAGATTTAAAAGTGAAATCGATGGCGTTCTAGCGCTGCTATCTTGTCTTTTTGCATTCTCGCCCATTTCACCAATGCTGTGCCTAATGGGTAGCCATTTGATACTGGAGCCACAGTTTCTAGTTCATGTTCCATACTAAACCTATTTAATCCCGTATTTACACTACGTTGTTGTTCACCCGTGGACTACAAGTACCGGGTGAATCTTTTATCTACTTAACATGGTACTCATGGTTTAATTTGGACCCAAATACCGTTAGTAAATTTGTGTGCCTGAACCCTTCGTATGTATATATTATGTAAATAGCCAGTAATATAAATGAGCGAACACACATATAATGGTAAACTATGTGGGCATTTAATGTAGTGCACAAGGGACACTGAAAGGCAAGGGCAGCTTTCCATCAGCTGAAGAATGTCGGGGGATCCTCGGAGCTGCCTAGGAACACCAAGATCAGGATATTTTGGTAAAGCCTGTTTTCTGTATGGCGCAGAGACTTGGAGAACAACGGTCACCACCATGAAGAAAATCCAGTCCTTTGTCAACACCTGTCTCAGACGAATCCTAAGAGTACGCTGGCCAAACACCATCAGTAACCTGGAGCTGTGGCAGCGAACAGGACAGCAGCCTGTTCAGGAGGAGATCCTTCAGAGACGCTGGAGATTGGTTGGCCATACCCTTCACAAGCCTGCATCCAACACTGCAAGACATGCCCTCTCCTGGAATCCACAGGGGAAAACGAAGAGAGGCAGGCCAAGAAACAGCTCGCTGCATGACCTGGAGGCAGATGTGAAGAGGTCTGGACATACATGGAGACAGCTGGAGAAGATGGCCCAGGACTGGGATAACTGGAGAGCCCTTGTTCATGGCCTATCCCCAAAGTTGGGTGGTAGGAGTAAGTAAGTACAAGGGACACTATGTCAAAGCAATACAATATCACAGTTGAATGAAGCCTATGCTGTCCACCCATTTGGTGTCCGCATCAAAATTAACATGTTTTTCACTTCACATTTTTCCAAATTAACCTTTGAAAATAAGTTGCACTTGAACATTTATACTGCCTATCATGGATACTTCTGAATAGACTTCTTTTCAGCATTAGACAGTTTGTCAATCGAAAGCCTGAGACTACACTTTTACCGACCCAATGGATGTTTAACCTCCCACACCACATAGACATGGTATGAGAGCAACCAGCCTTTGCTGATGCAGAATAAATATGACATGAATCTGCAAATGTATGTATCTGAAGTATGGCTTGTAGGCCTTGTCTCTGCCATTTGTTTTGAGTGTGTCGCATTGTGTAGGGGTAAGAGGGATGGGGAGCTATGATTGAGTCTGTCAGCTGAGTGGCATACATGTATGAGGTGGTGTTGCCGGCCTGAGAGGTGGAGAAGGGGGTAGCTTAGGTTGTGGGGAGGGGGGGGGGGTGGTCTTGTGTGTGGTGCCAGTGAGAAGGATAGGAAGATTGTGGTTGAGAAAGGACTGGAATGTTGTGGGGTTGACTTGGATTAGCATGCTTGCACTTAGGAATGGTAGAGATGGTGAGGACGGGGAGTGAACGGGGATGGGGGATTAGAGTTGGATTGGGTTGGGATATGTGGGTGAGTGGTCGGGGAGGAGAGGAGGTGGCCGGGAGCGGTAGGGGTAGGGTCTGGGTGAGGGGGAGTGGAGGAGGTGAGGGATTAGAATGGGTTGTGCATGGGGGAATAGCGGTGGGGAAAGTAGGAGGAGGGGAGGTTAGGGGCGGGAGTGTGCGTTAATGGTGGTTCGGGAGAGGAGATTGGGACAGAGTTTCGGGGTGGTGCTGTGTTGAGGTGTGTGGAGGGAGAGCGAACGATGAGATCTGGAGGGGGTGCGGCGGGGTTGTTTCGGCGTGGTGCTGGTTGGGGGGAAGTAATGGGGAATTGAGTGTTCGGGTAGGAGTGGGGATGGAAGAGTTGGTTTTCCGTGTTTGGAGGGAGAGTGAGGAGGAGGAAGTCTGGATTGTTTTTTGTTTTGGGGAGTTTTCAGTCGCATTGGTGCACTGAAGGCTGCAAATTTGCAACACTGAATGGGCATCACTGAAAGCAGTCCCAAGTGGTCAGGAAGAGTTGGCTTCCGATGGGTAGTGGTCAGAGAAATTGGGGGAGAGGGGGGGAGGAAGGAAAAAGGCAGCCTATGAGCCCAACCACAGTCCTCTGAGAGGGCGGGGGAGGCTGGGTGGTTGGTGTAGTTTTATGCCCCAGTAAGACCCTAGGCCATACCAGGATGTGCACCGACTTGTGACAGCATGCACTCATGGCAACTTTATAGTGCTGCCCCACTGGGAAATCAGGCTGCAGCACCATGACCTGATGTCCCACACAGTCACATTATCCTGACATTGTGCACCCAGTCCCTGTCCTGCCCTCAAAACATCAAGCACTGATCAGCAACAGGTACCTATTTTATAAGTCATTGGTTCGTCTCAACTAGGATCCAAACTTTAGTCCCTCCAGATTCACCAGTATGCACAGTAAGTCCGGCCAAGGCCAGAGGAAGAGGTGAAGTGAGGATGGCATTAGTTTGGCAGTGGGTGGGGTTACCTGTTAGTTGTTAGTGAAAATGAGTGGTTACTTGGTAGTGATGTCAAGTCAGCTATGGCAATGAGGTGGGGCCTGCTGGTCCTCGGTGTCATGGTCTGGGCGACCAACAGTGTTGATGATATCTGTGTTCTGGCAGCAGAAGTGAGCAAGTGCATTTCAGGATGGCTTGGAAATCCTGGAGAGGATAGCCAGAGCGGCCCTATTGTCGCTGAGTTGGCGGTCAGAGTCCTCCATGAAGTCACAGATGGCAGATCTGTCAATGGTGGCACATGAGGTGAGTATCTGGACCACATTGAGGAAGTCTGGACAGTTGGAAGATGTGTGTGTGAGTGGTTGGGGGAGGGGATGAGGACGTGGCTGGGCGGGGGTTGAGTGCGATAGTGTGGAGGGAGACTGCGAGGGGAGAGGGGGAGATCTGGAGGTTTAGGGTTGTGTGTGTGTGAGTGGTGGTGGAGGGGATGAGGACGTGGCTGGGTGCGGGGATGGGCGGGGGTTGAGTGCGTGGTCTGGAGGGAGACGGCAACGGGAGGGGGGGCGGGTATGGAAGGTTGGAGGCTAGGTGTGTGTGAGTAGTCGGGGAATGAGGACGGGGCGGGGCGCGGCGGGGTTTGAGTGAGGTGTGTGCCGTCCGTGTGTGGAGGGAGGCGGTGAGCGGGGAGAGGCTCTGACACGGGGTGGCCCGGGTCCCTAACTGTTCCTTTCATCCGGTGCCCATCCTCTGAAGGAGACTAAAGAGGGCGCTGTGCTCCCGTGGCGTCCCCTGGTGGATCATGTAAAGTGGCGCGGCGTCGTGCATGGGGGGTTGGCGAAGGCGGGGGGAAGGGGAAGGCAAGCCGTACTACTACTAGTACTACTACTACTGATGGGGCACGCAGCCCAAATCAGCTATGGCACGCCGTACTACAAGGCTTCATTCAGGACGCTTGAATTGTGCTCATGCTTGACATTCCATAGCCAGAACGAGGCTGGCATCCCCTCAAACAAATGGTTTGTATTTCCAGCACTGTGTATACCTTACAGCACCATCAAAGGCCAGTTGCTCTCACACCATGTATATGTGGTGTGGGAGGTTAAAAATCCCTTGCATTGGTAAAAGTGTAGGTGCAAACTTTCAATCAACTAACTGTATAATGGTGAAAACAAGTCTATTCAGACGTATCCATGATTGGCAGTATGAATCATCAAGAGAAAAAAAGAAAGAAAAGGCCGCAACCATCTTATTCAATTAATTTTGTTATTTGGTACCTCATCTACCATTTAGAGACAAATGCAGATAGAGAGGAGAGAGCAGAATGTGCCAATAAACATAAAGATAACATATAGATGAATGTATTCAACTTCAGATCCACCAGAAGAGCCAGGCAGGGTAAGAGCAATGGTCACTTTTGTAAGTCCTTGCTTTAGCTACGCAAGGCATCGAACTACCGAACTCACTCGTCTGAAGCTGGTGCTCTACCGATGAGGATATCCTGTAGCGAGCCGTTATCCTATCGGAAATGAGAAATATGGTCATAAACAAACTACGATATGTGGTTTAAAACTGCTAGGGCATGCCGGTTTACATGTTAGTACATCTCATCATAAGCAAACGAGGATGCACTATGTACAACATTTATCGCAAGCCGTTCTACATTTTACTATTTTAGTTCATCTGGCCATACATACTGTAAAACAGATATGGCACGCCATTGTAGATGTTGGTAGTTACGGCCCTGCACCCACCTGCCTGGATCATATATATGCTATAGACATATGCAATCAAATCTCGCTTCTGCCCCCTCCACACACACACATATTCTCCTAGAATTTAAAGTGTTCTCCTGCCATTAGACAGCTAAAGACAATAACATGTGACATAACTCATGGTCTAATGGTGCGGAAATGGATTATTGGAGAAGCTCCCACCCCCTCCTTGTCTGTCTACCCCCCACACAATACCGCACCCCTCCATCCAACCAAAGACCCTATAATACTAAGATGGCTCACTCCCTATATCTACCATGGTAATGTAAATTTTGCAGTGCCACTTTGTGGTGGGTGTGATCAGCCTGGCTGCTGGTTGGTGTTTCACATGTCAACACATACAAGTATATTATACATGAGATAGGTAAGTATGAATACACATCAATATGAAATTGCTATGAATAAATACACATCAACATCAGCAACATCATCATTGCCATCATCCCACATCTTTCACATTCATATATACATTTTTACTTATAATATAGCAACTGTTTAACCAAGAGAACAGCCAGCACACCAAGTGGTGGGTTTGATCATGTTGATTACACAGTAGAGGCTGAGTGAGCTGTCTTAGTATTGTAGGGTCTTTGATCCAACCCACTCTCCCTACCACCACAACCCCACCGCACCCCCTACACCCCACCCCCTACAGGGCAGCGGCAGTCAGAAGCGCGCGCACGCGCCCTAAGAGGAGCCGGTCGTCACTCACCCATTATCGCCCGGATGGACGATTCTGTGCATGCGAAAGCTTACGGTTGCGTGACGTCACGCCTGTTCTCTGGCGCTGTGGGGGTTGAGATCTCAAAGCTGTGTTTGACGGTGTGACTGTTTTTTTGTTTTTGGGGAGTTTTCAGTCGCATTGGTGCACTGAAGGCTGCAAATCTGCAGCACTGTATGGGCACCGCTGAAAGCTGTCCCATGTGGTCGGGAGTTGGGTTCTGATGGGTAGTGGTCAGAGGGAGGAGAGGGTGGGGGGAATAAGGAAAAAGGCATCCGATGAGGCCAACCACTGTTCTCTGAGAGGGCCAGGGGAGGCTGGCTGGTTGGTATAGTTTTACGCCCCAGCAAGACCCTAGGCCAAACCAGGACGTGCACCGACTTGTGACTTCATAGTGCTGCCCCACTGGGAAATCAGACCGCCGGCACCATGACCTGATGTCCCACACAGTCCCATTATCCTAACACTGTGCACCCAGTCCCTGTCCTGACATCATAACGCCAAGCGCCGATCAGCAACAGATACCTCTTTTATAAGTCATTGGTTTGACTCAACCAGGATCCAAACTTTAGTCCCTCCAGATTCACCGGTATGCACACTAAGTCCAGCCAAGGCCAGAGGAAGAAGTGAAGTGAGGATGGAAGTAGTTAGGCAGTGGGTGACTGCTGGCTGGGCCCTCCTACCTACCCCCCACCCCCAAGCTCCCAATACCCAAATCCCCAAGCTCCCCCAACCCCCAACCCCCAACCCCCAAACCCCCCAACCCCCCAACCCCCCAACCGCATATCTAAGATTCTAATATAGCTTACAATTCGAGGGAACGACTGTAGTATAGACTGTCCTCTCGGGTAAGGAGCCACATATACAGCTTGTTGTTGTTTTATGTCCTAGCAACATCTAAGGTCATATCAGGACGGGTACTGACTTGTGACGGTGTACACTCATGGCAACTTTTTATAGTACTGCCCCACTGGGAGACCAGGCCACAAGCACCATGACCTGATATCCCACTCAATCACATTATCCGAACACTGAGCCAACCTGTCCTTGTCCTATCTTAATAATGCTAAGCAACACATATCAATTGTTAAGTCATTAGTTTTACTCGACTAGGGTTGGAACCCACAAACCATGGATTCGGATCCCCCGATCTCCCAAAACAGGATACGGATGCTCAACTCATTCGGCCATCCCGTCTGGTCGCATAGACAGTAGGTAAGGTAGTGACATCAGGGAGCCTAGGTGGTGTAATGGTTAGCCCACTGACCAGCAATGCAAGCGATGGCGGTTCGAGGCCTGCTCTAGGTGCAATATTTCCCATTTTCATCCACCCCCCACAACAACACTGGTTACTGTGACCAGGATCCTGTACAAGCTATGCAGTGTATGGTTGTTGAACCTACCCTGTGTGTATGTGTCAGTGTACTGCCTGTATATAAATATGTAATTCTAAATATTAAATGACCATTTAAAAGTCTTACAACTCCAAGGGGATGAGTGTAGTAGTCCGCACTGACCTCTCAGGCAAGGAGCCGCATAGACAGGTAGGTGTGGGTAGGGTAGTGCTATCAGGGAGCCTATGTGGTGTAATGGTTAGCACACTAGCCGGTATGCAGGAGAAGTGGGTTCGATTCCTGCTTTATGCGCAATATATCCCATTTTCATCACCCACTCGACATATGTATTAAAGCTGCATAGACTGATGAAATATCAAATTTTCAAAACCAACCCAATTAGCTAGATTTGATTTGACATATCTAACTTAGATACTGATGCTCTTATTAAGCATTTGTTTCTGCGTAGAAGGCAATACTGAGTCAATGTAACAGAACCTGTTACTGCAGAAGTATATGGTGTCAGACTTTTAGCAAGCTTGCCAAAACTAATTTTCCATGTTTGCACTCGAAATATCTCAAAAGTTTACCATTTAAAATTAAAGTAACTTTGAACTAATGTAAAATAGATATTAGTTATCAATCTAATATATTTATCTCAGAAAAAATATACAAATTCAAAACCATCGGACTATGCAACTTTAAGGCCAAAGTGTGGCTGGGTTTGGGGAATAAGCCATTGCTTCAGGATACCATACATCAAAGTGGGGCGTAATGCATTATTCCCTTTGCTTTGTGCTGACTGGTGAAAGGCTATGCTGGTTTCCCCACCTCCCGGGCAATTATCTCCAATAGCCCCTTCCACAGAGCATGCGCAATGAGCTACTACTACTATCTACAATGTTAGTTCTTGCCACTACAATCAGAGGGCAGCCTTCTTTTAAATTAAGCACGATAGTTGATTAAGTAGGGTAAATTTCAACCGTGGACAATTGGTTTCCGTCATTTAATTGCTCCTTGTCCTATCAAAGTAATGCCGAACACCAGGCGTTGTTGTTGAAGATTTTTTGTTGTTGAAGATTTATACTGCCTATCGTGGATAAGCCTGAATAGATTTGTTTTCACCATTAGACAGTTTGTCGATAGAAAGCCAGAGCCTACACCTTTACCGACCCAAGTGATTTTTAACCTCCAACACCACATAGACATGTTTGATGTCGCTGTAAGTTATACACAGCGGTGGAAATCCAAATTGGCAGAAATGGGGGCACGGTTAATCGAACCACCGACCTTCAGATTAGGAGTCCGACCTAGACAAAAAGTCAGACACTCTAACCACTCCACCACAGAGAACACAACGCGTGGTAGCAGCAAGTATAAATTGTACAGTCATTGTAGTCGGACAAAGAGAATGTGGAAACATATATTGGGAAAGGAGTACTTTATATATGAAGTCGCCATAAGTGTGGACTGACAATGACTGGCATCAGTTAATGCTCGTTCTGATATGGTTGATTGATTGATTGATTGGTCATTGCTTTACGCCATGTTGGCAGCATAGGACATATTTATGGCAAGAACTGTTTGTTTTTTATTCAGACCATCATTTTTACATGTAAAATCATACAATCAACTATGTGTCAGTAGAGACTCACTAATTTAAGAACCTCACAATTATATATTTGTGGCAAAGGGATATACGATTCCCAACAACATATGTAAGGTTTTATTAGTAATTGAGAGAATTTAATTAGTAAACTATCTGAGGTTGTACTGACCAGCTGCACTCAAAGAGGCTAACATGTTTTCTTGTTTTACTTTAGTAAAAAGGTCATGGATACTCTCTGCAGCGTAAAATTCTTGGCCTAGAACTATGTTCTGATATGACCCTCGGTGTTTCTAGGACGTAAAACAACAACAACGCTTCCCAACCGCATAGTCCCCCCACCCCCCCAGCCACACACACACACACAACCCATTCCACACACACATACACCATACGCTGCCCCTTCCCCACACCACCACAAACACACACCCACACAACCACACAACCACGCAACCACACAACCACACAACCACACAACCACACAACCACACAACCACACAACCACCACCACCATAGACATACATGCATAGTGGAGTTATTCTGTACTGATGAATCAGCCTTAAAGCTGTGAAATAACAACTCCCCTCACAGTGTGATTGCTTCAGGGCATGTTACTGTCTGCTTTAATCCGGTCAAGAACCTACATGACAGCTGCGTGAATGCCGACAGTGAATGTGACACTGACAGACGGGGCAATGCCAGGGTGACGGCCGCCCGGGCAATATGTACCTTTGCTCACCCAACGCACTAAGTTCTTGTATTGTGCACACGGCGGGACCATCGCACTGGACCCGCCTGTCACTCATTACTGACACTCCCACTATTGTCACACTAGCTTAGTACTACTAGTAGTAGTTATCTATGCCAAAGTTTGTACAGAGACATTCTACCATCAACCTATCCTTTTGGTGGCCATGCCAAGAACTTATCAGCAGCTACTGTGTGGTAAGATAACACCAACACTACAACTGACCAGCATTGAAAACAAGCCTGGGTTACTGGGCGTATATGCTATGGACAGTATAAATACAGCCTCAATACAAAAAAAAGATTTAAAAAAGAACAAATGTTGCATGTAGAGCTCACCGGTGAGGTGGTTTCAGCTCACTGTCAGTTTTAGCCATGCGCATAGACTCAAACTCAAGGCATTGTCAATGGTCGTGAGCAATCTTCATACCGAAAATACAGAAAAAGTGAAATATCTCTAAAACCACACCACCTATTAACAAATAGCTTGGTACACATATCGAAAACATCTTGACCAAACAGACTATATTACATTTATAAGGTTAGGGTTCTTGATTTCTATTAATTTTGAATAAAACTAATGTTTTGCACTGCACATACCGTCAAACTCAAATCATTGTCAATGGTGGTGAGCAATCTTCATACAGAAAATCCAGGAAAAGTGAAATATCTCAAAAACCACACCACCTGGAAACAACTCGCTTGGTACACATATAGAAAACATCTTTACCAAAAACATATTATTAAATTTATAAGGTTAGTGACTCACGACCATTGACAATGCCTTGAGTTTGAGTCTATGCGCACAGCTGAAACTGACAGTGAGCTGAAACCGCCACACCGGGCATGCTCATTTAAAAGGGTGGGTTAAAGTTGCATAGTCCGATGGTTTTGAGATGTTGGTATTATTTTAGACAAATATATGAGCCTGTCTCAAAAGGTGATAAGTAATATGGGACAAAACATTGTCCATTGTAATGATCAACATACTATCTGCTCATGCATTTGCTCAGGATAAACTGATTTATGGTGTTTCATAATCCCGATAGAATACATATTGATTTGAAGCAAATGTCCTTGTATTTTCAGTCTAACCGTTTCTGTGCTGTTTTGTCAATCGTTACGCAGACACAAACAAATATGAGTTACCACCTTTTGAGAGAGGCTCATATATATATATATATATATATATATATCATCATCATCATCATGCTGTCGGTCGCGATGCGACAAAGACTGCTTTCATTACTTGACTGCCGCTCTCCATTTAGCTCTCTGCTGTGAGAGTTGCGTCCATGAGTCGGTCTTAATGTCTCTCAGCTTCAGGTTTCTCTTGATGGTATCTTTGAACCGGAGACGGGGGCGCCCTCTCTTTCTGTAGCCAGAAGACAGTTGAGAATAGAGGATCTGCTTTGGTAGCCTGTCTGATGACATCCTCATGAGGTGTCCAGTCCACCGGAGATTCTTTTTGATCAGAAGATCTTCCATAGAGGGCAGCCCCATCCGTTCGAGTATTTCCTTATTCGTCACTTTGTCCTTCCAGGTTAGCCTCATGATTGAACGCAGATGTCGCATCATGAAGGCATGCAGCTTTTTCACCTGCTGTCTGTACGCTGTCCAGGCCTCGGCTCCGTATAGTAGGGTGGATAGCACGATTGCGCGGTAGATCTTACCTTTGACCCGAATGGACACATGGTGGTTGTTCCAGAGTCTCTGGCGTAGTCGGCCGAAAGATGCGCTAGCCTTGGCCATCCTCCTCTGTATCTCAGCATCAATGCGTCCATCACTTGATATAGTGCTTCCGAGATAGGTGAATTCCGGAACAGAGTTCAGCTTGTTTCCGTCAACCATGATCTCCTCCTCTCGGGTTCTTGTAGAGTTGGGTTGGTACAGCACCTCCGTCTTCTTGATGTTAATTTTCAGGCCAAACTTCTTTGATGCATCGGAGAAAGCGTCCACTATTTTCTGGGTCTCTTCAGCAGAGTGGGCAACCAGTGCACTGTCATCTGCGAATAGTAGCTCTCTCACCAGTATCTGAGTAGTCTTGGTCTTCGCTCTGAAGTGTGCGACATTGAATAGGTCAGCGCTCTGTCTGGACTGTATATAGATGCCATCCCCCATGTCTCGGAAGGCCTCATCTAGCATTGCTGATAGGAAGATGGAGAAGAGCGTGGGGCCAGTACACAACCTTGCTTGACCCCATTGGTAACCCCGAACGATTCCGAGACTTCCCCTCCAGCACTAACGTTCGCCATCATTCCTGTATGTAGAGCCTCGATCATAGTTGTGAACTTCTCTGGGCATCCGTACTTCCTCAGTAGCTGCCATAGCCCGGTCCTCCCGACTGTATCAAATGCCTTAGTGAAATCGACAAATACCATGTACAGTGGTCGGTCCTGCTCAATGCACTTTTCTTGTAGCTGTCGGAGACAAAATATCATATCCACAGTGCTCCGGTTACCTCTGAAGCCACACTGTGACTCTGGAACTACACCAGGTGTTATGTGAATAGATAGTCTGTTGAGTAGGATCCTGGCGAAGATCTTCCCTGCTATGGAAAGAAGAGAGATTCCTCTATAGTTCCCACAGTCTGTTCGATCACCTTTCTTGTAGATGGTTACAATGCTGGCATCCTTCCATGCTTGGGGTACAGAACCCTCCTCCCAGGCATTGGTGATTAGTTGGTGCAGTCTGTTGAGCAGATTGTCTCCTCCATGCTTCCATACCTCGGCAGGAATTCCATCACCCCCAGGTGCTTTGCCATCTTTCAGGCTGGCGATTGCTCTAGCCATCTCATCCATGGTTGGAATCTCATCGAGGCATGTTTTGGTAATGCGCTGCTGGATGTTGTTCAGAGCTTCGTGATCTATGTCACCAGGGACGTTGAGTAGCTTCTGGAAGTGTTCGCTCCATCTTGCCACAACTCTCTTGCTGTCGGAAAAGGTCTCCGTTCCATCTGTTGATTTCAGGTGAACAGCTCCCTTCTTCACGGGTCCCCACACTTCCTTCAGTCCGCTGTAGAAGCCCTTCATGTTGTTTCTGTCTGCAGCTCTCTGCAGCTCCTCTGCCTTCATTTCCCACCAGTCTGACTTCAATGCACGGGTGCATTTTTGTAGCAATCTGCAGGCATCTTTGTATGCTGCAGTGGTGGATCTAGTGTTCCTGGTCTGCAACACTCTCTGGTGGGCTTGGTCTCTTCTGCTCATAAGATTCTGTAGCTCCTGATTGTTGGGGTCGAACCAGTCCTGATGTTTTCTGTCTGGCTTGCCGAGATAAGTTTTAGCTGTGTTGTATACAACCTGCTGCAACGCTGCCCATTCCTCATCTGGTGTTGGGCTTTCCTTCTCCTCCCATTGTGCGAGAGCGCTGTCCATCTCCCGCTTGAAGCTCTCCCTGTGACTGATGGTACTTAATTTTGCTGTGTTGAGCTTTGTCGGTTTTAAAGTACATTTCATGAAAGCTGCCTGCAAAAGTGTTGAAGTGCTGCTGGCTTTTGCAAGTTACCAGCGGCACTCTCTCGGGGAGCAAATAGAGGTTTCACACCGGCAAGAACATGTCAAGACAGGCGCAAAACTATTTGTCCCTGCAGTGGCTGGTCGGGAGATGTTGGGAGTTCCATACATCAACCGCCCTTAATGCTGCCACAGTGACATGGTTTTCTGTTTAGGGTTTGCTCCCTTAGCCTTCGGTTCTGTCAAGGACCTGTACCACAAGGCAGTGGTTTAGAACTCTGCAAGGCAGGGGCGTCAAACTCCCTGAGGTATTGCTATACCTGCTATACCTGCTATACCTGCATATATGTATATATATGTATATATATATATATATGTATATATATATATATATGAGGTTGATTATAAGAATCTGTAATTACAATCTGTTGAAGTAGCTTATGAATGACCAATCTTTGAGATATTTGAAGTGAAAACATTCTATATTAATGTTGGTGTACAGGTCAAAATGTTACAACACCGGTTTCAGCATTAAGATATTGATTAATTGATTTATTGATTGATCTGTGGTTTCTTTATGCCATATTAAGTTCAATTACATTGACTACATGCTCCCTTCTATAGGAAAATGAAAGTTTAATAATGAGTGTACCAGAATATAAGCTGGAGAGTTCGGATTATATCTAAGTACATTTTATGGTATGACAAATTTGATGTTTCCAGCAGTCTATGTAACTTCGCCCTCACATCGCTGAACAGACCATTGAAAAGAGAAAACACCAATTAAAACAAGTGTCCATATTATTCACATAGACATGATTTAGCGTTTTTAATTTGATATCAAATTGGGAGTAAGCGTATGTAATGATACCAAAGCAATTGCAATCAAATCAAATGTTGCACATGTCGCAAATGCCGTAAATGCCGAAAATATAATAATTACCGAAAATCTGGTAAATGCCGTAAATAATATCGCAAATAACATGTTGCAAATGTCAGAAATGCCACAAATGCCACAAATGCCACAGAGATCTTAAATGTAGCAAACCTTGTGAATGTCGTGAATGTGTTAACAAGACTTGTTCATAGTGAATAAACATCTTGGAAAAAAAATCAAATCAAATGTGTAATACTAATAGATTACATAACACATATATGTGGTGTAGGCCAATCATATTATTATACTTATAGGATATATATGAATCCAAACAGGTTACCATCCACATCACACTTGTGGCGGGAATGAGCCGAAGTGTGTGGGTTGTGAGGGGATGAACGGGTTGTGGGTTGTGTGTGGGTAGGTTGTGGGTGGGTTGTGTGTGGGTTGTGGGTGGGTGTTGGGTGGGTTACGAGTAGGTTGTATGTGGTGGTTGGTGGGTGTGGGTAGGTTGTGGGTGGTTGTGGGTGGGTTGTGGGTGGTTGTGGGTGGGGGTTGTGGGTGGTGGTCGGTGGGGTGTTATGGTTGGTTGGGGTGTTTGTGAGTAGGTTGTATGTGGGTTGTGGTGGGTTTGAGGGTGGGTTGTGGGTGGATTTGTGGGTGGATTGTGGGTGGGTTTTGTGGTGGATTGTGGGTGATTGTGGGTGGGTGTGTGGGTGGATTGGGGTGGAGTGGTTGGGGGTTTTGGTGTGGATTGTGGGTGGTTTGTGGGTGGAAATGTGTGGTGGATTGTGGGAGGGTTTGTTGGTGTTTATGGGTGGAGTGTTGGGTGGTTGTTGGTGGGTTTGTGATGGTTTGTGGGTGGGTTGTGTGGGTTATGGTGGTGGTGGTGGTGGTTGAGTAGGTTGTATTGTGGGTGTTGGGTGGGTTGAGGGTGGGTGTGTGTGGGTTATGTGGTGGATTGTACGTGGGTTGATGGATTGTGATTGTGGTTTGTGGGTGGGGTGGGGTGTGTAGTGGGTGTGAGTGGGTATGGTATATGGTGGGTTGATGGGGAGGGGGTTGTGTGTTGGGGTTATGTGTGGGGTTTTGGTTGTGGTGAGGTGTTGTGGGTGGGTTGTGTGTTGGGTTTGTTGGTTTGTGTTGGGTGGGTTGTTGTTGGGTTGTTTGGGTATGTGGGGGGGTTGTTGGGGATGGGGGGGTTATGGGTGGATTGTGGGTGGGTGGTGGGTGGGTTGCGAGAAGGTTGTGGGTGGGTTGTGTGTGGGTTGTTGGTGGGTTGTGGATGGATTGTGGGTGGGTTGTGGGTGGATTGTGGGTGGGGTTTCGGTGGGTTTTGGGCGGGTCGTGGGTGGGGTGTGGGTGGATTCTGGGTGGGGTGTCGGTGGGTTATGGGTGGGTTGTGGGTGAGTTGTGTGTGGGTTCTGGGTGGGTTGTGGGTAGAATGTGGGTGGGTTATGGGTGGATTGTGGGTGGGTTGTGGGTGGGTTGTGGGTGGGTGGGAGGCGGTGGCATGATACAGGGTTCCAACAAAGTTCACACGGCTAGCTGCCTTTCAGGGTAAGCCAATGGCCAGTGTGACCGGACAGACCAAGCCACCCCCGACACCCTCCATCTCCCCCTCCCGGTGTGAGTAGGAGTCAAAGCGGTCGGCGCAGGGTTGATGGTCAGTGTGAGCCTTACAAAGGTCAGCCGGGCGCCGTGACCTTTGGGCGGCCTAGCACCGCGCCCAGGCGCCCTCCCAGCACATGTAAATAATGCAGCCGCCCGCCTGACCGCCACTTTGCATCGCCTCGCCGCAGGGTGTGTGAGCAAAGACCCGCAGCTGCTTTAATCCGGGCGGGCTTTTAGCCGAACAGGCGCTGTGCTTCTGGTTGGTTCGTTGGTTGTTTGAGTTGTATGCCCTGGCAACATCTAAGGTCATATGAGGATGGGTACTGACTTGCGACAGTGCGTACTGATGGCAACTTTATAAGTGCTGCTGCTGCAAGGGGAGAGCAGGCCACCAGAACCATGCCCTTCAGTTGCATTATCCTGACACTGAGCCACCCAATCCTTGCCCTATCCTAATAATACCTGGCGCCTGGTTAGGAAGTGACAAGTATCACTTTGTAATTGACAGGTTTGACTCAACCATGGGCAAAACCTTGTGGGTTCGAATCCAATGATCTACCAACATGGGAGACGGACGCTAAACTCATTCAGTCATGGCAACCAACCTTTATATGTGAACCTCATCGCTGGATTGTTAGCTGGTTAGTGAAGGGAACCCAACTCAAACAGCGCGTGTAGAAACGCACCTGCCCAGTGTGACTGCGCATTGAGCACTCAGGAATCCCGGTGGGCTGGGAAGATAAGAGATCACCTAGGGATACTGTGTAGAGCGCAGACTACCCATACAGAAGGTCGAGAGTTTGAAGCATGGCCGAGTCAAACCAGTGACTTATAAAATGGACACTTGTTGCTACCTAGCCTGGCACTTTGTATTAATAGGATAAGGCAAGGACTGGTTGTCTACGTGTCAGAATAATGGGACTGAGAGGGATAGCTGCTGATGGTGCCCGTGACATGGTCTCCCAGTTGGGCAGCACTAGGAAGTTATCATGAGTGAGCCGGTGCCCATCCTGATATGTGAGACGAAGTTGTTAGGATGTTAAACCCCAATAAACAAACATTATGCAGGGATCTAACCAACCTGCCAATTGGCATATAGAGTGCGACTAAGGTATCGCAAACTGTCGGCTGTCAATTGAGGATAACTTTCATTTCCGTTGTTAGATTGTGTGTTTGAATGTTGGGGGTTTTATATCGTAGCTACATCTATTGTCGTAATCATCGTGGTCTGCACTCACAACCGAATTGAAGTTGCAGAGTCCCACGAAAACATCAAATTTGTTAATAGCAACACACTTTATGTAGATTTTATTCAACTTATCTAATTAACATTAGATTAGATTAGAGTGTTTGAGCTATATGCTCAGGCCAATTCGGAGTCTGCACGATCAGGGCCCACCACATGTGCTTAATTGATTATAGTCCGATGGTTTTGAATTTCTGCCAGTATCTGAGATAAATGCATTAGCTTGCTACTTATATATAATTAAGTTTAGTTTGAAGTAACTTTTATTTTAAATTGCTAAACTTTGGAGATATTTGAAGCGAATACTTGGCAAATTAATTTTGGAAACTACATAAAAATAATGACAGTATAGGCTTCAGCTGCTATTAAATTGCCCCAAGACATGTTTAATAAGTACACCAGTACCTAAGTTGGACATCAATTTATATTTATGTCTATTTTTGTATGTGCGGTATAATCCATTATGTAAATATAAATAAACATAATATTTAATCCATAAGGTACCTGCTTCAGCATGTGTTTACTGGTGGCGCCCCCCCATTGGCTCGTGCAATGCCAGCCGCAGAACCATAGAAGAGATTCAAATGATCAATCCCTAGTGAAAACCATATTGCAAGGTTACTCTTGTCGTGGGGGTGATGAAAATGGGAAATACTGTGCCTAGAGCAGGACTCGAACCCACATCTCTTTGCATTCCGGGCCAGTGTGCTAACCATTACACCACCTAGGCTCCCTGATATCAACACACTCCCCACGCCTACCTGTCTATGTGGTTACTTGCCTGAGAGGTCAGTGCAGACCACTACACTCGTCCCCCTGGAATTGTAAGTCTTGTAATGCTTACAATTACATACATACAGGCAATGCACTAACATATACATACACAGGGTAGGTTCAACAACCATACAGCGCAAAGCTTGTACAGGATCCTGATCACGGCAACCAGTGTCGTGGGGGTGATGAAAATGGGAAATACTGCGCCTAGAGCGGGACTCGAACCCACATCTCTTTGCATTCCGGGCCAGTGTGCTAACCATTACACCACCTAGGCTCCCTGATATCAACACACTCCCCACGCCTACCTGTCTATGTGGTTACTTGCCTGAGAGGTCAGTGCAGACCACTACACTCTTCTCAGTCCGAGACCTGGCTGTGTTCACACATATTCACACCTTATTGTACCCACCTTGACGTCCAGTGACCGACTTCGGACGAGTGTGACACGACAGTGAATCCGACATGATCAGAACCTTTCACACCTGTGGCGCCTCCATTCTCAAATAAAGTACAGCATACACAACACCTAGACGTCATTGTAATCAGTCTGAGAAAAGAAACTCACCTCCTGACACTTAGGTTCCTTCTTGAAAATGACTTCGCGACAGCGGCAATAACCGATGAAAGTATAACATTTTCTAAACCTAAATACTTACAGAGATTTTACCCTGCATACCTAAATTAGATAGGCAAGCACTCAGTAAGCATATGACCCTGTATCAAAAGGTGATTTGAGCCTGTCTCAAAAGGTGCTAACTATTCAATATTTTGTCCATAGTAATGATTGACACAAAACAGCACAGAGATGGTTACACTGAAAACATAAGGACATTTGCTTCAAATCAATAGGTATTCTATTGGGATTATGAAACATCATGTAAAAAACAAATCAGTTTATCCTGAGCAAATGCATAAGTAGATAGTGTGTTGATCATTACTATGGACAACGTTTTGTCCCATATTGCTTAGCACCTTTTGAGACAGACTCATATATTGCTGGATAGAATGGCAACTAACTCAAATTAATTGAACCTATTACTGCTAAATCCTATGATATTCAGTACTTTGATGCATACACCAAAATATAATTCAGCATGGAGCAGACAGGAATGACCGAATGGGTTAGAGCATTCATCTCGCATGTTGTTATATCATGGGATCGTGGGTTCGAACCATAGTCGAGCCAATGACTTAAATTTCAAACTTGATACTTGTCGCTTTTTAGCCAGGCGTGTGGCATTATTAGGATAGGGCAAGGACTGGTCTGCTCAGAGTCAGGATAATTTGACTGAATGGGATGTCAGGTCATGGTCTGGTCTCCCAGTGGGGCAGCATTATAAAGTCATTATGAGTGCGCACTGTCACAAGTCGGTACCTGTCCTGCCTTTAGATGTTACTAGGATGTAAAACAACAAACAAACAAATAATTTAGCATGCATTCACTTCTAATATCTCCAACGTTAACCGTTTCAAATGTAAGTCAATGCAAACCAAAATAAATTTGATTATGCTTATTAACCTAAGGTATTTATGTGCAAATATGACATACAGTCCACAACATCCAATTAAGTTACTTTAAATAAAGTCCCTCTTGGAAAGTTTGTGTGGGAAGGAAACAAGTCATTAGTGCGTTGTGCATAGGCGAGTTGAATCATGGGAGAAATCTGAATGCGCACTGTCACAAGTCGGTACCTGTCCTGATATGACCTTAGATGTTGTTGAGGGCGAGTGCGAGGGCGAGGGCGAGGGTGAAGGCGGGGGCGAGGGTGATTTACCCATATGGTCTGAGTGTCGCTGAATTAAAGAAATTGTTCCAACCGCCATGAACACTTCCGCCACCCAGTCACCACCCACACCCACACCCACACCCACATCCACACCCACACCCACACCCACACCCACACCCACACCCACAACCACAACCACACCCACACCCACACCCACATCCAACACCACACCCACAACCACACCCACACCCACACCCACACCCACACCCACACCCACGCACCCACACACACACACCCTCCCCACATACAGAACTGCCATCCAGCCAGCCAGCCAACCACAGTCACTGCACCCCCTACGGCGCTACACCGCACATGCGCAGTTAGTCCTCTGTGGTATCACACCTGCAGGGAGCCCCGGGCGCATGCGCGCCCCGCAGCCGGAATTAAAGCCTGTTGTGTGGCGGTGAACTGCCGTGTAGGTATTAGCTGCAGGAGGGATGTAACACAGACGACTGTGTATGTGTCCCAGACCAAATTGATCTCCTGAGTCATGGCCGGCTGACACTACCCGACATCCTGACGGTGGCTCTATTCAACTGTACACTCAGTGGTCGCAAATGTCATTGAAATGTCAGTGGAGATATGCATATCTTTGGATATTGCTGTTTCAACAACAAGAGTTTTGAAAGTGAGCAGAATGACCGTTGGTTCACGGTGTAGAGTAGTCGAGGAGGAGAGAATGCCCGCTCCGCAGGGATTATGATGGAGGTTAAGGTGGTTTAGAGAGACATATTAGGAGCTGCCGATATTTGTATCCACATAATTAATTACATAGTACATACAGTGTGACAGTTATTTGGTGGGTTTTTTTGTGTGCGGGTACTTTATTTATTTATTTATTTATTTATTTTTGTGTGGAATATCTTGATTAAGCAAGGATACTTTCAATCAGAATTTGACTTCCTCATTCCACTAATGCACTATTAAGTCACTCCAACACACACATACACCCACAGCTACACCCACACCCACAGCTACACCCACACCCACAGCTACACCCACACCCACAGCTACACCCACACCCACAGCTACAACCACACCCGTAGTTACACCCACACCCACAGCGACACACACACACCTACATCCACCCCCACCCAAAGAAAACACACCCCCACACCCCCACAGACCCCCACACCCACATCCACACCCAATCACTCTCACACACACACTCCCATTCTCATTCCCACTCACACACTGACACCCACACCCACGAATGCACCAACATTTGCCACTTCCCATATCCGTTGACGTCCCCAGACTTTCAGCTAGTTCTCCACAACCCCAACCCATGCCCCCCCCCCCAACACCTCCCTCCACAACCACCACTCTCTCATTGCCTCACTACACAAACCATCCCCACACTCATCTCCACCCGCCCCTCCCTCCCCTACCCCATCCCCTACCCCTACACCAACACCCACCCCCTCACTGCCTCACTACACAAACCATCCCCACACTCTCCGCCACCAGCCCCTCCCTCCCCTATCCCATCCCCTACCCCTACCCCTACACCAACAACTACCCCTCATTGCTTTACTACACAAACCACCCCCACACTCTCCTCGCACCAGCCCCTCCCTCCCCTACACCATCCCCTACACCAACCCCAGCCCCCAACTGCCTCGGCTACACAAAACATACCGACATTCATCTCCACCCCCCCCTCTCTCCTCTCCCCACCCCTATCCTCTATCCTCCGCTACCTCTATACCTCACTTACCCATCCCACAACCCCTTGCTCTATCCATACCCATACCCTTACCCCTACCCCTACCCTCACTGCCTTACTACACAAACCATCCCCACACTCACCAGTACCCCCACCCCCCCGGCCCCTCCCTCCCGTCTCAAGGTTCACACCGCACCTCCCCTATCATACCTAACCTCCCTCCTTACATCGATGAGAGACTTCGTGCTAGGAGGATAACCAAAGGGTGCATCGACCACTCGTCTCTATAATTGTACAGTCAGCTTGTGCATGCTGCACATCGAGAGTCGGTTCGGATCGGCCATGAGGAGCTTCGGCTTGAGCTCATGCAGCCTCCCGGGCCCCTCCTAGCACCCCTGCCCCCCCCCCCCCCCCACACACACACTTGCACCCCACCAGCCGTGAGGAACGAGGGTGCCTCGTGCCGCCCCCGGCCCCTGGGAGCCTCCCTCCCTGCACCGTTCCCACCCCTCCACGCCCTCGGTCTCCACCCCGCCGGCTGTGAGGCCCCTGAACAACTCGCGCCCCTTCCCGGGGCACCAGCCGATCTCCTCCCTGCCCCCGCCCCATACCCAACGGCCGGGAGTACCTCGTACCGCAAACAGTCCCTGCACGCCCACCTCCCCGCCCCCGGCCCCTCGTACCGTACCCGGCCCGGCCCCTGCACGCCCCCCTGCCTTCCACAATCTCCACCCGTGCCGGCCGTGAGGACCGGGAGTACCTCGTACCGCACCCGGCCCCTGCACGCCCCCCCCCCCACCCCCGCCAGTCTCCAACCCGCCGGCCGTGAGCCCCATTATTAGCTTCTGCCTCGCCCCCCCCCCCCCCCCCCCCGACCTACTCCATCCCCCCACACCCAACACTCCAACACTCCAACACTCCTTTTCTTGTATCTCTGATATCTATTTGGCTTAGTTTCTTCCACAAATCACCCATTTATGTCCGCAGTCCCGGCACAGTCGAAAACAAAATGCCGAAAATTGAGAAAGGAAGGATTTCGTGCAAGAAAATGTGAGAGGACTAAAGCAAAACAACAAGAAAGGACAGGAAAGTTATGGGGCTGTCACACAACGACCTATGGCGGCGGCGTATGGGTAACATCGCGAAATAAGTTGAAAATGATAATAGGTTGAGATACGCCAACCTTTTTGCATTCTAGCGACGTATGAAACGTACGCGTAGTGCATGCCTTACATATGGCTACCATATCCCTACAGTATATCGACGTATGCAAAGCATATGATGACGTATACTCAGCGTATTGGGATGGTTGGAGGCAACAGGACCAGTGTATGAGTGACCTATGCCGACGTACCCCTAACATATGCATAACCTATGTTGGCGTACATCTAGCATATGTCTAGCATATGAGAAACGTTGAGTCATACGCCGACATAGGTTGAACATTTTGAACATGCACACAAATTGTTTCGGCGGCTCAACCTACGCCAACACATGACGGCGTATGAAAAGCATATACAACCTATGCCTAACCTACGCGTAACGTATGTCGGCGTACGACAGCATATCGGTTGAAAATCAAATATGTTGGTATATGCTGAGGATATACACCATAGTTTGACAGCCTATTTACATAATGTTGTGAGTACACCAGAGACACCCGGAGGGTGCCGGTTCAATGTATGGCTAACCTATGCCGACCTACCCCTAACCTATGACGGTTCGAAAGATCACATAGACATGGTATGAGAGCAACCAGCCTTTGATGACGCTGCAAGTTATACACAGCGGTGGAAATCCAAATTGGCAGAGATGGGGGCATAGGGAATCGAACCACCAACCTTCAGATTAGGAGTCCGACCTAGAAAATAGTCAGACACTCTAACCACTCTGCCACAGAGAACCACCTAGCATAGTAAACCAATGGATTCGAATGAGAGTGCCGTCCTGAAATTACCTTTTATGTTGCCAGGATGTCAAACTCCAACAACCAACCAACTGATGAATAGTGTAAACTGAGTGTTATTGCTTACTCCCTTCAGGCCAGTGGGAAGAAAACAAATGGCGGGTTTTTTTTAGGGGGGAGGGGTCTTTTTCTTTCTTCTTCATGTTTTTCTAAATGAGGGTAGTAGTTGTGGGTTGGGGAAGCCGGTGAAATATTGCGGTTCCCGGTGGTCTTGTACAATTGTTCTTGTTTTCTGTGGTAACATTTATTTGTTTAAATCTCGGGTGTCAGATAAGGATAATGATGTATCAATCACCCAGCTGGAGACATTCCGGGCAGTCGTCTTTAGTTGTTGTTACTGAGCGTGCATCCGCCATGGAATTATTTGTGTAGGGTTTTCTAATGCCAGGTACACACCTACCGTTCATCTGCACCCACCTACCGTTTACGATCTAAAACTGCCCAAAAGTCGGTAGGTGTGCGATACCCTAGCACATCTACCCATTGCGATTCGCGACTTAAAAGTCAGTTTCAGGGCTAAAACTGCTTGCTTGCGAATACGATTCGCGATTCGAAAAAATGAATCGGCCTGTTCTCAGTTGTAAGGTCGTCACGAGTTTTAGTGCGCAAATCGTAAATGGTAGGTGTGTACTTGGCATTAGAGTTGCATAATCCGAGATTTTTTTGAGTTTCTGCAGTTATTTGCAATAAATATATTGGGTTGATCATTACAGTCTACTTCACTTTATACCGGGCGCGGTGGCCGAATCGGTAGAGCACAGGCCTCGGGTGCGGACGATCAGGAGTTTGCGAGTTTGGTTCCCAGTTGAGACAAACCAATGACTTAAAAATGTATACTTGTCGCTTCCTAGCCTGGTGCTTGGCATTATTAGGATAGGGCAAGGACTGGTTAGCTTGGTGTCAGCATAATGTGACTGAGTGGGATATCAGGTCATGGTGCGGGTGGCCTGATTTCCCAGTGGGGCAGCACTATAAAATTGCCATGAGTGCATATTGTCACAAGTCGGTACCCATCCTGATATGACATTAGATGTGGCTAGGATGTAAA
>CM059199.1:36022851-36134204 GCA_030323885.1 Branchipolynoe longqiensis | reverse complement strand
TGTGTATATATAAATATATATATATATATATATATATATATCTACGGGTCGTTCTCTGAAACTTTTGTGACATGGACACCGAAAGTGAAAATATTAGCAGAAAACATTCCAAATGATATGAGAGTCCATATTCATATGAAGGTTTACATGTTGTGGATATGTCAGAATTGAACAACGCCTATTTCACCTATTGATATTGATATTATCCAAATCAAGCAATATGTGTTAAAATGTCATAAGATCAAACACACATCCAGAATATCAATTTAACAGACACAACACATCCAAACAAATTATTATTGATTACAGTTAAAGTTGCAGAGTCCGATGGTTTTGAGTTTCTGATATTTTCTGAGATAAATATGTTACATTGTTAGGATCTAGCTTACCTACTTTAATTTGAAGTAACATTTATTTTAAATGGCTAACTTTTGAGATATTTGAAGTGTAAGCATGCAAAATTAATTTTGGCAAGCACGCCAAAACTCGGACACCATAGGCTTCTACAGTAATAAGTTCAATTAAATTGACTCGATCTTCCCTTCTATAGTAGCAACAAATGTTTAATAAATACACCATTATTTAAGTTAGATATGTAGAATCAAATCTAGATAATTCTTTTGGTTTTGAAAAGTTGATGTTTTCATCGGACTATGCAGATTTAAGCAAACAACATTATTTCTTACAAGAAACTTGTTGTCTTTATTTATTAATGTACACTTTGAGGTAAATGTGTGAATATGCAAATTTCACATTTTCACTTCAGCGCAAAATCATAGAACCATATTGTTTTAAAAATGTTAGCGGTAGATTAAATACATAGAGCATTGCTATCAAAGTTAATACTTAATACACAGAAGAGGCACTTAATTTACTAGCTATTAAAAAAAGAGAAAGAATAAACTATGTCCACCTTAACATGCTTTGCACAGTTTTAGAGAACGACCCATATACATGTCACTATGCCTTGGAAGATTGTTTTTGTCATACCTTAGGGGCGACAAACATGGCCAAACCACTTCAGTTTGCATCTCTTTACGATAGTCCTGATAACATACACCATCATATTGAATAACTTTTTAAAAGTGAACAGTACACACCGCAATTATACAGCATGGCTACTATATACTAAATACAACGTATGCCTTCACGTCGTGAATTAATAAAAGAAAAAACACCGTTCAAAACTGAAACAGAATTCCATTTTCAGATGAAAACCGAAACCAGCGCAATTCTGCTGACTCATGCTGAAATGAAATCCTCTTCATAATCGAGACCCGGGGGTTACAGCTGCAGTTCAACGGGGGGGGGGGGGGGGGGGGGAGGGGAGAGGGTGCCCCGTGTCGCGCCCTAGCCTCGAACCCGCGACGCCCTCCCGTGATTGGGGTCACGTGACACTAGGCCACTCACACGGTGACTAAGGCTTTGTTCCATACAAAACCCGGGGACCAATTGTCGCGCTTCATTTAACACAAATAAATGTCAGGTTGCGCGCATGCGCTAATCAGCGTGGAACTGATATGTAGCTGGTGGCTTCAGAAGGGCGAAAGTGTTGCTAAGTAACCGCCAAGTAGCAGGGCGAATTCTAATTTTAATTTTAATGGTTAACAGTAGTGGGTTTATTTTAGTGGTGGCTTTTCTTTCTTCATCAAATGTCGAAGTAATATTTCTTGAAACGTGGAAGTAATATGTCAGACATGTATATGCATGACATCGTACTTAACTAATATATACATATTATGTATGTATATATATGTATGCAATGTAAATAGATTTAATATGAATACTATCATCATTGAACTAAAGACTGGATATTCTGGGTAGTGAGAGATCCGGTGCTCGGTTCTGATATATGCTTGAGCAGATTGGGCACCAGATGTCCATGCCTGCAGGTGTGACTAGTACCACTGTCTGTAGGGTTTATAAGAAGTGAATGTGCTGTTTGAGAGCCCTTACTCTACCGGATCTTGAATATATATACATATATATATATATATATATATTTGCATTCTCTATATATGTATATGCTATATAACACATTATGAGAATATAAACTAAGACACTAACCCTCACAGTTGAATACATTCTGGTTGTCGGAACGAAGAACTTCCACATTTGTTTCCCGGCATCATATATTGTCGGCCGTGGACTGAGAAAGTATGAAGGTAGTTCCCCGACTAGCTGCGGTACCACTCTTGAATGGTCAGGCCCATATTATCCATGGCCATTTATGGCCTGATTTTGAACTGTCATATATATACATGCACCTTATATATTATGCTAGATATAAAAGATAATCCAGTATCTGAGTATGAATAACATAATTTCATATATTTTCTTTATTTTGCCTCGGAGGTCATTTCATCTCTATATTGAAAATGCCACCAGGTTAGGAAACATGCTAAGTATATATGTCCAGTTCACATTTGTGTAGCCAAAATATTTATATATATATATATATTTAGGACAAGTATGTATGTACACGTATATCCAAATAACAATCACCATGCTCATAACATATTGTTTACCAGACGCGATGGCCAAATGGGTTGAATGTCTGTCAACCGCTATTGTAAATCGTGTGATTGAAATTGAATGGCTCAAACCCTGGTCGATTCAAACCACTGACATGCACATTGACACTTGTGCCTTGCTAACCAGGCGATGGGCACTAGTATGAGGATAGACCAAGGACTGGTTGGCTCAGTGTCAGTATAATGTGACTGAGTGCAATAGCAGGTTATTGTGAGAGCATCCTGGTCTCCCAGTGGGGCAGCACAATAAAGTTGCCATGAGTGCACACTGCCACAAGCCAGTATGTGTCCTAATATAACCTTAGATGTTACTAGGATGTAAGACAACAATAAACACAAATGTCCAGTTCATAATCGTTAAATCAAAAATATTTATAAATCTATATATATAAAGAACGGTATGTACACACATATATACACATATAGCAATGTTCATGTTCATAACCTGTATAAGTGCAGCTGAGAAATTACATTGAGGGCAGTTGTTAAGGAATTGATAAGAGCACGCCGCAGCCAGCGGGAAGAGCAGCGACCGCAGCGCCTTTGAGAAGGAAGCGGCCAAAGAGTGAATAACCCGCCGGGGTCAAGGGTCGCGCGGATGGCATGCGCAGGTTATTTAGTCATTGTTATATGCCCAGGGGCATTACTCGGGTGCGAGCCTGACCTCTGACACGGCCGCGCATGCGCGATTGTGATACTAGCTTTGTTCTGTCAGAGGAGAAACGGTAAGGAGAACAGAAAGTAGTGAAAAATGTGGTGGTGGTGTGGGGGAGGGGGAATCAAGGTTGGGGAAGGGTAAGGAGAAAAAGGTAGGAGTGGGGGATGTAGTGGTGGTGGGGGGGGGTAAGGGGTTGGGGAGGTAAGGAGAAAAAGGTAGGAGTGGGGAAATGTAGTGGTGGTGGGGATGGGGAATAAAGGGTGGGGGAGGGTAAGGATGAGAAGAAGTAGGTGAGAATGTTGTGGTGATGGGGAGGGGAATGGAGGGTGGGGGGTGAGGAGAAGGATTGTAGTGAGAAATGTAGGTGGTGGGGTGGGGGGGGGAGGGTAAGGAGAAAAAGGTAAGTGAGGTGAGAAATGTGGTGTGATGGTGGGGGGGAATATGAAGGGGGGGGGAGAGGTAAAGAGAGAAAAAGGAGTAGTGAGAAATGTGGTGGTGGTGAGGGGGGGATGGAGGGGTAGCAGATAAGGTGGAAGGAGGAGTATTGGGGATTAGATGCTGGTGATATGGGGTGGGGGGAGGGTAAGGAGACAAGGAAGTAGCGAGAAATATGGTGGTGTGGGGTTAAAGGAAAAAGGAAGTAGTGAGAAATGTGGTGGTGGTGGTGGGGGAGGGGGAATGAGGGGTGGGGGACATAAGGGGGGAGTGGTTAGAAATGTAGGAGGGTAAGGAGAAAAGGAAATAGTGAGCAATGTGGTGGTGGTGGTGGGCGGGACGAGGGGTGGGGGAGGGTAAGGAGGCAAGTAAGTAGCGAGAAATCTGGTGGTTGTGAGGGAGGGGGAATGAGGGGTGGGGGAGGGTAAGGAGAAAAGGAAGTAGCGAGAAATGAGGGGTTGGCAGGAGGTGAGGAGAGAAGGAGGAATGGAGACTGAAGGAGAGAAGGAGGAAGGGCGACTGAAGGAGAGAAGGGGGGATGAAGAGGAGAAGGGACGACAGATGGAGAGAAGGAGGAATACATATGGAGAGAAGGAGGAAGGGAGACTGATGGAGAGAAGGAGGAAGGGAGACTGAAGGAGAGAAGGAGGAAGGGAGACTGATGGAGAGAAGGAGGAAGGGAGACTGAAGGAGAGAAGGAGGAAGGGCGACTGCAGGAGAGAAGGAGGAAGGGCGACTGAAGGAGAGAAGGAGAAATGGAGACTGAATGAGAGAAGGAGGAAGGGCGACTGAAGGAGAGAAGGAGGAAGGGCGACTGAAGGAGAGTATGGAGAAAGGCGACAGATGGAGAGAAGGAGGAATACATATGGAGAGAAGGAGGAAGGGAGACTGATGGAGAGAAGGAGGAAGGGAGACTGAAGGAGAGAAGGAGGAAGGGAGACTGAAGGAGAGAAGGAGGAAGGGCGACTGAAGGAGAGAAGGGGGAGGGGCGACAGATGGAGAGTATGGAGAAGGGCGACAGATGGAGAGAAGGAGGAATACATTTGGAAAGAACGAGGAAGGGACACTGATGGAGAGAAGGAGGAAGGAAGGGTAAGGAGACAGAAGAGGAGATCGGGAGAGCGTAAGTCTGGTGGGGGAAATGAGTGAGAGAGGAGAGCGTGAGGGAGTAAGGGACTGAGGGCATGATGGAAGGAATATGGGAATGAGCGAGTGAGTGAGTGAGAGAGTGAGTGAGTGAGTGAGTGAGGGAGTGAATGAGTGAGGGGATGATGGACTGAGCGTGTGAGGGAATGCGGGAATGAGGGAGTGAGGGTGCGAGGGAGTGAGGGGTTGAGGTATTAACGGGGTGATGGAGTGAGTGAATGAGGGAGGGGCGCAGTGACGGAGGAAGGTAGGGAGGGAAGGAACGGAGGAGTGAGGGAGGAATGGGGAGGGGGAGAGCGTGGATACCAGTGAACTAAATACTGAACACAATAAATAGAAAATATAAATAAAAACCGACAGCCCAACCCTGATTTTTATTTCAAAAGGACGACCACCAACTTTTTAAAAAAGTGCTCTTAGTTAGGCCTACAAAAAAGACATTAGCCCCATTAATCCTGCGGCAAATGCGTTGACGGTCAGAACGTCGGCTGGTTTGGTTCCTGTCACTAAGAGAGTGGAGTAATACGAGGGCCATAATACACAAGAAACATTGCTTCCTGAGCCAGCCTCAACTATTTAATAGCCATCCTGGCGAGGTCGCCATATTTTATCGGCAGGATTCACTGCGCGTCATAGCGTCACACGTTACCATGGAAACGCCGGGGGGGTGGGCACCAACTTAAATGCGGAAGTTGCCAGCCTGACTTTGTGAGTGATTTCTGGCGAGGGTTCTCCCGCATGCGGGAGAGAGAGATGCAGAGGGAGAGACAAAGGGTTAGAGAGACAGGGGTAAGCAGCGAGAAGCCGGATAAATACAGAGTTACCCAGAGATGCACTTCGAGACATACTATATAGAGAGACAGAGAACCAGAGAGACATAGAGACAGAGACACATAGAGATGCATATAGAAGCAGAATATATAGAGACAGAGAAACATAGAGACTTAGAGACAGAGAGACATAGATACACACATAGAAGCAGAATATATAGAGAGACAGAGAAACAGAGAGAAAGAGACAGACATACGGAGATGCGCATAGAGACACACTATATAGAGAGACAGAGAAACAGAGACTCATATAGACATATATATGCACATAGAAACATAACATATAGAGAGACAGAGACCGAGACACAGAGGTACCGAGATACACATAGAGACAACCTATATAGAGAGACATCAACACAGAGAAACATATCGACATAGATATGCACATAAAGACAGCATATATAGAGAGACAGATAAACATAGAGACAGAGATACACATATATGCACATAGAAAGACAGAGAAACAGAGAGACAGGGAGACATAGAGATGCACATATAAACAGACAATGGAGATAGACAGAGAAACAGAGATACATAGAGACATAGAGATGCACACATATACATACTATATAGAGAGACAGATACACTGAGAGACATAGATACATAGAGATGCAAATATATACATAATATATAGAGAGACATATACACAGAGAGACAAAGAAACATAGAGATGCACATATAGACAGACTATATAGAGATATATAGAAACAGAGAGACAGAAAGACAGAGAAATGAACATATATATATACTATATATAGAGACTGGGAAAGAGAGAGACAGAGAGAACTAGAGATGGACATATATACAGAGAGAAGGAGGGAATGAGATAGAGAATGGGAGCCAGGAAAAAGAGAGAGAGGGAAGGAGAGAGTGGAAAGGAGTGAGAGGGAAGGAGATATAGGGAAGGAGAGAGATTGATAGAGAGAGGGAAGGAGACAGAGGGAAGAAGAGAGAGATGGAAGGAGAGGGAGAGGAAAGGAGAGAGAGCGAAGAAGAGAGAGAGAGGGAAAGAGAGTGATGGAAGGAGAGAGAGGGACGGACAGACAGGGGCGACTGTAGCTAGCGTGGAGGACTGATCTGGTCTATTTGGTATTGACAATCACATTGTGCCAGTATTCCACACACGTGGAGGCTGATTGTGGCCTGTGTAGACTCAGCGCTAGCTGTTTGTGGGTAGAAACCATTTTTTTCCCCTTTTGTCTTTCTCGCCGCGCTCTAAACGTAATGGCGCTGAGAGGCAAAGTGGCTTAAAACGCGACTTCCCGGTTAGAGCGTCGTCAACAGCGCGCGGCCATGTATCACCGACATTAAGTGCTCAGTCAGTTGTTTAGACTACAACCAGTGCCGGTGTGTGTGTTCCAAGACTGTTACTTAGCATTGCAGAGTTGAAGGCAGGTCTGGTGCTAGATTCCTGGTAATTTAATTTATATATTTAGATGGGTGTACATGTGTTGCGCACATGTTAACAAATGTTGATGACCTCACAGAGCTGCCATATAATAATGATACTTTGTTGGGGGTACAGTATTTGATTAAAGTTGCGTAGTCCGATAAAAGATTCAAATTTTCAAAACCGAAGCAATTATCTAGATTTGATCCTATATATGTAACTTAGATACTGATGCTTTATTAAGCATGTGTTGCCCCATAGAAGAGAAGGATAGGACAATTTAATAGAATATCTTACCAGCTGCTTAGTGCAGAAGTCTATGGTGCTAGAGTTTTGGCATGCTGGCCAAAATTAATTTATCATGTCTGCACTTCAAATATCTCAAAACCTAGCTATTTATAATCAAAGTAATTTAAAACAAAAGAGCGTCTGTCTCCCGTGTTTGGTGGATCGTGGGGTAGTGGGTTCGAACCCCGGTCGAGTCAAACCAATGACTTAAAAATTGATACTTATCGCTTCCTAGCCAGGCGCTCATCATTATTAGGATAGGGCATGGATCAGTGGAATGAGGAAGACCAATCGTCCACGATTGAAATTTCCCCTGCTTAAACAACTAATGTACATTAAAAAAAAAAAAAAGTCAGGTAGACTAGGACAATCAATGTAATATATTTATCTCAGTGTCCAACTTTAAGCACAGGAAATTTCAAACACGGACAATTGGTGCTCCTCATTCTTCTACTCCTTTCCCTATCCTAGTAATGCTGAACGCCAGGCTATGTAGTGACAAAGATACATTTTTAAATCATTCATTTGACTCAGCTGGAATTCAAATCCAGGGTTTGACTAAATAGGTATTGATCTACATCTATCAATTATAATCAAAAGAGCCCTGATCTTCAAAATCAACGACCAGCCAGAGTCTGAGCAATGTAACCATCTAGTCTGGTAGTTAACATATAGTATATAACATCACTGACTCTGGTTAGTTTGTTGGAGTTTTACGTCCTGGCAACATCTAAGGTCATATCAGGACGGGTACCGACTTGTGACAGTGCACACTCAGGGAAACTTTATAGTGTTGCCCCTATGGCACACCAGGCCACCAGCCCCATGACCTGATATCAAACTCAGTCGCATTATCCTGACAGTGAGCCTAATAATGTTGAGCGCCTGCCTCGGAAACAACAAGTATACATATTTAAGTCATTGGTGTGACTAAACCAGTGTTCGAACCTGTGAATTTGAATCCCAAAATCTACCAAGACGGGAGACCGACGGTCAACTCATTCGGCCATCCCGTCTGGTCACTGACTTCGCTGCTAAAACACTTTCCATTAGATGGAAACGAGGCAGTCTGGCTGTTACCTTGCTTTCAGCCCCGACAATGACGTCATTAAATTCCACTTACAGCAAGATGGCCACCACCGGTCGTTACCACCCACTTCACTAACAAATCGCAGACATTTCTTGTTTTTGTGTTGGTACATTACTTCGGAAATTTCAATCACGGAAATTCATCTTCCGCATTCCACTGTTCCTTGCCCTATCCTAGTAATGCCAAGCACCAGGCTAGGTAGCGACAAGTATCAAGTTTTAAGTCATTGGGTTGACTCCACCAAGGTTCGAACCTATGGGTTGTGCTCGTCTAAGGCATATAATAACCATTCGCAGGTGGCGCCCGTTCTTGTATGACCTTAGATGTTGTCAGGACATACAATTCCAACAAGGAACCAACCAGTAGCCAGGAAGTTATCTTAGATGTCGCCCACATCCTGGTATCATGTGTGGCCTCTGATAGGGCTGCCATCCGAGACTTCCTTGGCCCACCACACAACATGTCTGACAACCGAGCTGTACTCGCCATCCTCATGAGGTTCTTTGAGTCCTTAAGGGAGCGACTCAGCAGATTCTATAGACAGAACTAAAACACCTTCGAGATCGTCGGCGGCCCTGAACCCATCGCCGAAGACTCTGAACCCGACAGTAATGACGGTGACTAGCAACCACCAACCTGCAGGGTTGCACCAAGCTGCGCCTTATGACCTCCCCAATAGCTCCACGTGGTCACGAGGGCTGGAAGCACCACATGGTCAAACCATGGAAGCTGCAAGTGCCCTTGAGGGAGCCCCGTCAGGTCCCATGAGGGAGCCCCGTCAGGTCCCATCAGGGAGCCCTACGTGGCCCCAAACAAATCCAAAGCTAAAATAAATGGGAGACAACTAACCCTGACCCACACACCATCCCTGGCCCACACCCTGCCATTGCTCAGCACAACACACCCTCAGGCTGAGAGCTCTGTGAGGTCCCAACCACAAAAACAACAAAAAACGACACATAAAAAAAACATGACACACTAAAAACCGCCCACACCGAGTGCCCCTTGAGGTCCCGGACACTGCACCGACACCGGGAGCCCCTTGCGGTCCCTGATACACTGGTTGTGACAGCGTCGACCCCCATGCCCACAACATTGGTTTCCGCTTCAATCACCGATGGAGTGGGTGCTGGGGCCGTGGACACTATAAAATGGCACACTCACCAACCACGCCCTGGTCAAGGAGCCTGCTGGCCCTGGATCTTCCACCCTGCGACGGGGACCTGGAGGACCAATGTGCCACCCATGGCCTTGTTGCCTACATCACTGGTTCCTGTTTCGATCACCGTTGACGGAGGTACAAGACCATGAGCCCCAAGAATGTATTGCCACCACAGGGGCACCACCACATCACGCCACCACCACACCAATACGCGAAAACCCCCCCCACCTGACTTGAAAAGACGAAGAAGAGAAACACAAAAAGTACCAAAAACGGGCCGTTTTAACACAAAAAAAACAACAACCAAAGTTAACTTTTTAAAAGAAAAGGAAAGTACATTATATACACCACCCCACACATTTATTATTAAAACAAATATGGCAAAATCTCAAAACCAGAAATGTCCCTTGTTCAGCGTTGCTGGTGTAATACATACACAGACAACCTCATCCGAATCAGCACGCCACTGTTCAGTATCTGGCATAGGCCAGCACTGCAGCCCCTCGTTCAAACCAGTAAGGGCTATTATTACCTCCAATTGTCCCCATCCTTGACATTCTCTCAGACTGAACAAGATCGCTGTCACCTGCTGCTGCTGTGTCACGTGACTGAACTAATCTAAAAGTTTGAGGGAGTATATATATATATATAGGACAACGGTTAAGACGGTTGTCCCCGAAGGGCAGAAATGTGGGTTCGATTCATACTCTAGGTATACCAGACACGGTAGCCGAATCGGTTAGAGCGCAGGCTTCCCTTGCTGAAGGTCGGGAGTTCAATTCCCGATCGAGTCAAACCAACAACTTACAGAATTGTTACTTGTCGCTTCCTAGCCAGGCGCTCGGCATTAGTAGGATAGGGCAATAACTGGTCGGCTTGGTGTCAGGGTAATGTGACTGAGTGGGATATCAGGTTACTGTACTGATGACCTGGTCTCCCACTGAGGCATTACTATAAAGTCACCATGAGTATGCACTGTCACAACTCCATATCCATCAGATATGACCTTAGATGTTGCCAGGACGTAAAACTCCGACAACCAACCAGCCAACTGCTCTAGGTATTATTTCTCCTTCTATTGCAGCACACACAAGCCATGCCATTGGGGCCGTTACCAGGATTCGTTAATTGCTGTATGTTCTATGGTGTTGACCCTGCCCTGTGTGTGTAGGTGGGTGAGTTGGATATATGTAATTTAAGTATGGGTTTGGTAAAGTGTTTATTCATCTGAATATGACATATGTCAGTGCTGGAGCACTGGTCTTCCGGCCATCTGCCAATTTGGATTTCCACCGCTGTGTATAACTTACAGCGTCATCAAAGGCTGGTTGCTCTCATACCATGTCTATGTGGTGTGGGAGGTTAAAAATCCCTTGGGTCGGTAAAAGTGTAGGCTCGGGCTTTCTATCGACCAGCAGTGGAATGAGGAAGACCAGTCGTCTATGACTGAAATTTCCCGTGCTTAAACAACTAATGGACCCCCAAAAAAATATTGACAGTTTATATAATCTAAGTTTGATGAGTGCTGTATTAGTTACAGCAAATATGAGAATGCATTATAGTATACCCATATGAGAATGCATTGCAACCATATGACAATGCATCGTTCCCATATGAGAATGCATTGCAACTATACGCCAATGCATTGTGCCCATATGAGAATGCGTTGTATTCCTATGAGCATGTGTTGTATTCCTATGAGAATGGGTTGTACTGACATTCAACTGTGTGAATTATCTCATACACCGATAGATGAGGTTCGGGTGATTGCCTAAGGTTTACTTCGATTAACAGAATCTGAAATCACATGGGGGTTGGTAGGGCTAATTCGAATTGTGTGTTCTAGCAACATATAAGGGAATATTCCAAGAGACATGTCTACCGATGACAGGGCACACCCCCGGTGGCTTGTTAGTGCTGCCGGACTGCTACACAATACCATGCCCTCAACACCATGAATTATATCACACTCATTCACATTGGTCATAATACTTTGCACTGGTGTTTGATTTGCTGCGGAGGCTGGGGGGCCTCTGACATTGTCACGTCCGCCGCACATACCTGACGGGATGGCGGAATGAGTTTAGCATCCGTCTCCTGTTTAGGGAGATCGGGGGATCCAAACCCATGGGTTTGTGGGTTCAAACTCTGGTCGAGTAAAACCCATGGCTTAAAAATTGATACTTGTCACTTCCTACCCATGTGTTCGGCATTATTAGGATAGGGCAAGGACTGGTTGGCTCAGTGTCAGGATAATATGACTGAGTGGGATATCAGGTAATGGTGCTGGTGGTCTGGTCTCCCGGTGGGGCAGCACAATAACGTCACAATGAGTGCCCACAGTCACAACTTGGTAGCCATCCTGATATGACCTTAAATGTGGCTAGGACGTAAAACAACAATAAACAAACAAACCTCCGCCCCGCACTACTCGGGATTTCACATCTCCACAACGCTCATATCTGATGCCACGTGCCAAGGCGCTGCACGGACTGATGTATATAAGGCCAGTATCCTGCCACTTTCATTTCACACTTGCTATCCGGACCGCACTTTGTCCACACCTCTCTCTATCTCCTCTCTGCTGGCCTTGCTCCTTCCTCCTTGATATGTCTGAAAAGAGTTCAAGGAGGGGGAGCCCACCAGCATTTCACTTTCTACCCTTACTCTGTCCGTGTCTTTGGCTCGCTGGATGGTCGCCGTCGTAAGTTTACAAACAACCCAGTTTATATCACTTTCATTTCAATGCTGCAGTTGTGCAGCCAGTGACCGATAGGTTTCGAACCCCCCATAAGTAAGCACTGTCATTATACTGCTGCTAACCAGCCGTCTCTTCTCACCACCCACAAGACTTTCTTACTTACTTGGTTCTTTCTTTAACTTACCTTACTATGGCTGCGTTCTCCTACTGGCCTTCCCTCTCTCCTGATCTTTCTATTTGCTTACTCTTTTTCCTCAATAAACACTTTCTCAGCTCCGTGCCTGCCCCCCCCCCCCCCCCCCCCGACCCCCGTTTGTGCGAATCATCCTGATGCCGACGTGTCCAGGTCATATTTTAGCCCAGCCAAGTTGGTTGTAAAGCAACCACTAATAAATCAATGAATCAATCAGTTGGGCAGCCAAAAACACCAAATTTCCAGCTCGTTAATAGGACTCATCCGGGGATAGATCCCACACGCAGGCGCGCTAACCATGTGAACATCCTATCCTTTTGGTGGGAAACACAGATTGATCCTAAACATGTCCCCCCTACTCTTGCAAATAGTACGCTTGGTAATGTTATGGATAAGAAAATCAATCATTCAATGGCACCTACAATCTCTGCAATGCATAGTTACAACACACAGAAAAGTGTAGTGACACAGGGCTGCGTCAAATCTACATCAGTGTGGACTGGACATGACCCAGGTGGCAGCAGTTCGCTCTGTTCAATTCGCACAAGGATTGCTAACTGATTGGTCTGGGTTTTGGTCTGTGCAAGAACGCCGTTATGTTGTTGTAGGACTGATGATTTGGCCTTGCGACTGCTTATCTATTAACCTCTCAACTGTATACTCATATGTTAGGGTGAGTGGAACAGCAAAATATGTCTGGTGCAGTGGTAGTTAGTTATTGTTATTCTGGGGCCCACGTCAATGTGATTTAAAAGCAATGTTGCATCGAGTTTTATGTTTGACATGCAATGATGTTAGGTGGTGTAAGGGACATTAATTCGGAATCAGATAATCCGTGGCAGAGCCCATGCTTAATTAGGTCGCGAGGCTAGACTTAGTGATACTGAAAAAAACCACTAGATGGCATAGGGTAGAGAAGGATCAAATTAGTACAATACTGGCCAATAGGTGGTGCCAGAGGTTTGCTTCCTTAGTTACGAGAGGTGTGCCAAGTTTGCATGACCAATTCCCCATGTTCTTGACAACATGAATAATGGTTACTACCCCGAGATGGAAACTACGCTCTGCATTACAGTATGCTAGTGTTATTCTGCTGCGTACCAGGTGACATTGTCCATGATGTGCGCAACATGGGTAATTGATATTGCGAGACTGTGTATTTCCCATTGACCTGAACGACTTTTGGCGCCACCTATATTCTTGATTCTGAACTAACTCAATGGTCGTCGATTGACCCGCCACCTACTGTAGATTCCTTGAACTCAATACTACGCAGTTACTGAAACTGCGCAGTGGATTTAAAATGTGACCATTGGCGCCACCTATATATTTCTTGTGAACTATGATTTGGCCGCTACTGACACGCCACCTACTGTAAATTCAGACCAAAGCCTATGACGCAGTTACAAAGTCTAGACACTTCGACCTTAGCTTTTCAACCGATCGGACATGCTACTTTCCTGTAGATTTGCCATCCCACCCACCCAACTAATTACATAGATCGATAGGGTTAAGTGCCTGAAATCGTCGAACTTATCATCATTTCTACTTTGAATCTTAATGTAACAAGCTAAACTAGTAAGAATAAATGCCAGTATATATACAACTGTCTCGCGTTTGTTCAATTAGAGGGTGGATAACACCACACTAAAGAGGAGAAGAGTAGTGTTCTCTGTGGCAGAGTGGTTAGAATGTCAGACCTTTTTCGAGCTGAGACTCCTAATCTGAAGGTTGGTGGTTCGATTCCCTGTGCCCCCACCTCTGCCAATTTGGATGTCCACCGCTGTGTATAAATTCCAGCTTCATCAAAGGCCAGTTGCTCTCATACCATGTGTATGTGGTGTGGGAGGTTAAAAATCACTTGGGTCGGTAAAAGTGTAGGCTTGGACTTTCTATCAACAAACTGTCTAATGGTGAAAACAAGTCTATTCAGATTTATCCATGATAGGCAGTATAAATCTTCAAGAAGAGGTGGTGCAAGCCTCACCAGCAATGCCTGTGGAGCTGAAGGCTTGGAGGTATTGGACGGGTTCACATATTAATTCCAGTAAGTAGGGTCGGGCGGGAGGGGTGCCCCGGGGAGAGGCTTGGGGCTGTATACGTCTCGCCATGTGACATAGATGGTTAATACTAGTAATATGACTGGGTTTGCCTTAAAGTTGCATGGTCCGATGGTTTTGAGTTTCTGTCATTTTCTGAGATGAATATATTAGGTTGCTCACTATAATTTACCTTACTCCGGTTTGAAGTATTTAAAAAAATTAAAATGGCTATCTTTTGAGATATTTGAAGAGCAAACATGCCAAATTAATTTGGGGAATTACGCCAACACTTCTACAGGAACAGCTTATATCAAATTCTCTCAGTGTTCCTTTCTATGTGCCAACAAAGGTTTAATAAGTGCACCAGTATATGAGTTACATGTGTAGAATACAATCTAGATAATTGCTTTGATTTTGAAAATTTGATGATTCATTGGACTACGTACCTTTAATATATACTCAAGTCATACAGGATGCTTCCCTTTCATAAGACATGATGGTTGCCTGTCAACACACATGACCGTAGACCAGACGGGTGGCCGGATTAGTTGCGCGTCCGGCTCCCGTTTTGGTAGATCGTGGGATTCGAAATCTGGTCGACTCGAAGCAATGACTTAAAAATTGATAATTATCACTTCCTAGTCCAGGCACTCGGCATTATTATGATAGGGCAAGGATTGGTTAGTACAGTGTCAGGATAATGTGACTGAGTGGTATATCAGGTCATCGTGCTGGCAGCTTGGTCTCCCAGTGGGGAAGTAATGTACATTCGCCATGGGTGGGTACTGTCACAAGTCGGTACCCATCATGATATGCCCTTAGATGTCGCCAGGATGTAAAACTCCAACAACCAACCAACACATGATCATAACATCAAAACTCAAGATCGTCGCCTGTCAAAATGCATGATTGTCACTCAAAATGTATGATCATCCCTTGTCAAAACGCATGACCATATATCGTCAAATACATGACCATTACATTCCATTTCAGAGAACACTGCCATTGGACGCGGGATAGATGACATTCACTAGCACCACCAATGGCATAATACATATGTTGAACTGGAATTGTATGCAGTTACTATTACAACGAATACTCAATTAATATTATGCTTCTATTATCGAACAGGTTTTTCCTGTGGTTATTATTGCAACTGATATTGTCATTTATGTACCAACAAATTGTAATGAACGGCCGGAAGACCAGTGCTCTGGCGCTGACAAAATACATTATTCGCTAAATAAAATACATTTAGGAAAAAAATGATCAACACATGACCTTCACCTCAGCGAGGCTTGACCAGCACGAGCACATGACCACAAACAGACCATGCATGACATGACCAACAACCACTACCCCAACCATCTTGAACCGCACAACCCACCAGGAGAGAAGGAATGTGCTAATCTAATGGCTGACACGTGATCTCCGCTCACAGGCCACCACGTGACCATCACGTGACAAGCATTGACTGCTGGAGTGGTGGAAGCTTTAAGGATAAGTCCGTTAAATTTCCCAGAGGAAAAAGAAACCACATGAATCACTCATACCTACACTCTTTCCGGTGGTTACGGGAACCACCTTTGCTAATCCGATGAAAACAAAATTTTTTCGTCGAGCAACACACTTGATCATATATATCCAATTTAGATAGCAGTTCACTCATTAGACATTAATGCTTTGAACAAGGTTTTACAACAAATACCTAATTGTGTAGACAATCCATGTGAAAATATCAAATTTATTCGTTTTTAAATTTGTAAATACAGGGGAAAATATGTTAAATTGACTGGCCATTGACTTAGTGTGCCCTTTTATGCAACAAGGCTTTCAATTGGACAAATATTGAAATTAACCATGCAAACTAAAATCTAATTAAATAAGTGCTTTTATTTGAGAATATTGGTCCATTCCCCGGATTATGGAGCTTTAAGTTTGATGTAACTTTAATGGTCCTTGTCGTAAAAACATGGACCATTAAGAGTGTTATGTATGTATATAGGTTTATATAGGCTTTGTTTATACATTTACTAACTGTAGCAGATTCCCGCCAATAGGCCCAGTCGTTTTTGTTTTTGTTTTTTTGGGGTCCATTAGTTGTTTAAGCAGGGGAAATTTCAGTCATAGACGACTGGTCTTCCTCATTCCACTGCTGGTCGATAGAAAGCACGAGCCTACACTTTTACCGACCCAAGGGATTTTTAACCTCCCACACCACATAAGCCGTGTTCACACGGGCGATGTAAATCGATTCGTAGAAAGCGACTTGTATAGTTTGGGTTACATTTCACGTGTGAACGGGCGTCTGAGGCGGATTAAGGCTGAATCGATTCACGTGATGCGGATACTGTAAACCACCTAGCGAGGTACTTTACGTGAATCGATTTCTGTGATGCGGATTATTTTGCCCGTGTGGACGCACTGAGGCGGATTAAGGAAGTGACACGCATGCGCAGTCGAGACCTTAGTTTGTTGACTTTCCGGTCGATCAAAAGCGCATATTATATAATTTAGTCTATGAAGCCACTAGCTGGGCACAGATATTTTTTTCATCATTTATTTTAATGTTTTCACTGCCCAGCAGAAGTTTTGACCGTTTCAAACCAATACGATTCAGTCCATACATATCTAGGTCGAACCCACACTCTCTAGTGCCGACATCGACAAACCCAAACTGGCGCTGGTTAGTATCGACTTGCTCATGCGCAGATTTCGATTTCCGGCCCAAGTACTGCCCGTGTGAACGGGCCGCTAATTTGACTCACCTGATTCGATTTGTCTAATTCGCTTCACATTTTGCCCGTGTGAACACGGCTATAGACATGGTATGAGAGCAACCGGCCTTTGATGATGCTGTAAGTTATACACAGCGGTGGAAATCCAAATTGGCAGAGCTGGGGGCACAGGGAATCGAACCGCCGACCCTCAGATTAAGAGGCTGACCTAGAAAAACGTCAGACACTCTAACCACTCCGCCACAGAGAACTCTCTAAGATAACTTGCTGGCTACTGGTTGGTTACTTGTCAGAATGTTATGTCCTGGCAACATCTAAGGTCATATCAGGACGGGCACCGACCTGTGACAGTGCACACGCATGGTGACTTTATAGTGCTGCACCACTGGGAAATTAGGCTGCCAGCACCATAACTCAATATCCCACTTAATCCTGGCACAGAGCTAACCAGTCCTTATCCTATCCTATTGATGCCAAACGCCAAGCTATGAAGCAAAAGAAACAATTTTGTAAGTATTTGGTTTGACTTGACCTGGAATCAAACACTCGATCTATCGCACGAGAGGTCTGCGCTCTACCGAATGGTCCGCAGCGTCCGGTGATCGGCTAATGTGAGTGGGCCTTGAGACCCTTCTAGCGGCAGTTCATTGCTGCTAACCACCATGTTTCACTACCATCTCTCGCACTATGTTTACTTTTGAGTAATTCTGGTTGGTCTCTTTCTCTTGGTTGCTTATCTTGTTGGGTTGTTCTTTTATGTGTCGAACACACACTCTTGTCTGTCCACAGGCCATAACATACCCCGTATGTTCGAGAGTGGAAAGGGCGCCGTTACCCTTGGATGCTAGCAGGCTGGTTGGTTGATTGTTGGAGTTTTACATTCTGGCAACATCTAGCACCATATCAGGACGGCTACCGACTTGTGTCAGTGCACACTGATGACTACTTTATACTTCTGCCCTACTGGGAAATCAGGCCCCGGTGACCATATATCCCACAAAGCCACATTATCCTGACACTGAGCTAACCAGTCCTTACTCTATCATATTGATGCCGAGCATCAGGCTAGGAAGCAACAAGTATCAATTTTATAGTCATTGGTTTGACTCGACCGGGAACCAAACTCCCGACTTTCCACATGGGAGATCCGCGTTTTACCGATTCGGCCACCTCGCCCGGTCTGTAGGCTAGGAGGCGTCAGGCGCTCATCAGTTACCATGACAACGGCTGTAGTCTTGTAGCTGGAGATGCCTCTGCACTGTAGCATAGATTAGCCGAGCCTCAGTCCTCACATAATTAATTCTCCACGAAACTCATTCCAGGCCTCCAGAGTCTGGTAAACCTAGCTCCGTTTGATATTATGTTTCTGTTTGTTATAAACGACAAACACAAAAAATTACAAACTCCCAGCAAGCGCACGGGAAATATCCTCCAGGATCGCAGCCTGACTTGAACAAGATGGCACACCGGGAAGAATTCTTCAAATTTACATATTGAATGCCATCGATCCATCATCATCAATGGCCAGGTAGGGAATGGATTTAGCCTTGAATCTGCTACCGGAAATCAACTTCGATCGTAGTGATGCATGCTATGACGGTATCTATGGTATTCATAATATCAAGCCCGTAGTCAGGGTTTTGAATTATGCATGTTACTGGCAACATGTACAATGTTTCTGTTTGTTTTTGGAGTTTTATGTCCTGGCAACATCTAGGGTCATATTAGGACGGGTACCAACTTGTGACAGTGCACACTCATAGCAACTGCATAGTGCTGTCCCACTGGGAAATCAGGCCGCTGGCACCATGAGCCAATATCCCACTCAATCACATTATCTTGAACCTGAGCTAACCAGTCCTTGCCCTATCCTATTAATGCTGAGCACCTGGTTAGGAAGCGACATGTGTCAATTATAAAGTCATAGTTTGATTTGACCAGGAAGCAAACTCCTGACCTACCGAATGCAAGACCCACCTGCGCTCTATCGATTCGGCCACTGCGCCTGGTGATTATGTTTCCTCATTGCTGACCAGACGAGGTAGCCAAATCTGTAAGAACGCAGGCTTCCAATGTGGTAAGGCGGGACTCAGAATCTCGGCCGATTCAAACCAATGACTTACAAAATTTATACTTGTCGCTCCCTAGCCTGGCGCTTGGCATTAGTAGCATATGGCAAGAACTGGTTGGTTCACTATCAGGATAATATGACTGAGTGGAATATAGGGGCATGGCCCCAGTGGCCTGGTTTCCCAGTGAGAGAACACTATTAAGTCGCCACGAGTTCCACAAGTCGGTTCCCATCATGATATGGCCCTAGATGCTGGCAGGGCATGAAACCCCAACAAAAGGTGCCCTGTTTGCTGGCCATTGCCAGGTTCACACTGATCCCATCTTGGCTAAACAATGAGGCATGTTGCACAAGTAATCCTAGCAGACCAATAGTAATGTCATGGTTTCCTCTTGTGACCCTGGACACCGAACGTGTTATTCTTATACTCATTTCTAATAGCTATTTCCCAATATTGGAACAGACAAAGTTTCTTCACATTAATGATCAAAAGTAGATGCCATTTCTGCATTACTGCGATACTGGACAATTCAAGCAATGGACTGTTTTTCAGCACAGACTCCGCCAAGTTTGCCAGTACATAATACCCCTGTCACACTATGACATAACGAGCAAGCGTAAGGCTGACATGATCACGTTTCGTCATTACGTTGACGTACGTTGGGTTACGTTATGATGACATCAGCATGATGTTAGACTGACGTCGAGCTACGTCATGTTACGTCGTGTGACGTTGGCACGCGTCAAAGTTTTGAACCTGTTCAAAACTTTTGACGTAACTTGAACGTAAGGGTTTACGTTCGCCGTACGTTCTGTACACGTTCGGCGAATGTCAATGACGTTAAACGGACATTAGTCAAACACTGCTCACTACGTTCAACTACGTTCCACTATGTTGACCCACATTAAACCCAGTGGAAACGTCCACGCGGCGTAATGGGAACGTCAGGATAACCTCAGGAGAACGTCAGGAGAACGTACATTCAATGTACGTTCAACGTTTCGCCACAGTGTCATAACTTATGGAACATCACGTAACATAGTTCTGGCGATGGAATAACGTTCATAACGTTCCGTGAACGTAATGAAGTTGTCCTGTCTCGTTGAATGACGGTATCACTACGCTTTACCGACGTTACGCTCTCATCAACTACGCTGCATCCACGTTCAACTTGTGCCCAAATTTGCATACTACACCGAGAAGTTCAACGTTCTTCACGTTCTCCCTATGCCGACGTTGTTACGTCATAGTGTGACAGGGCCTTTAGATCGTCTGTTGCTGACGTCATACTTCAACTCACTTCTCAATCCTTTCTGGCAGTTACCATTAAAGTTGCACAATCCCATGTTTTCGAATTCCTGTCCTTTTCTGAGATAAATATATTAGCTTGATCGTTACCTTATTTATTCCGAAGTAACTTTTAAATTTAAATGGCTAACTTTTGAGATATTTGAATTGCAAACATGTCAAATTGATTTCGGGAACCATATCAAAACTCTGACACTATAGACTTATGCAGTATCAGATTCTATTAAATTGGCTCAGTAGTCCGGAATAATCAATATCAAAGTGAGGCTAGTGTGGTCAGGCGGCATGGGGGTGCAGGAGACTGGGCTTCCCACAGCCAGCCAATCAGGTACCCTGCACAGCCTGGGAGGTGAAACCCTCCCACGGGCAGCGGTCACCCAACCCAGCTGCAGGTGGTGTTCATAATAACTGCAGATTGGCTCATTTGCTGGCCCATCGGCCCCGGGGTAACAGGTAGTTGCAAAAAGTTATAATAATATATATATATATATATATATATATACTACAAATGTCCTTTTCCTCCACTTGCACTCTTTATGGGTGCATAGAGGGAACATTTCACCAAACATTAACTGTCTCTTATATACAAACATCCCCTCACAATCTTGGGTGCGTTGTACTAACATATATTTCGCATAGCTTAAATATGTCAAACAGCCATTGGGACACCCATTGCTTTTCTATTACATAACCTTCATCCCCACTCCATCGCCCGAGGATAGTAATACTCTCTGCCAATATATAATTTCGAACCAAAAATCTGTATATTTTTACAATATGTGGCGAAACATGTTGGATAAGTCTACCAGTATCTATGGTAGACAACTAAAATCAATTTGAGATAATTGCTTTGGTTTTGAAAATTGGATATTTTCATCGGACGATGCATCTTTAATGTAATGCCATCTCCTATGCTTCACATTTCATATATCGCATTACTCCCTCTAAAAAAGCAGACGAGTGCCTTACTTTATTTGCATTATTTCTCCAGTGTGGGACAGGGGGGGGGGGACTCACCTATCCAGGGTTCGATTGATTGAGAGCAGACGGCATTCGCTCAGAGCATATGACAACATGAAACCCACTTGTTTAAGAGCAGACGGCATTCGCTCAGAGCAGACGACAACATGAAACCTGCTTGTAACTGGCGCGCCGAGGTGCGAGAACGAGGCTCGAGGCGATGCTTACGAAACCACGTGACCGCGATGAGCCACGCGGGAATTGACGAGAGCCGGCCGAGATTTGCCAGCATTTGTCCGGATTTGCTAAACGGAGCGTGAGATTTCCAGACTGGTGCATTTAGGCGGGAACATTTCGGCGGGAACATTTCGGCGGGAGTGCATGAGGGATAATGTTGTCTATACAGACCAACTGCATCGGCTCGTGAATGCGTGATCGAGTCACTTCACGCACTATAACTAATGAAACCACCACCCACTCACCCACCCACCACCACTCACACATATCCTTCTGATTTACACTCATAGCTGCAGATCCTTCTGATTTACACTCATACAAACTGCATCTGATGTAACTACTCACGCGCCTATTGGGTACACGGCTCAGCACATCCAGATCATTGACAATCTTCAGTGGTGCATGGATCCCCTGCACAGGCAGACACGCCTTAATTGTCCCCTGTTTTCTCTGGAATATTGGTGACCTAGAACAAAAAAAACAGGAAGAATTGGACGGTTCAGCTATACACCAGTAGGGGCCTACTTAAAGTTGCATAGTCTGATGAAGCGTACCATTTTCAAAAACAAAATAATTATCTAGAATTGAATTTACATATCTAGCCTTAGATACTGGTACACTTATTAGGCATTTGTTGCCAAATAGAAGGGAATACCCAGGCAATTTAAGAGAACATGTTTTTGCTGAAGTATATGGTGGTAGAGTTTTGGTATGTTTGCCCAAACTAATTATATATGTTTATTCTTCAAATATCTCAAAACTTAGCCATTTACAATAAACATTACTTCAAACATAAGTAAGGTAGATTATGACAATCAGTTTAATATATTTATCTCAGAAAAGTGACAGAAACTCAAAACCATCGGACTATGCAACTTTAATGAAATACTGAAATATCCAAACACTATTTGCCTCTACCTCACTACACTGCAAGATATACACTATATATATATATGAAGCGTTCAAGCGCAAAACAATGTAAACACCAATTCAAAATGGGGATATTTAATTGGAATCAAACTTTCATTTTTATATTCCTACTTTTTGGTTCATTGCTCCATAACAATGAAATCTTATGAAAAGTGGAATTAGTGAGAATTAAAATTATTTTCACGCAAAAATCCTTGTTTTAAACTAGATGTTTGTATTGGCATTCACATGGTTTTGCGCCTGAACTCTTCATACACATATACACAGAGAGATTTAAAGAGAGATATAGATTATTTCACCCCATACAAATCGCCTCTGAATATTTTGTTTAACAACGGATCCTGGCGCCGGCAACAACGGATCCTGGTCTTCCTTTGAGGCAGCACTATAAAGTGTGCACCATCACAAGTCGGTACCTCCGCAGATATAACCTGTGTTGACGCTAGGACGTAAATCAGCCAGCCAGCTGGTCCATCCCTGAAACGATTCCCCCTACAATGCTTACCAGACATTTCCCTATATAACAAAAAAGAAGTCAAATTCTACCAATAGAATACGTACGCAGTTCTTTATTTCCACATCCGGTTCCCGACACCAGCAGGCTTTTCGTTAATGGTAACCCATGGAATCCTCTTACCATATCGCACAACCCTCACTACACCCACCTCTTTAGCAACATCGAACATTTTCCTTCCCCCCCACAATCTCTCTCCCTGCGCTTCCCTCACCCTCGCCCTCTCCCCTCCTCCTCTACCCCGCCCCCCTCCCTCCCTAACCCTCTTCCCCTCCCCTCCCCATTCCCTTCCAGCTACCCCTTCCCCCACCCCCTCCCACCTTCCCCACCTCAATCTCCCCTCCTCCTATACCCCTACCCCTCACTCCCCTCCCCACTCCGCTACCCCGTCCCCCACCCGACTCCCCGTCCCCTCCGCTCACCATTCCCTTCCCGCTACCCCTTCCCCCATCCTATCCCCCTTCCCCCCACCCCACTCTCCCCTGCTCCTATAGCCTACCCTCACTCCCCACCCACTCCGCTACCCCCCGCTCCCCTTCCAAACTCCCCGTTCCCCTCCCCTCCCCATTCCCTTCCGCTACCCCTTCCCCTTCCCCCACCCCCTCCCCATCCCCCACCCTCACACTCCTCCCTATTCCTACCCCTCTCCCCCTTCCCCTCCTCATTCCCCTCCCGACCTTCATTCCCTCCCTGCTACCACTTCCTCCATCCCTCCCCCCTCTCCATTACCCTCCTCTTCCCCCTCCCCACCTTCCCCCCGGTCCCTCCTCCTCCTCCATCATGTCCATGCCCAAACCATCCCCAACTAGCGACCCTCCCACTCTCGGATAATCCATTCACAGTGCAATGGTCCGCAATCAGATACAATGCCTCTTTCTCACATACATCCCCTGCCAGATTGAACAGTTGGGCGCGCCGTTAGGACGAATAGGGGCGGTGGTGGCGCCACCGGTGACATAGTGTGGCAGCACATATATAGTAATAATAATATAATAACATAATTTCCTTCCGCACCTTTGTACTCCCATACTAATATGTACCCATCACATATATATATATATATATATGTATATATATATGGAGCGGGACGTCGCTCAGGGAGTATAGTGTCTACCTGTGAAGGCGTCAGTCATCCCATCGATCCTGCTCAGGGGACATTTGCAGTTTGGGTTATTTTCCATTTACACCAGTGCTCCATAAATGGTTCATCAAAGGATGTAGTATGTGCTGTCCTGTCTGTGGGAAAGTGCATATACAAGAATGTGTGCTGCTTATTGGAAAGAATTGCCTATGTGGCGGCAACAGGTTTTCTCCAAAGAAATATGTCAGAATGACCAATAGCCTATGATAAAAATCAATGCGTTATAGAGGGATCATTAAATAAAACAATATTTCCTTTCATGTACATGTATATATGAATAGTTCAGATGAAATGTAGTTTCAAAAATGTAGGTTAAATAACAGATTTTTAACTGAAAATAATTGTAATTCTCACCAATTCCACTCTTCATGTGATCATATGGTTATGGAACAAGGAAGAAAACTGTAGAAATATTTAAAAAATAATTTGTGTAGGCTTGATTCCATGGTTTATCTCCTTTTTGTATTGGCCTTTCCGTGGGTTTGCGCCTGAACTATTTATATATATATGTATATATATATATATATATATATATATATATGTCTTAACCCGCACAATATGCTTCAACCACACACACACATCCCGCACCCACACATACACGACACCCAGACACAGATCTATCCCCCTGCCGATACCCACCCACACACACACACAACAGCGAGCGTACATTCTCTCGCCACTTGCCGGGTCAATACGAGATGAGCCAACTCGTTCAGGCAGAATCGGCGCATGCGCAATCTTCTGCGTCGTCTGCTCATGTGCCCTATGGATTCTCACCCACTCCTCTAAAAGCTCAAATCTCGCGCCGATCCCACTAACGACAACAGACACCGTGGGGAGGGGAGGAGGGAAAGGGAGAGGGGAGGGAGTGTGCGTGTGGGGAGGGGCGGGGGTGGGGTGGAGTAAGGAGGTTGATTGGCTGGCTGGTTGGTTGGTTGTTGGGGTGTTATATCCTGTTAACATCTATGGTCATATCAGGATGGGTACCGAATTGAGACAGTAGACACTCATGGTGACTCCCCACTAGGAGACATAGCCGACTGAGTCACATTATACTGACATCCTGGGTCACATTATGCTGATATTGAGCTGACAGGTACTTGTCCTATCTTAGTAATGTGGAATGTCAGGCTAGGAAGCGAGAAGTATCAAATGTGTAAGTCACTGCCTTGACTCGACTGGGATTTGGTGTCCCGACCTTCCGGACGGGAGGGCGGCGCTCTTTCGATTCGGCTCTCGCGTATATTTTTGGGGAATTTTCTGTGGCATTGGTGGGCTGAAGGCTGCAAATCTGCAGCACTGAATGGGCACTGCTGAAAGCAGTCCCATATGGTCAGGAGTTGGCTTCCGATGGGTAGTGGTCAGAGAAATTGGGGGTGGAGGGGTGCGGAGGGCGGAGAAAGGCAGCCTAAGAGCCCAACTACAGTCCTCTGAGAGGGACGGGGGAGGGTGGTTGGTTGGTGTAATTTTATGCCCCAGTAAGACCCTAGGCAATACCAGGACATGCACTGACTTGTGACAGCATGCACTCATGTGACTTTATAGTGCTGCCCACTGGGAAATCAGGCCGCTGGCACCATGACCTGATGTCCCACACAGTCACATTATCCTGACAATGTGCGCCAAGTCCCTGTCCTGACCTCATAACACCAAGCGGCGAGCAGCAACAGGTACCTATTTTATAAGTCAGTGGTTTGAGTCGACGAAGATCCAAACCTCAGTCCCTCCAGATTCACCGGTATGCACAGTAAGTCCGGCCAAGGACAGAGGAAGAAGTGAAGTGAGGATGGGATTAGTTAGGCATTGGGTGAGGTTACCTGTTAGTTGTTAGTGGAAATTAATGGTTAGTTGGTAGTGGTGTCAAGTCAGCTATGGCGATGAGGTCGGGCCTGCTAGTCCTCAGTTTCATGGTCTGGGTGAAGCGAGAAAGTCTGTTCCAGGATGACTTGGACATCCTGGAGAGGATAGCCAGAGCGCCCTATCATCGCTGAATTGGCGGTCAGAGTCCTCCATGAAGTCACTGATGGCCGATCTGTCGACGGCGCCACATGAGGCGAGTATGTGGGCTACATTGAAGATCTTAGTGCTGCAGCGACAGCGCTGGAGGTTGGAGACATCAATCCAATGGCTGTAGCCAGTCCTGATGCGGTTAACGGTGACTTGGGTAGAAGCAGGAAGGCCGACTGGATGGGGGATGTTTGTTCTGACCAGGGTGTACCAGAGCCAGCTTATTGAATAAGGGTTCCATACTTGTTCATTCTGTGTGGTGTGTTCCCAGAGTATGGTGGTGGCTCGAGAAGCGGCGGCGGTAAGTTTGGTGATGGATGGAGGGATGGCTGTCTCCACGTCTGCTCGGTTTGCACCAGCTAGAACAGCATAGTCGGCCTGGTCATTACCATAGAGTCCTATTTGCGAGGGGACCCATAGCAGGACTGTGTTGAGGTGTGGCTGTTGTCTGGTCAAGATTGCCAATCTGGATTGCGTCGGCAAGGGAGTGTCAGGCATTTGGGTGGGCGATCTCTTTGATGGCATTCAGAGAGTCGGTAATGATGATGGCACTTGAGTTGTGGAGGTCTTCGAGGGCCAAGTGAATGGCGGCAAGATTGGTATCGAGAGTGGAAGCAAAGTCTGACACCCTGGTGGTGTTCTTTTTGTTGGAGAAGGGGATGAAGATTCTGGCTCCGACTCTACCTGATGTTGGGTTAAAGGAGCCATTGGTGTAGACGTCTTTGCGAGGGGAAAGTCCGTCTTTGCCTGAGTTATGGCACCTAGAGCCAGTGAGTGGAGTTCTGGGGTGGTGTAAATCGCCTTGGCAGCAACTAGGTTGGTGGTTCGGGTTTCCACTGGAATGGAAACCCATTGTGGCTTGTGGGGGCTCAGGGCGGAGTCTGCAATGTGGAGTCCTTGGGAGTACTTGAGGGTGGTGATGGCACCCTTGAGGCTGTAGGTAGATTTGAGGGTGACCACGAGTCCCATCTCATAGGTAGGCCGCGGCTCTGCGGATTGTTGGTGAAAGGCCTGAGGGGAGGGTTCTTGTGAGGTGGGTGGTGGAAGTTGTTTGCCTTGGAGGTGGAGGGGAGGGAGGCCGGATTCAAGGAGGAGGATCGCAATTCTGGTGGTGCTGGGAACACGGAGGACAAGCCTGGCAGTCAAGTTTGGCAGTTGTCAAGCCCAAGGGCTGTGAGAGTGAGTGTGGGTGCGGCGTAGACAAAGAGGGAGCAGACTGCCTGGCAGTACAACAGTGTGAGTACACTGTCTGGGGTGCCCCAGGAGAAGCAGGAGATCCTCTTCATGAGGAGGAGTCTGTTGGTCATTTTGGTAGCCAGGTGGCAGCAGAGGGGTCTCATGTTCAGGTTTCGGTCTAGACGGATACCTAGGTAGTCGAAGGTGAAGACTCATTCAATAGGGGATCCATCTAGGTAGAGGGGGTGAAGTGGTTGACCTCTGAACATGTGCATGAGCTTGGTCTTGGAGGGGGAGATTTTTCTCTCGCGTCTGGTGCTCGTAACGAGGGGACCTAGAGGTGTGTGGGTGGAGGGGGGGGGGGACCATGCAGCAGATGGAGAGGGGGGGATGTCATAACAAGGAAGGTGTGTGTCTGTGGCGGGAAAGTTGGGGAGAAACAGGGAGAATTGCTTTTTGTTTTTGGTTTTGGTTTTACGTCCTAGCAACATACAAGGCCATATCAGAACGGGTACCCACTTGTGACACTACACACTCATGCTGACTTCATAGTGTAGCCGCATTCGGAGACCAATCTGCCAGCACCATGGCCTGATATCCCACTCAGTCACATTATTCTGATACTGAGCTCACCAGGCCATGTCCTATCCTAGTAATCCTCATCGCTAGGTTAGGAAGCGACAAGTATCAATTACGTAAGGCATTGTTTTGACTCAACCAGGATAAGGACTACGGACCTCCCGTATTGGAAACCTGAGCTCTACGGCGTCGGGTCTGCCGGGAGTGCGTCGGGAAGGACGGGTGCGGGGGTGCGGGGGTGGGGCGAGGGGATGGGGGCGAGGGGTTGGGGGTTGGGGGTATTAGAAATAATACACACAAATCAACCACAATCTTAACTTCTATGATGAGCCATATGAGGTGGTTTTGTTTGTCTTCTAAATAATTAATTCTGAAGCAACTTTATACTTCATTTAATCCCTAAGCTAGTTCTAAACCGGAGGTGAAGTGGAGACCTCGATCAATGGCCCTTCCATCTACTTTAAGTCCATTCTAGCAATTGGGGTTGTTCATTTTCTGTATTGGGAAGAAGGTGGGCTTACATTCTTACCGAGTGATACATTACAAGATTACGCAAATTAAATAAAGGGAGGTTGTTATTAATGTACTGACCTCGGTAGATATCGACACTAACAGGTTAATTAGCAATCATATTACAGGGATCACTTTGTAAGCTATGTAGGCCTACTCCCATAGGGTTCCCACTGCACACCCATGTCCCCAAATGCCAGCTCCCATCCAACAAAACCTACATCGAACCTATCCAATCTAGCCACCTCCCATCGCCACAGCCACTAGGCTGACTGACCTCCACAAACACCTTATTCATGGCTGTGCTTCACAGCATACACATTCTAACCCAACCAACCCACCCAGCCCTTCTTAGCCTCCACACCCCGCCCTATTCCACACCACAATGCCCCACACTATCGCACCTCACCCACCCAACCACACGCCACGCCACGCCACGCCACGCCACGCCACGCCACGCCACGCCACATCACCTCACCCACCCAGCCCACCAGTCCATTCCACCTCACCCTACGCCACTCCATACCACTCCACCCCACTCCACCGAGCTCCACCCCACGCCACCGAACTCCACCCCACTGCACGCCAATCCAGCCGACTCCATCCCACTCCACCCCACTCCACCCCACTCCACCTCACTCTACCCCACTCCACCCCACTCCACCTCACTCTACCCCACTCCACCCAACTCCACCCCACTCCACCCTACCCCTCGCAATCCACCCCACCCTATCACACAGTCCTCCACCCCACCTCACTCTAGTCCACTCCACCCCACTCCACCCCACCCCACGCCACCCCTCGCATCCACCCCACCCTACCACACCCTACTCCACCTGACATCCCCCCACCCCACAACACCAAATCCCACCCACTCCACTACAACTCACCTCAACTAATGTCACTCTACTCCACTCCACATCAACTCAACCTATTCCACTCCACCTCAGCCTAGCACACCTCACCATGCCCTACTCCACTCCACCTCAGCTAACCACACCACACCCGACCACACACGACTCCACTCCACTCCACCTCACCGTACCGCACGCCACAACACCCTACTCCAATCCAATCCAGCTCACCCTACCACACACCACCACACTCCACTCCACTCCACCTCACTCCACCGCACACCCCAGCTCACCCTACTCCACTCCACCTCACTCCACCCCACCTCACCCCACCATACCCCACCTCATCCTACTCTACTCCACCTCACCCCACCACACCTCACCTCATCCTACTCCACTCCACCTCACCACACACCACCACACTCCACTCCACCTCACCCCACCACACACCACCACACTCCACTCCACCTCACCCCACCATACCCCACCATGCCCTACTCCACTCCACCTCACCCCACCACTCTTCACCTCACCCTACCACAGTCCACCTCACCCTACCCCACTCCACCTCACCCCACCACACCCCACCCCATCCCACCCCACCCCACCTCACCCCACCACACCCCACCTCACCCCATCTCACCCTACTCCACTCCACCTCACCCCACCACACTCCACCTCACCCCACCACACTCTACCCCACTGCACCTCACCCAACAACCCCCACCACAACCTACTCCACACCACATCACACTCCACTCCACCTCACAACACCTCACCACCCTCCACTCCACCTCACCGCACCATTCCCCACCAAACTCCACTCCACCTCACCCCAGCATACTCCACCATGCCCTACTCCAGTCCACCTCACCCCACCACACTTCACCTCACCCTACCACAGTCCACCTCACCCTACCCCACTCCACCTCACCCCACCACACCCCACCACTCCCTACCCCCAACTAACTCCACATCCCCCCACGGCACCACACTCCACCCCACCTGACCCCACCCACCCCACCTGACCCCACCTACCCCAATTCACACCCAATCTACACCCAAATCAAGTGCCTCCTCTCCATCTCACCCTACTCAACCTGACCCCACCCCACCACACATTATCCTACTCCCCTCTACTTCACTCCACCACACCCCACACCACCCCACTCCACCTCACTCTTCTCCACCTACCCCACCTCACAACACTTACACCAATCGACCCACACCAATCCCATACCCAACCCCACCATCTTTACCCCCACCTCTCTCATCCTCTTTGGATCCAAGCACCCCCGCCCTCCGCCCCGCACCCCCCTTCCCCCGCCCCTCAAGCCTATTCTGCCCAAATTCACACATGAACAGCTGTAATATGCTGATCGCGGGCTGAGACTGGGTAGATATCTGTGATCGATATGGTGCCAATCTGGGGAGTGTCCCGATAGGATGGTTCCCCTCTGCCGCATCGGAGCCCAACCCGCCCCTTCAAACACATAGACAGAAACTGCCTCAGTCCTCTCATCGCTGCGGCTGGTTGGTTGTTGAAGTTGTATGTCCTCGTAACATCTAAGGTCATATCATGACGGGTACTGACTTGTGATAGTGCAAACTCATCGTAACTTAATTGCGCTGCCCCACTGGGAGACCAGGCCACCAGCACCATCACCTGATATCCGAGTCATATTATCCTGATGTCAAGCCAAACAGTCATTGCCCTATCCTAATAACGCCGAGCGCCTGGCGAGGAAACGTCAAGTATCAAATTGTTAAGTCATTGGTTTAACTCCAGTGGGGTTTGAACCTGTGCGGTCGAATTCCACGACATATCTACCAACTCGGGAGACGTTTGCTCAACTCATTCAGCCATCCCCTCTAGTCACCACGCCACTGTGTCACTCCTGCCGGGGTGTGGCGGGTGGGCAAATAGGAACATTTGATTATTGTTTAAATAACTTACTTGCTAACAAAAGGAATAAATATGTGATTCATTGCGCAATAGTTTTAAGTGTGTGAGGCTTCGGTGGGACAGCGCCAGACGCCGTGGCCGAATCAATGATTTATTAAATTGATAGTTGTCGCTAACTACCCTGGCACTCAGCATTATTAGGATATGGCAAGGAAAGGATATGTCAGTGAAAGGATAATGCGATGGAGTGGGATAACGGATTATCGTGTCAGTACGCTGATTTCCCAGTGGGGCAGCACTACAAATGTGCCATGAGTGCTCAGTGTCACAAGTCGGTACCCATCTTTTTTTTTTTCTTTTTTTTTTTTTGGTCCATTAGTTGTTTAAGCAGGGGAAATTTCAGTCATAGACAACTGGTCTTCCTCATTCCACTGCTGGTCGATAGAAAGCCCGAGCCCACACTTTTACCGATCCAAGGGATTTTTAACCTCCCACACCACATTGACATGGTATGAGAGCAACCGGCCTTTGATGACACTGTAAGTTATACACAGCGCGGGTAATCCAAATTGGCAGAGCTGGGTGCACGGGGAATCAAACCACCAACCCTCAGATTAGGAGTCTGACCTAGAAAAAAGTCAGACACTCTAACCACTCCGCCACAGAGAACGTGATATGACATTAGATGTTGCCAGCATGTAAACCTCCAACAAGAAACCAATCGGTGATCTAGTAGATTATCCATGAAGTGTTAAGGCACAAAACTGACAAAGACCATCAGGGACGAAATGAAACAATGACTACCACGTTTGAGCTGAAGCTGCCATCATTCTGAGAATCCTAACTGGTTTTGTTTTTTTTAGCAGAAGCTATCACTTTCCCTAAATACTGTCCTAATCAATATGCAATTAATAGATTTTAACTGGAAAGGCAATCAAATACCTTATCAGCAGTCACTGTGTGGTAAGATAACACCAACACTACAACTGGCCAGCATTGAAAACAAGCCTGGGTACCCGGGCTTATATGCTATGGACAGTATAAATAGAGCATCAATAAAAAAAAATAAAAAAAATTAAAGTGCAACTATAAATTGTATTTGCCAGTTTTTCTGCCAGTTTGTCGGTTTTTCTGCTTGAACCATTCAGTCATATTAATGCCCAGTGAATATTCAGTCTTATATTTAAACAAAATACGGATTAATCAAAGAATGGGGGGCATTGTGGCTACGGCACACAGGACGAGGAGGCATGAGTGGGATAACATGTCTTTATTCCGGGCGGCCCCCACGGGCATTACATGAATGATTTTACTGTGTTACGGCCGTCCAAGAGCTGCAAGGAATCAGTGTCATGTGGTGATCAGAGTGGGGGATGAGAATGGCATGAATGAGGTGGGACAGATGATCAAGGCGAGGCGAGGTGAGCTGTCAACCAGCGGGTAGCAGTAGTTGAGTAGAGTAATATATTGATGGTTAATTAATTAATAAATGGTTAATTACATAAATCGTGCTGACCATTGGTTAATTGATGTAATAGAATTAATTGATGACTATTGGTATTGTTTATATTTCTTTGCGGTGCGGGTGGGTGGGTAAAATTGAGTAGTGGTCAGTCTGGATGGGCGATGCGGAGTGACCAATGTAGAGGCGGGAGTAATGGTTATGAGCAGGGGAGGCTGTGATTGGCCGGAAGAGCCATGAGTGAGTTGGGGGGTGAAGGAGTGGTGATGGAGGGCCGGTAGGAGTGGGTGGCAGTGTGTGTGTGTCCCCCCCCCCCCTGCCCCACCACCCGGCGATGGGGGGGAGGGGGGTGTTTTGCCTCGCAGCCCCGCATGCCCCGCAATGACCCCGAATGAGCACTCACGTCTTATGAGCATTCATATTAAGGATGACTTCATAGTGCTGCCTCACAGAGAGCTGGGCTCCCTCAGCAGAGTCTAATCTCCTACTTGAACCCTGGTCGTGTTAATCCAATGACCAATGATGTAACAAATTATAATTGTCACTTCCTAACCAGTCACTTGGCATTATTAGGATAGGGCAAGGACTGGTTGGATCAGTGTCATGATAATGGGACTGAGTGGGAAATCAGATCATGGTGCTGGTGGCCTGGTCTCCCTGTGGGGCAGCACTATAACATTGACATGAGTGCACACTCCAACAACTCGGTAATCATCCTGATATGACATTCGATGTTGCCAGAACATAAAACTCCAGCAACCAACCAAAAGCACATCAAAGATGGTGGTCAACTTGAAATATTAAGTCAATTCAGCTAGTGACAAAAAAGGTTTCTTTGTTAAAATATATTCAATCCCGCTGACACCTGGCTCACCCCCAGCGCAAACCCCAAACCCGCCGCACCACCTAGCGGGCGCCCACCCACAGCGTTTAACAAGGATCAATTCCGGTTCCCGTCCCAGCCAACCAACGGCTCATGGCATATCCGTCACGTGATCGCATAGGTCTGAGAGCCCGGATGTGGATTTGTCGACTGGAGGCAGACTTTGAAGTTAGTGCATATACGTGGAATGTGTGTGAGGTTGGGGTTGGGGTTGGGGCTGTGCGGGGAAGTGTGTGTGTGTGAGGGGGGAGGGGGGAGTCTGGGAGTTGGGGAGAGGACTTGAGAATGGTGTTGAAGGAGGGGGTATCGGCAAGAGGGAGAGGGAGGATGGGGGAGATGGAGGATGGGGGAGAGGGAGGATGGGGGAGAAGGAGGATGGGGAGAGGGAGACAGGGAGGAGGTGCGTGAGAAGGGTATGGGCACGAGGGGAGAGGGATGGGGTATGGGAGTGCGAGGGGCACTGGGGATAGGGAGGGTGGGGGCAGGGAGGGAGGACAATGGGTGGAGAATGGCGGGCGGTTGTTCAAAGGGAGGGTACCTCATTTCAGATAGAGAAGCCTGAGGCATTGGAGAAGCCTGAGGCTATGGGTGTTGGTGTTGGGAGGATGAAGGGTGTAGGGAGCGTGAATGGATGGGGGGGGGGAGTGGGAGAGGAGGGGAAGGGGAGGGAAGGGGAGACGGAGGGGGAACGGGGAGGGGAAAGGAGGACGGTAGGGGGGAAGAGGGGGGAGGAGGATGGGATAGGGGGAGGGTGGAAGAGGGGGGAGAGGATGGGATAGGGGAGGGTGGAAGAGGGGGAGGAGGATGGATAGGGGAGGGTGGAAGAGGGGGAGAGAGGAGGATGGGATAGGGGAGGGCGTAGAGTCCGGTGACGAGGGAAGGAAACGTGGAGGTGAACGAAATGGAAAGTGATGGAGAAGGGGAGAGGGACACTGCAGGAGGACTGGGAATGGACTGGGAGGGGACTGGGCTAGGGGACTGGAGGGATAGGACTGGGGAGGGGACTGGGGAGGGGAAACTGGAGGGGTTTGGGGAATGGCTGGGAAGGGGACCGGGGAGGGGACTGCTGAGGGAGTGGGGAGGGACTGAGGAGGGGACTGGAGAGGGCCCTGGTAGAAGGGATGGTGAGGGGACTGGCGTGGAGCAGGGGGAATGGCTGGGAAGGGGACTGGGGAGGGGACTGTGGGAGGGGACTGGGGAGGGGCTGGGGGAAGGGATGGGGAGGGGACTGGGGTAGAGGACTGGGGGAAGTGGTGGGGGGGGCTGGGGAGGGGATTGTGGGAAGGGAAGGGGAGGGGGAAGGGAACTGGATGGGGTGGAGGGGGAGTTGGAGGGGAAAGGGAGGGGGGGGAAGGGTAGGGGATGTGTATGGGGAGGGGGAAGGGAAGCAGGGTGGCAGGAGAAGGGGAAAGGGTGACTTCTAAGGTAATGGGAGGTGTCAATTTTTTTTTAATTTAAGTTTTTTTATTGAGGCTGTATTTATACTGTCCATAGCATATAAGCCCGGGTACCCAGGCTTGTTTTCAATACTGGCCAGTTGTAGTGTTGGTGTTATCTTACCACACAGTGGCTGCTGATAAGGTATTTGATTGCCTGCATTTCAGTAGCAGATGGATAATTGGTTGGTATGGTTAATAGCCTATGTTAGTTTTTTTGGATTTTCTAGGTATATATGTATTTATTTTTCTACTCTTATTACTAGACTAGCCTACTCCTATTTACATTTCATAGGCTTGTACGTAGCTGTGTGGTGTGTTATCTGGCTACTTTTGGCATGGTTACCTTCCATTGGGCGTCCCGCTGGTGGGCCGTGACATATCACATGCCCCTTTGCAGTGCAGCTTACTGGGGGTTCCCTAGTCTTATTTTGCACAGATATTTTTTTGTAAGTTTTTAGGTCAGGAATTTGTCGTTCCTTTACCGTTAGCGAACATGTACAAGCTGCTAAAGAAAATACTGATCGGTCAAAAAACTGGATATACAAGGTCCGGGGTCCTCCCTGGAACATGAAAGAATTAAAAATAAGAAAGCCAGGTCAGGCAAAATAGATCATAGAATAGTAAACAAAATAAAAAGCTTAGAAGTTAAGTACACCAACATAGATGTCTTAACTAGCACTAATAAGTCATTACTGGAAGTTGAAATCAGTTCAGTGAGACCTGACATTATATGCGTCAACGAAGTATGTCCAAGGTACGATAATGTACGTTACAAATCATTTGATAGCAACTCATTTCACACCAAAAACTGTTTTTGACGAATCAATTTGGTGCGAAATTCTTACTGAAGGAGTCATAACCATTTTAGGATGTATTTACCGTAGCCCATCTAGCAAGGAGCAAAACAATAATGCTCTTCTAGAATTATTCAATGAGGTAAGAGAAATGAAACATGATAAGCTGGTTATCGTTGGGGATTTTAACTTAAAAGAAATCGACTGGGCCACTGGCATCTTACATTGCCGTGATGACCATTATGCGCGGATAATTTTCGACCACCTAAATGACTGTTTCCTACAACAATTTATTCAGGAACCAACCAGGTTCCGAGGAAATGAGACCCCAAATCCCTTGGACTGGGTCATTTCCAATAAGGATAATCTCATAGATAACATCAGGATAGGTGCCCCAATCGGAAAGAGTGACCATGCTGTCATATCCTTCAAAATCGATGTTAAAACAGAAAATGAGACCATCCCACTAAGATACTCATATTTTAGAGGGGATTACATTGCCATGAGTAATGATATCATGTCCCATGACTTGCTAAATAAATTTAAGGAGAAAAATGTGCAAGAGTGCTGGGACCTGTTTCAAAATGTGCTATCAGGTGCTATCAAAAGGCATGTACCACTAAGAAAATTCACAACCAGGAAACAACCTCCTTGGTACTCCAGGGATATTACCACTGCCAGAAAATTGAAAAACAAAGCATGGAATGTCTACTTAAAAAAATAAGACATTGGAAAATTGGGAAAAATACACTATCGCTAGGAATGCCGCCAATGACATTGTCAGTGAACACAAAGATACTTTTGAGGACAAAATTGTCCAAGACATTAAAAATAACCCGACAAATTTCTGGAGTTATGCTTCACATAAATCAAAAAATGGCAATGGCATACCAGCTCTAGCCAATAGTGATGACAAACTAATCGTAGACGATGAAGGCAAAGCTGAACTACTCAATGAGTTCTTCGTCAGTGTGTTTACCAATGAAAATACGAAGAATATCCCACCCTCTCCAGATTCAGGAGTCACAGAATTCATCAGTGACGTTGACATAACAGACGATAAAGTTGACAAATTAATTGAAAAACTAAATGTCTCCAAGGCACCTGGGCCAGATGGGATCCATGCAAAAATCATCAAAGAGTGTTCTGAGCAAATTGGACCTATTTTGACATCTCTATTCCGTAAAAGCCTATTTGAACGGAAACTACCCAAACAATGGAAAGATGCTGAGGTAAAACCCCGGCATAAAAAGGGACCAAAATGCCTGGCATCAAATTACAGACCTATGAGTTTAACCTCCCTATGCTGTAAAATGCTAGAAACAATAATCCGAGACTGTGTCATAGAACACTTGGAAAAACTAGGATTGATATCTCCAGACCGACACGGATTCACTGGAGGAAAATCTTGTCTGTCACAACTACTAGAAGTGATGGAAATTTGGACTGACTGGCTGGATCATGGCCTGGCATGGGACACCGTCTATCTGGACTTCTCCAAAGCCTTTGATAGTGTGCCCCACAAAAGACTATTAAACAAAGTCAAAGCTCTGGGAATATCCGGATCAATTTCTGAATGGATACAGGACTTCCTGTCTGAGAGAAAGCAAAGGGCAGTTGTAGGTAATAAAAAATCTTCCTTTAAGAATGTCACCTCAGGAATACCTCAGGGAAGTGTGCTGGGACCAATATTATTTATAATATTTATAAATGACCTGCCAGGCAGTGTCTCATCAAACCTAAAAATATTTGCGGATGACACAAAGGTCTTTCGAGCAATAAAAGACGTAAGAGATAAAAATCTCTTGCAAGAGGATATTCTGAAACTCGCACAATGGTCTGAGAAATGGCAATTGCCCTTCAATGAAAAGAAGTGCAAAATTATTCATTACGGGAAAAATAATCCTCATTATGCCTATATTATGCAGAACACTGTCCTGCAACAAGATAGCTATGAAAAGGACTTGGGTGTAACCTTCGACTCCCAACTCTCCTTTCAGAAACACATGAGGACTATCATCTCAAATGCTAACCAGAGAGTAGGAATAATTAAAAGAACCTTCCATCGCCTCAGCAAGAACAATTTTCTCATTCTATTTAAGTCTCTTGTTAGACCAATTTTGGAATACTGTCCACAAATTTGGAGCCCAATTTTTCGGAAAGATATTCTGGACATCGAAAAGGTTCAGAGACGTGCAACAAAACTAGTTGCAGTTATAAAGGATTTACCCTATGAACAAAGGCTCAGGAAATTGAAACTTCCTACCCTTTCCTACAGAAGGAAAAGAAGTGACATAATTGAAGTATTTAAAATTATGAAAGGTTTTGATAAAATAGATATGAACCAATTTTTCACCTTGAATAAAAGAGAAGGCAGCCGGGGCCATACTCTCAAACTAGTAAAACCCAGAGCCCTTTCAAAATTAAGGCAACACAGTTTCTCAAACAGGATCATAAATATATGGAATAGTCTCCCACAAAATGTTATAGATGCCGGCTCAATAAATTCATTCAAGAACCGATTAGAAAAAGCATGGGCTGATGATATAGGGAAATTTGACCACTTATTCACCACATGCTACTAATTTATCCCTTGTGTTGCTAATTACTTGCACTCAACCAAAAATGAGAGACAAATAAGTGTTCACACTTCCTGTCTACCAAGCACTATATCACTATATCACTATTAGTGAAGGGGGGGGTGAACGGGGAGGGGCAGCGAGAAAGGGGTAGGGGGAGAAGGAGAGGGGGAGGGGAGAGGGAGGAGGGCCCAGAGGGAGGATCGGGGAGAGGGAGGATGGGGAGACGGAGGATGAGGGAGAGGGAGGATGGAGGGAGATGGACGATGGGGAAGAGGGAGGATGGGGAGAGGGGGGAGAGGGAGGAGGTGGGGTGAGAAGGAGTTGGGCACGAGGGGAGAGGGACGGGGTATGGGAGGGCGTGGGGCACCGGGGTGGGGAGGGAGGGGTGGATGTGGGAAGGGGAAGGGTGTAGGGGGGGAGGCGGCAACACTGGAATCCCTGCAGATTGATGCCAGTACGCACTCTGCAAATTTACACTACCTTTGATCTCAGGCCCACGGTGATAAATGCGGGATAATTACAGGCAATAAGTAATATTTGTATAATGACACCCATATTATCTACCCCATTCATTATATCAGTGACAATGCACACTCATGGTAACTTTACAGTGCTGATCCACTGGGAAACCAGGCCACTAGCACCATGACCTGATATCCCACTCAGTCAAATTATTCTGACACTGATACAACCAACTAGTTCTTGCCCTATCCTGATAATACTGAGCGCCTGGCTACGAAGCGACAAGTATCAATCATTAAGTCATCGGTTTGACTCGACACGGGTTCAAACTCATGGATTCAAATTCTGTGATCTACAAAAATGCGAATCAGACCCTCAACTCATTCGGCCATCTGGTCTGGTCATATGAAATCAGACGTTGCCGGGACGTATAAAAGTCCAACAACCAACCAACCAAGGGGTAACGCTAGCTCACTTGGGGTGTCAAGTATTACTGTAAAAGCGAAATAACTTTCAAACATGCTGGATGGCTTTCGCAGCGCTAATGAACCTGTTAATTATAATCAGGGGCGCAGTAATTGGATTTTGGTGCACATAGGTGTCCTCACACCAGTCGCGCTATCCTATTCGACGGTAGGAGTCACTTCCACTCGGATCATCTCCCACTAATTCCAGGAAGATTAATTTCTTGCTGGTTGCTCTGTATGTGTGTTGTCTAATGAGCTGTATATCCGCACCACCAACAGCTGCATTAGAAAATACCATTTTAACTGTCTCCAATATTTGAATATACTCAGGAGAATATATAATTCAATGTTTCAATTTAAGTTTATTTGAATTCTGTAGTACCGCGTGAATACATTATTTGTAAATGCTATTCAACCACACTCTAATCTAATAACTGGATATTCATGGTATCTCGCCAGTAGCATACATTTAGGGGTATACTTCTAGAGTTCGAACCCTACCCGAGTCAAACCTATGACTTGTACATGTCGCTACCTGGCATAGTGATGGGCATTACTTGGATAGGGCAAGAAAATGCGGCATGGGGAAGACCCACTTGTGCGTGATTGAAATCTCCCTTGATTAATCAACTAGCGCGACAACAAAGAAAGACAACTGCATCAAGCATATTTCTCCGGTAATTATGCAACGGTGAAAGGCATGATATATCCCGTTATATAATACTCTTCACAATACTTGCCTGAAGCTGAGAAGCAGCAGGCCAGGCTGCAGATTTAGATTACTTGCTTACATGACAGGAGTTCGGGTCAACCGCCATCCCCCCCCTCATGCTATTCTTCATGATATACCCTACAATTTAAACACACTTTGCACATAAAACCACATGCCCCTTAATTTCTCTTTTGATGGTAAATACATTTTATTCATATACATCCTTTGTCACCGCCATAGCACTGGTCTTCCAGCCGTAAGTGTTACAGATATTTTGGTATTTACACTAATTGTTATATTGTTGTACATAGCTGGAAATGTGACATATATTCTGAAATAAAGTGTACACAATGCAGTAAGTAACGAGTATGCGGTACATTAAATCATTTTACATTTATATAAAAGGTTTTAGTTGTCAAGGTTGGTGGTGGCCATGGGATCATACAGCTTGATGCTGCTGGGCAGACCACTGGTAGCTATGGGGTCCAGGAATGCTGGATCCCTATTGGTAGGGTCAAGAATGCTTGTTTTCCATTAGGGGAAAGGGATGGGGTGATACTCTACAATGAACCAATGTAACCATATGAATAATAAACCAGAGGGCTTGACTCTCTCTTCTTCTTTACACTTTATATTCTTCCTTTCTCTTTGTCTGTATTGATTTCACTATAGCTTGCCTACACAGCCACAGATTCGACCATGAGCCATTTTGCAAAATGAAGTTGGCATTTTCCAAAATATAAAATGTTATTTACAATCCATATTCATGGAAATCATGCCTGGTCAAACCAGGTGCCCATATCCTTCATGCGACATGTATCGAAAACTGACCACTGTGATGTGAAAGCTGGATAGTCCGATGAAAACATACAAGTTTCTAAGCAAAAACAAGTATTAAGGATACTAGATACTGGTGCAGTTATTGAACAGTTATCGTCCCATAGAAGGACATATTGAGTCAATTTAATATGTTACTGCAGAAGCCTATGGTATCAGAGTTTAGACATTCTTGTCTAGATTAAATTGGCATGTTTGCAGTTCAAATATCTCAAAACCTATCCATTTAAAATAAAAGTTACTTCAAACTCCATTTAAAATAAAAGTTACTTCAAACTAAAGTAACGTAGATTATAACGACCAATCTGATATAGTTATCTCAGAAACTGACAGAAAACCAAGACATTTGGACTATATAACTTTAAGAAGGTGGATTATATCCTAGAATATTCGCCACGAACCAATAATATCAGTCGCCCCCTTTAGTCTCAAAACTGCGTACTTCATTCCGCCCCTATTGGGCAGCCTTTAGACCTTCCATTCCCTTAGTCCCGGGAGGCGCCGCTGAGCGGCGCCACTCTCTGGATTGTGTATGGAGAGTGTCTACACCCCGCTCAATAGGTCTGCGATCTCCGCTCCTCCGAGGCATCGGTGTTCTGACCGATAGAATGCCAGGCTTTGACCAGGCAGACCTGCTGACATGTTGTTGGGTGTAAGTATCGGTGGATGTCATCACTGAATGTGGTGTTCTGACTGAGATTATGCTGGGCTTTGACCAGAACAGACCTGCCCACATATTATCATTGTTTGTTTGTTGTTTTGCGTCCTAGCATCATCTAATGTCATATCAGGACGGGTACCGTCTTGTGACAGTGCACACTCATGGTGACTTTATAGTGCTGCCCCACTGGGTGACCAGGTCACCATCACCATGACCTGATCACCCCCTCAGTCAGATTATGCTGACACTGTGCCAACCAGTCCTTGCTCCATCATAATAATGTTGAGCGCCTGACTAAGATGCGACAAGTATCAACTTTTACATCATTGGTTTGACCTGAAGCTGAGAGACATTAAGACTGACTCATGGACATCACTCTCACAGCAGAGAGCTAAATGGAGAACGGCAGACAAGTAATGAAAGCAGTCTTTGTTGCATTGCGACTGACAGCATGATGAGGATGATGGTTTGACTCGACCAGGGTTCAACCCACGATCCCATGGTCTACCACCATCGGAGACGGATGCTCTAACTCATTCGGCCATATCGTCGGGTGTAGGTATCAGTGGATATCATGGCTGAATGTTGTGTTATGACGGATATAATGCCGGGCTTTGACCAGACAGACCTGCCCACATGTTGTCAGTTGTATCAATATCCATAGGGATAATGGCTGAATGTGGTGTTGTGATGGATATAATGTCGGGATTTGACCAGACAGCCCTGCCCACATGTTGCCAGTTGTATCAATATCCATAGGGATCATGGCTGAATGTGGTGTTATGATGGATATAATGCCGGGCTTTGACCAGACAGACCTGCCCACATGTTGTCAGTTGTATCAATATCCATAGGGATCATGGTTGAATGTGGTGGTATGACCGATATAATGTCGGGATTTGACCAGACAAACCTGCCCACATGTTGTCAGTTGTATCAATATCCATAGGGATAATGGCTGGATGTGGTGTTATGACGGATATAATGTTGGGCTTTGACCAGACAGACCTGCCCACTTGTTGTCACTTGTATGAATATATGTAGGGATCATGGCTGAATGTGGTGTTCGGACCGAAATAATGCCAAACTTTGACAAGGAGGACCTGTTGACATGCTGTCAGTTGTCGGTGCAGTTGGCAACGCTGGATGATTGTAGAGTCAGTCTACAAGTGGGTTGGATCTGAGTGTAACTTTATCGTGGGCTTTATTTCATATAGGAAATTGAGCTATCAAACGGCAGGTGATTTCCCATCAATAATTGTCACACTATAGTTGAATAATCTTGTGGTTTTGAGTTTCTACCTTATGCTTACTTAAAATCCAGTGTGATATGCAATTATAACATACTTTTCTTCACAACAAGTTGTAAAGACTAAGGCTCGAATATGTGGCTGTGTAGGCAGGCTATGGTGAAATCAATACAGACAAAGAGAAAGGAAGAGTATACAGTGTAAAGAAGAAGAGAGGGTCAAGCCCTCTGGTTTATTATTTATATGGTTACATGGGTTCATTGTAGAGTATCACCCCACCCCTTTCCCCCAATGGGAAACAAGCACTCATGGCCCTACCAACAGGGTTCCAGCATTCCTGGTCCCCATGGATACCAGTGGTCTGCCCATCACCACAAGCTGTATGGCCCCATGGCCACCAACATTGAACATTGAGTGTCATGATCCCTTTCCCAGCAGAGGGGGTAGGCTCTGAGTGCACTCACACCCAGACCTGCCAGCACCACTATGTCTATTTACATCCCACTCAGGCACAACCAACCCATACATATATATATATATATATATATATATATATATATACATGCACCTGGTCACATACACCGATCAAGATAGAACATTTGCATTCCCCCCTATACTGAATATCGGAATATTTTACCAAGTGATTAAATTCAGAAACACTTGAAGTGGAAACGCAAAGGAATTTGTCTACAATTGAGTTGAAGCTAGGTGAAAAAACACGGCTCCTATTTTAAAGGAGCAGCACCATGATCGAAACAACTTTACTTATTCACAATTATTAAGATCAAATTTAAGTCGTCATGATTTGTCATATGTCTTATGCAGAAATATCGCACTTAGAACAAGATTTGAACCCCACTTCTTACCAATCGCGAGCTATTGTTCTACCCATTATCCTATCTAGATGCCCTGATGCAATCACCCTATTCATGCCTACCTGTCTATGTGCTCCTTGTTTTGCAGGTCAGTGCAGTCTACCACAGTATATTTTACATATATCTGGTATATGGGTCGGTGTCTGAAGTTGGGTACCACTTTTGTGACGTGGAAGCGAAAACTGAAAGCATCCCAAATAATAGCAGAAAACATTCCAAACATTATCAGAATCTATTTTCATATGAAGCTTTACATACTGTGTATTTGTCAGAGTTGAACAAAATCCATTTCACTTTTTGATTTTGATCTCATAATGAATAATAATAGGAAAATATGTCCTATGTAACATGGACATTAAATGCACAAAAGTGACACATCCATAAAATTATGTTTAACATACACAACGCATTCAAAGTAGATTTCTTTGATTACATTTAAGCAAACAAAATGATCGCTTACAAGAAAGAAGTTTACACAAAGTTGAAAAAAACCAAGTTTGTGTAAACTTTAGTGTCAAACTGTAAATGTGTCAAATTTCATATTTTCACTTTAGCACAAAATCATAATACTATACTTTTGATATGCTTTGTGGTATATATATTAAATACATATAGTATTGCTAACATACTTAATATCAAAAGGCAACAATAATTATTGGACTCGCTATTAAAAAAAAGAAAGACTTTATTATGTCCTACATAACATGGATACCAAATATGTGGTACCCAGTTTCAAAGAACGACCCATATACTGGAATTAGCCAATTAAGATCAAGAAGTTACCTCAAAGTGAAGCGAAGTCAATTATAATGATTATGCTCATAAAATAAATCTCATAAAATGGCAAAAACTATCAAAGAAATTAAAAAAAAAACACCATTGGACTCCACAACTTTACGCAAGTCCGCGAGGTAGAGGAGTAGGGTTTATGGATAACACGGCGGCGGCCAGGGGGCACTGGTGGTGATGGTATTGATATGGTCAGGGACCATCGCCCGGTTAAATATAATGTGGCATTATGGTGTTGTAGTCTCCCGATAGGGGGCAGTAATACGCATCGATCCCACGGGGCAGGGGCACTCATTTCGCCGCGGCTATATTGGGGGATGCGCCGGGAGTTGCAGCGGCGGGAAGGGGGGATGGGGCCGGGAGGAGGGAGGAGGAGGGAGAAGGGAGGAGGGGATGGGGGAGGGAGATGGGAGGGAGGTGAGGGCAGGGGATGGGAGCGGAACATGGATAGGGGAGGGGAAAAGGGAGGGAGGAGATGAGAGGGACGGGAGGGGGGGAGGGGATGGGGAGAGGAGGGGTAGCGAAGGGAGGGGAGGGTTTAAGGGGAGGAGTAGGGGACGGGGAAGAGGGAGGGGAAGCGGGGTGGAGAGTGATGGGGCCCGAATGGAGAGGGGAGAGGAGTAGGGGAGAGGGGTGGAGAGGAGGGAGCGGAGGGGAGCAGATGTGGGAGGGGATGCGGATGGGGAGTGGTTGCGGGTGGGGAGGGGAGGTGAGGGGATTGGACGGGGAGGGAAGGGGAGCGAAAGAGAGGGGAGCAGAAGGGAGTTGAAGGGTGCGGAGTTGAACGGAAGGGATCGAAGGGGAGCAGAGGGGAGTGTAGGGGAGCGGATGGGAGGGGAGTGGCGGGGAGCCGAGGGGAGCCGAGGGGAGCCGAGAGGAGCGGAGGGGAGCGGAGGGGAGCGGAGGGGAGCCGGGGGGAGCCGGGGGGAGCCGAGGGGAGCCGAAGGGAGCAGAGCGGGCAATGACGGTAGAGAGAGGCGGTCGTTAAGGCAATCGGAGGCGAGGGGGACGGGGGGAGCGGAATGGGTGGGCGATTGGAGGGGATGGGAAGGGAGGGGAGGGGAGGACATAAGGGCCGTATAGAGGCGGTCGTTAAGGCAATGGGAGAAATGGAGTGTGAGGTCGGGGAGGGCGGGCCTGCCCAGGAGCTCGTCACTACGGCAGGAGTGAAGGTGGAAAAGTTATGTCGAAGCCCGCCGGCAACATCCCGGATGTAAGTAGTAGGCAAATGTCGTCTGCTTACGCAAAAATGGACGAAGATTCAGTGAATATACTTCGGATTCACTACAGGAGATTGGAAGTATGGATTGCGAAGGAGGCTGGTTAAATGTATATAAATCAGGAAATTACAATTGAGGCGCCCTAGTCTATCAGTGGGGCAGCACTATAAAGTCACCATGAGTTTGCACTGTCAGCATTCGGTACCCATCCTCATATGACCTTAGATGATGCCACGATGTTAAACTCCAATAACCAACCTGAAAGTGATGATGAAGCGACTGAAAAGGATGATACTAGATTTGTTTATTAAAAGAGTTTTTGATCCGAGCAACATCTAAGATCATATCACTGTTCAGGGCAGGTACTCTTTGGTTACAGAAGACACTCAGGACTACTTTGATAGTGATACCTCACTGGCAAACCAGTCCATCGGCATCATGACACGATATCCCCCCTCTGCCACATAATACTGATACTGAGCAAGCCAGTCCTTTTTTATACCATATTGATGCCGGGTGCCAGGCTGAGTGCTGACAAGAATCAATTTTGTAATTTCATTGCTTTGGCGTGGCAGGGATTTGAGACAATGAAGTCCAGCATGGGAGAGCAGCCTGCTTTTTAACCAATTCGGCCACTCAATCAAATCGTGAAAGCAAGATCTGTGGTGGAATAATAATGAAAGGGTTAAGAGGAAGAGGCGGAGGAGATTGAAGGGCATTTAGATAGGTTGATGTCATGCATAGTCAATGATTTATTGATGTATTGCAATGTTACATTAATTATCAGCAGTTGGTTGGTGGAGTTTACCTCCTGGCAACATCTAAGGTCATATCAGGATGGGAACTGACTTGTGACTGTGCACACACATGACAACTTTATAGTGCTGCCCCACTGGGAAATCATGCTGCCTGCACCATGACACAATATCTGACTCAGTCACATTATCCTGACACTGAGCTAACCAGTCATTGCCCTATCCTATTAATGCCAACCGCCAGGCTAGGAAGTGACAAGTATCAATTTTATAAGTCATTGGCTTAACTGGAGCTGGAACCAAACTCCTGATCTCCCATATGCGTGGCTCGTGCTCTAAAGTGCCTGTCACACTACGGCGGATTGAGCAACCGACAGAACCGGGCAAAGAATATTCTAGTCAGGTGTTATTTGGACTTGAAATGTATCGATTATGTAACGGATGGTAACGGAAGAGTAACAGATGGTAAAGGATGGGTAACAGATGGGAACGGGTGATAACAGTTGATAACATATCTAACGATCAACGGACAGATCAGAATACAAAAAGAACTATAATGAATGGCAACGGACTTGTAATGGATATGTAACCCACAGGAATGGACGGGAATGGACGGGAATGGACGGGACCAGACGGTAACGGATGGTAGCGGACGGTAATGGACGGGAACAGACTGGAACGGACGGGTACCAGATTGGAACAGATGGGGATTGGATGCTAATGGATAATAACCGCATAGGTCAGTCCGGCGCAATCCATTACAAGTTTTGCGCATGCTCAAAACTTGAAACGGATCAGCCCGGATATCAACGGATATGCAACGGATATGCAATGGACACAAACCAGACTTTCCTGGATATCAACATACTTTGTTCGGTTTCGTTTCGTTTCCCCAATCCGGTGAGATGTGACAGAGCCTTACGATTCGGCCACTGTGCCTAGTATCAGCAGGTCATGTATGAAGTATGTGTGATGGAGAGGTGGGTGGAGAGGTTGGTGTGACAGCTGTGGTAGGTGGGTAATGTAGACAGTGCTGACAGGTATGACAGAGGGTTGTGACAAGGGGTTGTGACACGGAGGTGTCTCAGTGATGTGTGGTCGTGGAGAGAGCTGACAAGAACCATGCAATATGGACGTGTAATGTGGACAGTCCGGATAGATTTATACATGTATATATATATATATATATCATATATTGCCCACCGGGCGTGGTGGCCGAATCGGTAGAGCACAGGTCTTCTGTGTGGAAGGTTGGGAATTCTATTCTTGGTCGAGTCAAACCGATAACTTATTAAATTGATACTTGTGACTACCTAGACTGACACTCAGAATGACTAGCTTAGCATAAGGACTGGCTAGTATAATTTATGCAATGTCAATGAAACCCGTCCGTAGTTAATTTATAAAGTCGTTGTCTTCTTTACAGTATAAACTTGTCGCAGTCAATGTTATGCAAAGTCAACTAAATTTTACCTTCTAAACCCGGTCGTTTTCAACTCGCCATGGTCGCCATTATGTAAAGTCGTCATCTGGCAGTGGTGGTGTGTAGGCAGGCTAATAGGAAATCAATACAGGCAAGTATAAGAAATGCAGAGTATAGAGTGAAAGTAAAGTAAGTGAGAGCTTGTACCCTCAGGTTTATTATTATATAGTGGTTTCTGGACCTGACATGGCATACCACCTGACCATACTCTCCAATGAAAAACAAGCATCTCTAGGTCCACCAAACAACAGTAAGCATTTATGTGTCACCATGGCAACTGTGATCTACCCACCACCAACATGCATTGTGGCTGCTTTGGCCTCACCTGCCCTGTTGTGTCTGCGTGTGGTGATCTGTGACTAACAGTTGGGGTGGGGGGGGAGGGGGTTGTGAGTAGAGCTCTTGAGCTCCTTCCACACTAATAGTAGTACCTATTCCGACTTATCCATAATAGGCAGTATAAATCTTCAAGAAAAAAAAAGAAAAGAAAAAAGACCCTGTGGGATATCAGGTCATGGTGCTGGCAGCCTTGTCTCTCAATGTCGTAGCACTATACATTCACCATGAGTGTGCAATATCGGTCGGTACTCGTTCTGATATGACATGAGATGTTGCTAGGCCCTAAATAAACAACAGTCAGCAGTTATATATGACCGTGCAGGCCAGTATTCGTACTGATTCGGTCAATGCTGTTTGTTAGTGTTGACTCTATACATAATAAATAAATAAAACAATGAATAAATGAAAAATAAAGCACAAGAGATGTATCAACCACGAGTTCTGTTGTTTTATTTGTAGGGGGGCACACAATATTTCTGTTTATAGATGGTTAGAATGCTATGATGGGATAGTCAGAACTGCCAGCTTGAAGAGGTGCAGTGAGTGACATTGGGTATGATGGGTAAGGGAGATAGCTGCTTAGGTGAGCTGGTGGGTGGATGGTGAATATGTGAGGTGGGTGTAGTAGTACTGAGATGGGTGGGTGGGTTGGATGGGTTAGCCAAGTCTTGGTGTGGGTGTGTAGCAATGGGTTAAACCAGATCAATAGAGATCCACGAGGGCAGGACATGTCAGGAGATGTCATTGAGAGGTCAGCAGAGGTAATAGGAATGGAAAGGAGAGGAAAGGAGCGGAAATGAGAGGAAAGGAGAGGAAAGGAAAGGAAATGAGAGGTAAGGAGAGGAAAGGAGAGGTGAGGAGAGGTAAAGATAGGTAAGCAGATGTCAGGAGAGGTCAGGATAGGTCACGATAGATCAGTAGAGGTCAGGAAAGGTCAGGACATGTCATCAGATGTCAGGAGGTGTCATGATACGGCAGGACATGTCGGGATATGTCAGGAGGGGTAGGGCGATGTATTGAGAGGTAAGGATAGGTAAGGATAGTTAAGGAGAGATAAGGACATATATTGAGAGATAACAAGAGGGATTGAGAGGTAAGGAGAGGTAAGTAGAGGTAATGAGAGGTAAGAAGAAGTAAGAAGAGCTAAGGAGATATACGGAGAGGTCTGGAGAGGTCAGGAGAGGCCAGGAGAGGCCAGGATATATCAGTATAGGTCAGCAGATGTCAGGATGTGTCCATAAACGCACTGATGTGGGTAGCCATCATCGTGTATCATGATGCCTAGGACACCTCCAGTGTTGTGTCTGTACAGCCTCCTTGGTATTCCGGACCAGACCAGTCACACCCTTCCTGAATCAGGTCACTAATTGGTCACTTTCTATCAGTGACATGCTCACTGAATCAGGTCACTAACTGGCTATTGATTATCAGTCAGAGGCTCCCTGAATCAGCTCACTAACTGGCCACTTACTACCAGTCACATGCTCCCTGAATCAGTTAACTAACTAGCTATGGACTACCAGTCAAACCCTCCCTGAATCAGCTCACTAACTGGCTACTGATTATCACACACTCCCTGGATGAGCTCACTAACTGGCCACTTACTATCAGTCACACACACTGTGAATGAGCTCTGTAACTGTCTACTTACTAGCAGTCACATGGTCCCTTAATCAGCTCACTAACTGCCTACTTACTACCAGTCACATGCTGCCTGAATCAGCTCACTATCTGGTTACTTAATACCAGTCACACCGACCCTGAATCAGCACAGTAACTGTCTACTTATTACCAGCCACACACTCCCTGAATCAGCTCACTACCAGTTTACTTACTACCAGTCACACACCCCCTGAATCAGCTCACTAACTGGCTATTGAGTATCAGTCACCCGATCCCTAAATCAGCTCACTAACTGGCCTCTTACTACCAGTGACACACTCTCTGAATCAGCTCACTAAGTGGCTACTGACTATCCGTCACACGCTCCCTGAATCAACTCACTAACTGGCTACTGATTATCATAAATGCTCCCTGAATCAGCTCACTAACTGGCTACTGACTATCAGCCACACCCTCCATGAATCAGCTCACTAATTGGCTACTTACTACCAGTCACATGCTCCCTGAATCAGCTCACTAACTGGCTACTGATTATCACACACACTCTCTGAATGAGCTCACTAACTGGCCACTTACTATCAGTCACATGCTCCCGGAATCAGCTCACTAACTGGCTACTGACTATCAGTCACACCCTCCCTGAATCAGCTCACTAACTGGCCACTTACTAGCAGTCACATGCTCTCTAAATCACCTCACTAACCGGCTACTGACTATCGGTCACATGCCCCATGATTCAGCTCACTAACTGGCCACTTACTGCCAGTCACACCCTCCCTGAATCAGCTCACTAACTGGCTACTGACTATCACACACACTCCCTGAATCAGCTGACTAACTGGCCACTTACTACCAGTCCCACTCTCCCTGAAGCAGCTCACTAACTGGCCATTTACTACCAGTCACAGACTCCCTAAATCAGCTCACTAACTGGCTACTTACTTCCAGTCGCACAATCTCTGAATCAGCCCACTAACTGCCCAATTAGTACTAGTCACACCCTCCCTGAATGAGCTCCCTAACTGGCTCCTGAATACCAATCACCCGCTCCCTGAATGAGCTCACTAACTGGCCACTTACAACTAGTCACACCCTCCCTGAATGAGCTCACTAACTGGCTCCTGACTACCAGTCACACGCTCCCTGAATCAGGCCACTAACTGGCCAATTACTGGATTAACCACATTCTCACACAGACAGGCAATACATTAGCCCCACCCCCTCCCATGATCACAACGCATCGCTGTAGCGAGGGAGATAATGGTGGAATAAGGATTCGTATGCATGGGGCCGCGTCCCCCTAGACGGCAGCACTCAGGACCTTACAGCATAACACTAAAACCATACACCTATCCTCCGTTATGGAAGTCTGCTTGATAACATGTATCAGACATCCACGTGTATATACTCAAAGTCATTGTCTTGTCTCACAATATTACCGCAGGTCCAACATCATGGGGTAGGTTATCAGAGGATCAAAGAATAGCATCCCTTCTTGAAAATAAACTATTGAGGTATGCGCATATATTTATGTTGGGTATGAAGGTCCAAATGGCGAGAAATATTGTGCTTTTGAAAGATAAATTATGCACCGGTTTTGGTAGTTTTGGGGATTCGAACCCACGGGTTCGAATCCTGGTGGAGTCAAACCAATGGCTTTAAAATTGCAATATTAGGATAGGACAACTGGCCAGCATTGAAAACAAGGCTGAATACCCAGGCTTATATGCTATGGTCAGTATAAATACAGCCTCAATAAAAAAAAATTGTTTAAAGGACAAGGAGCAGTGGAATCAGGAAAACCAGTCGTCCACGATTGAATTGTCCCCTGGTTAATCAAATAATGTACCAAAACAAACAACAATATGTGCTTGATGATCGACATTCAGGGACGTCGTATCCGCCCCTCAGGCGGAGGCCAGCATGAAAAGAAAAATTGGACTAATATCAGGATATGGCTGTGGCTGGGGTGTGTTGGGGGAAGGTGGGTGGGGGTGGTTGCCATGCCCTCAATCGGGACGCGCGGTAACTACTGCCCAACCCCGACGAAAATGATAGGCCGCAGCAAAGGCAATGGCGACTCTTCCACGGCCAGCAGTTTGTATATGACGTCATGCGAGTACGTACTACTAACCAATCCTTAATCTCCAATCCCCTTCTCAGTAACACATCACTAAACTACATTTTCTAAATATCCCATCTCATAACAATCAAAATATTATTCAATGAAAATATGGCTGTGTTTATATCTAGAAGGTTGTCTTATTATTAGTACTTTACGGCCTAGCAAGATGTAAGGTCTTAGACCAATTTATGAAAGTGCACGCTGATGGCGATGGCATACTGCTGCCCCAATTGGAGACTGATGGCATCAACAGCAAATATCACACTCAGTCGCATTATTGTGATAGTGTGCAAACCAGCTTTAGCCTCTCCGACTGATGCTGAGCACCAGGCTTGGTAGCGACTCGGTCTGGGTTCGAACCCATGACATCTCACATGGCAAGGCAGCCACCACTCTTGATGATTCAGGCACCCAGGCCAGTACTCAGTAAAATAATGCACTTCACTCGACAATTGTAGCTAAATATAACTTTGACTTACCAATATACCATCCCCTCAACATCATATCGAGCAGCTACACAAGTGTAGGAACTAACATATAATACCCCTATCACACTAGGATGTAACGAGCCGACGTAAGCCGACATAGGTGACGTTTTCATTATTATGTTGAGGTACGGTGGGTTACCTCATGGTTACGTTAGGCAGACATCGATTTACATCGAGATGCGTCAAGTTACGTCAGCGCGCGGCAAGGTTTGGACATCTTCAAAACTGTTGATGTATGCCAACTTTGGACAACGTAAGGATTTTACGTTCGCTGTATGTTATGTATGTGTTAGGCGAACGTCAATGTACGTTAGATGTGCGTTACTCAAACGCTTCTCACTATGTTGTACTACGTTGACCTACTTCAAAGGCAGTGGGAATGTTCAGTCCATGTAGTGACAGCGTATGGATCACATGCGCCTAACGTATGTCCAACATACGTTTAGCGTTTCGCCACCGTGGCATGATGTATCTAATGTGTAGGCATGTAGTTCTGGTGATCGAATAACATATATAATGTGTCGTGAGTGTAATTATGTTGTCCTCTCTCTTTGAACCACCTTATCACTATGCTTTACCGACATTACGCTCAAGTCAACTATGCGGCATTGATGTCCCGAATTTGCATATTATGCCGAGAAGTTTGATGTGTAGAATTTATGTTCACATTGTCCCTATGCTGGCCCCTTACGTCATAGTGTGACAGGGCTATTACCCTCAAATGTCCCCCCCATACATTGATTATCTAACCTCATGCTGTATCCACACACCCCTGCACAGAAAGGCTAGCAACAAACCACGTCAGTGCTAACGCACACACCCAATGTTCTGTTCCGTCTAAACACCTCAACAAACTTTGGTTACCTAAATATAGTACACATGTTTTATACTTAACTATCTTTACATTGGGTGTTTTTTTGTAAATAAATAATACAAATAACTGAATGTGGACATGGCCAGAAGATCCAGTACCTTGGGCGTGATTAAGGATTATATTTAGATTAATATAACATGCTCACCTGACAAAAATAACATTGAAATGGAATCTGTATTTTTAACTGGAGGCGACAGCGAACATTACTTCTAAAAGTACAGATTTTATTTCGCCCTTCAGGAGTCATTTGAAGGCATTTTATGCGAAGTTAAATCTCATCTATTCCAGCTCTCCTTAAAAACAGAGGAAGAACTACAAACAATATCATGTTTTTTTCTTGGTGTTTAATGTCCTATCAACATCTCAGATCATATCAGAATTGGTACTGACTTTCAACGGTCCACGCTCTTTTTAAATGTTATGCCAATGCGAAACATGAGGACTGACACGATGACATGATATCCCACTCAGTCAGATTATCCTGACACCTACCAAATCAGTCCTAACCCTATCCTATCAATGCCAAGTGCGAGGCTAGGTTAGCGACAGGTATCAATTTTATAAGTCCTCGCTTTTGACTCGACCAGGATTGCAAACTCCCGACCATCTTGGATGGGATGCATGCGCTCTTATCGATTCAGCCACCGCGTCCGGTCTTAACAATATAACGCAAAATAATTACCGCATCTGCGCCTTTTGGAAGCCTCATGGGAGCATGGAGTACTTTCAAATCGCCATTTACTAGGGGGAAGGGCGATATAGTAAATCATGCCCTGGACTGGCGGATAGCCGGGAAGGAGGCGGGTGGGGGCAGTTACAGCAGATGACCTGGGTTTAGCTGGTGGACCGTATAATGAGGTGGTCAGTGCTGTCTATATGGGGCATTCACAGGGGATAGATAAGTGAGGAGTATTAAACAAAATACATTGGAGCAAATCACATAAAAAAGAACTACCATATTGTAAAATATTCCGATAATCAGCAGAGGGGAGACATGGAAATACTCTATTATTATCCTGTGTGGCCGGCCAAGAGTGTGTGTATATGTTTCTTGTATATATATGGGTAGGTCCACGCTTGAAGGCAGGTAATTATAGACATAGGGATGATTGGCAGGTCTTGGTGTGAGTGCACCCAGGGCCTGGCTCTCTGCTGAGGTAGGGGTCAATGCACATAGGGGTCAAGGTTGGTGGTGGCCACAGGTCAACCAGCCCTGATGGTGGGCATACCACTGGTGGTCATGGTAACCAGAAATGTGGAGTCCCTATTGGAGGAACGGGGAATGGTGTGTCCCTATTGGTTGGAGTGAATGATCCTATATCAATAATCCATGTACTATATATAATAACTTATGCTCTTAATTTTGCTTTACTTTCCCTCTTTCTCTCTGTCTGTATTGTTTTTCAATTTAGCCTACCTACATAGCCACATACTCGAACTTCCACTCTGCAATATGATCTGAGAAAATACTCAGGTAGGGTCTGATGGGACGCTGAATCCAATGACTTACAACATTGATACTTGTCATTGGTTTCACTCAGCCGGGATTCGAACTCCCGACCTTCCGCATGGGAAACCTGCGCTCTACCAATTTGGCCACCGTGCCTGGTAGTCCCGTTGAAGGAACACCAGTCCTCCCAGCATGGACACATTTTATGTTCTGATGAATAAACACATTTACCCAAACAAATGAAAGATTACATTTCGAAACCATTTATTAAGGCGTCAAAGGCAATACTGATGAAATGTATTCAATCCTGTCATTTACGTAGTTTATGGTGTCCGAGTTTCTAGTTGCACGCTACAAATTAACCCAGCATGTTTGCGCTGGAAGTATCTACAAAATTTGAAATTTAAAATAGAATTTAAGTCCCACTAAAATGAGCGATATCATAAAGATCGATATATAAGGTCAAAGCAAGACTTGTTCAGGCTTGACCTCTCACACATTGCACTCACACTGTGTCACGGAGACACTTCGGCTTTATATGCCTAACACAGAGGGCCACCGACCCTGACCATATATCCCTCTCAGTCACATTATCCTGCTACTGAGGAAGCCAGTCGGTACATGCGTCCACTTGTCTATGTGGCTTCTTGCTGACTAGGGCATTACTTTTTCCAATCAGTTCTCAGAATGTCTAGGGATGCGGTTATGCTCATCTTCTTCTAATTGTGTGATCGTGGCGGCAAGTACTTTGATCGATCTTGGACCACATCCTGATATTAGGACTCTACAATAAATCGGGGTCGACCCGACCTCAATTCCCTTTCTGATTCGGCAAACGTCCAACCATGGCCATCAATATTAGGTCAGTCTGGTTTAATGATTTGCAGAAGCAGATTTCAGAAAATAGTTTTTGCTGTAGACTAGACAGGATGGCTGAATGAATTGAACATCCATCTCCCGTTGTTTGTAGATCATGGAATTCAAACCCATGGGTTCTAACCCGGTCGAGTCAAACCGATGACTTACAAATTGATACTTGTAACTTCCTAGCCAGGCACTTGGCATTATTATGATAGGGGTATGACTGGTTAGCTCAGTGTCAGGCTAATGAGACTGAGTGGGATATCGGGTCATGGTGCTGGTACCCTGGTCTCCCAGTGTGGCAGTACTATAAAGTTCCCAAGAGTGCAGACTATGACAAGTCTGTCTATGTCCTGATATGATTTTAGATGTTGCCAGGACGTAAAACTCCAACAACCAACCAACTTTATTCGGCGTAGACAAGATTCGCATTGAAGGTGTGCCGTAAAGACAGTGCCAGTCATTCACATATTTGTTAGGATTCTATTTTATAACTGAATAATCCGATTAAAGCATAATATCAATCCTACTTATCAAAGGTAGATCATGCGGGACTCATTAAGCATTCATTGATACACAGAAGGGGATACGAAATCAGTGTATTGGAACATGTTACTGGCGATGCCCATGGTGTGAGCATATCAACGTGTATTTCACCACTGTTCACTTAATATAGCTCTAAATGTATCATTTAAAAATACATATCACTACTCGGGTTGGTGTTCCCATTCCTTTCCCTGTCCCCCCGCTCTAGCCCCCCCCCCCCAAACAAACAAACATAAACTGTAAACTCAACCAGTAGTGGTAAACTAGACCCCAAAAAAACATCTACAATGGAATGAGCCTGGAAATGATTCTAGTTGGATCCTACTGAGGTACGTGATAAATCAATATTGACCTACTTACTGACTCAATAGGCCCCATCTGAGATTACCCTGAATATCAGTTCAATCACAAAGGCCCACTGTACATCCCACCATCAGCCTTTCAACGAGTATGTTACTACTAGAAAGATAATCAGTTATGCCCCACCCCCTACTAACGCTTAGCATACTAGTCTAACACAGTTACCTCCCCGTATATGTTTCTTTTTTCTCTAATCTTGTTCTTTAGCTATCATTCATGAAACAATGTTTTGCTTATTTCCCTATAATTGTATATCTTTATATTGTTTAAGATTTGTTTACTGTGTAGAGGCAATTATCATTTGGACTGGAAGACCAGTGCAATAGCACTGACAACATGTAATTCACAGGAATAAACACACTTGAACAAAAGAAAACTAAAAGAACTTCTTGCTAAAGAAAAGTAGATTATGTTCATCAACCTATTTTTGATAAAGGAAAGACAAATTCAAATCATCGGAATATAACACTTTAACAAAATATTAGGATGAATCACAGCAGGTACTTTGTCCAATAAATGTACAACAGGTAATCAGAGTTCAAAGAATGTTGGCCTAAGTATTACAATCGGAGGGGCCGCAAAAAACAAGAACATGGACAAACACTGCCATCAAACAAATATGGTGATGTTGGTTGTTGGAGGTGTATCTCCTGGAAACATCTAAGGTCATCGGTGGATGGGTACCGACTTCTGACAATGCACACTCGTGGCAACATTATAGTGCTACCATACTGGGAGACAAGGCCACCAGCACCATGATCTGATATCCCACTCAATCATATTATCCTGACATTGACCCAACAAGTCCTTGCCATATCCTGATAATGCCGAGCGCCTGGTTAGGAAGCGACAAATATCAATGTTAAGACACTGGCTTGACTCAACCAGGTGTTAAGTCGACGGCTGGCATATGTGGGTTGTGTAGGCAGGCTATATGAAATCAATACAGGCAAGAAGACAAAGGAAGAGTATAAAGAATGAAAGCAGAGTGAGAGCTTGTACCCTCCGGTTTATTAATATATAGGAGTACATGGATCTGGTATGCCATACCACCTTACCATTATCTCCAATCAGCAACAAGCATTTATAGTTCCACCAATGAAGAGTACGCATTCTGGGGTCACCATGGCTACTGTGATCTACACACCACCACCATGCGATGTGGCTGCTTGGCCTGCACCTGCCTGGGCTCTGTGTGTGTGATGATCCGTGACTAACAGTTGGGGGGATGGGTTAGTGAGTAGAGCTCTTGAGACTCCTTACACACTAACACTAGTGCCTCATTCACACTATCTACCTAATACACAATGACTATTGACCATAAGGAAAGATTCACCAGCAACTACATAAATACATTCAATCACCTGGCCCTATATATATCATTTACATTAATAGACCATTTGTACTCCTTTATAGACCATTTGCATTCCCCACCAATGCGTTTGATCGGAATATTTTACACAGGGGTCGAAACTGTGGGTTCGAATCCCACGATCTACCAAAACGGGACATGAACGCTCAACTCATTCGGCCATCCCGTCTGATGCTGGTATATAAAATAGGATAATCTTATCATGCATCAAATTCACAATTATTCGATGGAAGGATGTCGTTTATTGTCCGTTTTGATTGTTTGCCTTTCTTCGAAAATATATATATATTAGGTTGATTGAAATAACGTAATGAAGTATCTTCAATTAAAATTCACTAGATAATTATTGTGAAAACATAGAATATCGCTTTTGACATGTACACCAACATGCTGGAAACAATATATGGGAAAGATATAGTTACATTTTCACCGGGACCGTGCAGTTTACCAGTCGGTGTCGTTACAGGAAATGACCCCAGACGGCGCCAGAGGTCTGACCAAAAAAACACACCTACCGGGTAATACACGAACTAGAAAAGACTGAACGCCAGGCTAGATAGTGACAAGTATCCATTCATGAATCGTTGGTTTCACCCAACCGGGATTCGACTACATCGGTCTAGTGCCACGTACTTTCACACTAGTCGTTGGTTGGTTGTTGGAGTTTTAGATCCTGGCAACTTCTAGGAGAGTGCTGCCGAACTGGGAAATTAGGCTGCCGGTACCATGGCTTGATATCCAAAATTTTCCTTGCAATGAGTTAACCGGTCTTTGTCCCACCCTAATAATGCTGACCGCCTGGATAGGAAACAACAAGTAACAATTTGATAAATTATTGGTTTGACTTGACTGGGAATAGATCAACCAACCTTCCGCACGGGAAGCATGCGCTCTACCTATTTTGCCACCACGTCCAGTGTATTACACTAGTAATGGGTACTGAACACGCGCAGACCTCCTCATATATTATTGAATCTAGAATAGGTCTTATCTAGCACAATCTCAATGTAGCTGATTTCAACCCCAAATCTAATGGCAATTGTATTTTGTTTGTTGGAATTTTACATCATGACAAGAAGCATCTCAACTAATATCAGCACAGGTAGCGACTTGCGACAGTGCACACTCATGGCAACTTTATAGTTCTGCCGCCCTGAGAGAACAGACTGCAAGCACCATGACCAAATCTCCCACTCAGTTATATTATCTTGATTCTCAACTAACCGTCCTTTCCTACCTGCCTTTCCCTATCCTTCTAATGCCACGGGAAAGATTACCTAGCGACAGGTATCAATCTTGTACGTCATTGAATTGACAATATAGGAAATCGAACTCCTGACCTTTCGCACTGGAAGCCTGGACTCTACAGATTCAGCCACCATGTCAAATCATATGCCCATGTTGTCAACATATGCCACCCACACATATAATCATATTATATATATATATTAATTTATGTGTCAGATAATTTATTATGCTAATATAAATAATGCATAAATCACCCTTAACTCGAGTGTCATGCTCAATGTAACAACGTGATGATTCACAATGGACGAACCACTGTGCTGCAGCAAAGGCCAATACGGGAACCATCTACACCAGCTTTTGAAATTCCTCACTCTAATTTGACTAGCTTACTCGCTGCATTTATGTGATGTATAAGAATGATATCAGTATAAATGCCACAACTTCATGTGTGTACTGCTTTGCTCTGCGGCTCTAGTACCTCGACTACCAAGAACCGCTCATCTCTACCTGTACCAGTATCAGCAATATATATATATATATATATACATATATATATATATATATAATATATATATATATATGAAGAGTTCAGCCGCAAAACGTAAGCACCAATCGAACAATTTCATTAAAATCAAAGATTCTGTCCTCAAGGTAATTTTAATTATTACTAATTCCACTTTTCTTATGGTGGAATTGTAATGGAGCGATGAACAAAACTATTGGAATTTGATTCCCATGTTTATCTCTATTTTTGGATTTGCGTTTACGTGGTGTTGGGCCTGAAATGTTCATATATATATATGTATATATATATATATATATTTATTTATTTAGATGTGCTTAGTACCAGAAGTACCATCGTAAAGAGTAAATAGTCAATAGTATTTAAATACCAATATCCCAGCCTTATATGTTGTGCTGTGTACACCTGATCCAGTCATGTTACTCTCCCCCCACCCCCAACCCCCTCACCCCCTACCCCACCCCTCCACCTCACCCTTCCTTAAATGAGTTGGAAGTTGCTCATCTCACAGGACCGAGTGCACAGCGGTGCCTTTAATGTAGCGAGATGGCCCTTCCCAGCTAGAGATTAAAGTCTTCTCGCGGACAAAATGAAAGACTGTCACATCAGTGTGAGACATCCTTTGCATATATTTGTCTCATCAGTGTTTCCTTTAAGGAGGAGCTCAGGTAAAGGAGATGTGCACTTGACGACCTGTGTCTGGTAAAGGCTGTCATGTGTCCGAATCAGAGCGTCTTCACTCCATATCAGAGGCTAACGAATGTTGGTGCGATGGTATTGCTTGCGGCTAACAGTCCCAGTAAACATCCACATGTGCAGGTATGGGCCAGCACTAGGAATTCAAGACGTCTTTGTTTCTCAAGGCGTATTGAAAAACCAAGACAGGTTATATATATAAATAAATAGGGGTGAGTTGTCACAGTCTGCAACTACTTTAATATTGAGGATGGAACCTAACAAAATATATCATTATAATGGGCGTAAGTAGCTCTTCACAGTTTCTATGAAGAATATTCTCCTGTGCATAATATTCAATTAAAATTACATTAAAATAAAGAGATACTCTTATTTTGCGTGTAACATGTTTCTGCGGGTATTCTGGAATTAGTCATATTTACTAGTGAACCACCATGGTCTGAACTATGTTCCGGAATTCACCTATCTCGGAAGCACTATATCAAGTGATGGACGCATTGATGCTGAGATACAGAGGAGGATGGCCAAGGCTAGCGCATCTTTCGGCCGACTACGCCAGAGACTCTGGAACAACCACTACCGCGCAATCGTGCTATCCACCCTACTATACAGAGCCGAGGCCTGGACAGTGTACAGACAGCAGGTGAAAAAGCTGCATGCCTTCATGATGCGACATCTGCGTTCAATCATGAGGCTAACCTGGAAGGACAAAGTGACGAATAAGGAAATACTCGAACGGATGGGGCTGCCCTCTATGGAAGATCTTCTGATCAAAAAGAATCTCCGGTGGACTGGACACCTCATGAGGATGTCATCAGACAGGCTACCAAAGCAGATCCTCTATTCTCAACTGTCTTCTGGCTACAGAAAGAGAGGGCGCCCCCGTCTCCGGTTCAAAGATACCATCAAGAGAAACCTGAAGCTGAGAGACATTAAGACCGACTCATGGACGCAACTCTCACAACAGAGAGCTAAATGGAGAGCGGCAGTCAAGTAATGAAAGCAGTCTTTGTCGCATCGCGACCGACAGCATGATGATGATGATGACCATGGTCTAATCAAAAAAGTACTTTTCTTAGAATCAAATTCCTTGTATGAGTTGTGCAACGTCTGTGACTTGTGTGATGTGTGCGACGTGGGCGACTTGTGTGACTTGTGCGACTTGTGCGACTTGTGCGACTTGTGCAACTTGTGCGACTTCTGTGACTTGTGTGACATGTGCTACTTGTACGACTTGCGCGACATGCACGACATACACGACGTGGGCTACTTGTGAGACTTGTGCGACTTGTGAGACTTGTGTGAATTGTGCAAACTGTATGACTTGTGTGACGTGTTCGACCTGTGTGACATCTGCGACTTGTGCGACTTGTACGACTTGTGCGACGTGTGCGACTTGTGTGACTTGTGCGACTTGTGCGACTTGTGTGACTTGTGCAAACTGTATGACTTGTGCGACTCATTCGACCTGTGTGACATGTGCAACTTGTGTGACTTGTACTACTTGTGCAACTTGTGGAACGTGTGGAACGTGTGCCACTTGTGCCACTTGTGCAACTTGTGCAACTAGTGCAACTTGAGCAACTTTTGCAACTTATGCAACTTGTGCAACTTGTGCAACTTGTGCAACTTGTGCAACTTGTACAACTTGTGCAACTTGAGCAACTTGGCAGTACGCACTGATGACAACTTAATAGTGATATCCCACTAAAATACAGCGCTATCAGATCCACAGCTTGATATCCTACTCATTCACATTATGCTGATACTGAGCGATCCCTTTGTTGCCCTGTATTGGTAATGGTGCTGTCACACTATGACGTTTCCCCCGGCGTGCCGCCAACGCGCAAGATATTTGCTAGGACTAGAGACACGTCCAACTTTTCAGCGTTGTGGGAGAAAGTTTGACGGGGTGCAATGTGTTAGTGGCGTGTTGGTGGCGTGTTATTGGCGTGTTAGTAGCGTGTCATTGGCGTTTTGGTAGGGTGTTGGTTGGTGGCGTGTTGGTGGCGTGTTATTGGCGTGTTAGGAGCGTGTCATTGGCGTTTTGGTAGCGTGTTGGTAGCGTGTTGGTGGTGTGCCTGTGGCGTGTTGGTGGCATGTAGGCAGCGCGTTGGTATCGTGTTAGTAGCGTGTCACCGCATACATAGCCACCACCCACATGTCAGGACATGCTGGCAGCGCATCCACACTCGCCGCCAATGCATCCAGGCGCGCTAGCAACACGTCCAACGCCCCGAGAAACACTGGAGCAACCCCAATGGCGTGCCCACTACCCGTCGATGGGACATTGCAGACGCGCCGACGGAACGGTCGCAGTTTGGCGAAAAAAATGCCAACGTTAACCGACGTTGATCAACGATCTGCCAGCGTTCCACCGGCGCGTTGGTAACGTGTCCGCAACACGCGCTCCAACCCGTCGGAGCGCGTCGGTCCACGTCGAAAGTTTTGCGCAAGCACAAAACGATCAGCACGCACCGACGGCCGACAACGGGCGCCGATGTGTCGGTACACACGTGTCGGTACACACATACCGACATGTACTGACGCGCTGTTAACGCGCCGTTAACGTGTCCTGACGCGTCCCGACGTTTCGACCAAAAAGGCAACACGTCGACACGCGTTGGGGCAAAACGTCGTAGTTTGACAGCACCATTATGCTGAGTGCACAGTTACTGAGTGGCAAGCACCAATTACAGAAATAAGAACTTTGACTAGATTGGGAGGTGACCCCACGACCTCCATCCCACAGAGGAATCATAACTAAACCCCAAATGGTGAGCCAATATAATTCCTCATTGAGAAGTAACCGTAATTCCTCTATCCCCGTCCTAATATCTTCCAATAACACTTCGGAGTTAATTGCCACATCCCTCCAGCTTACACTGCAGCACTGATATCTACTGAGCGATTCCGAATCTCCGTTATCTCTCCCTGGCTCTGTAATCATATGAGGGGCTGGGCTATTTCTTAGGTGGACCGGTCTCATGCTTCCAGCCCTGTAATCCGCCGGGACGGAGGCCTGTAATTGCTGATGACCAGGTTGACCTTCTCGGGAGGCGAGTTGCCGTCGGTGGGAGGCACCGTCTACAAAGTGTGCAATGCACCAGCATGGAGAAAGATTGGTTGGTTAATGGAGTTTTACGTCCAGGCAACATCTAAATTCATATCAGGACCGGTACCGATTTGTGACAGTGCAAACTCATGGCGATTCTATAGTGGGGTCCAAGTGGGAAATCAGGCCATTGGCACCATGACCAAGGATCCTACTCAGCTACATTATCCTGACATTGAGCTAACCAGTCCTTGCCCTACCCTATCAATGCCAAGAGCCAGGCTAGGTAGTGCCGAGTTTCAATTCTATAAGTCATTGGTTTGGGTCGACCGCGAACCGAACTCCATATCTCCCGCACCCGAGGCCGGTGCTCTATCGATTCGGCCACCGCGTCCGGTGCACGGAGAAGTCAGCGGGCCGCGTGGCCACGCTAAGCTGCCAGTGGGCCGTAACCATGTCATAGCTTGCCGGCTATGACATGGTGACGGGGGGCGGGGCGCGGGGCGCGGGGTGCGGGGCGCTGGGCGCGAGGCGCTGGGCGCGGGGCGCTGGGCGCGGCCGTGGGGCGCGGGGTGCGAGGCGCGGGGCGTGGGGCACGGGGCGCGGGGCGTGGCGCGCGGGGCGCGGCGCGCGGCGCGCGGCGCGGGGCTGAAACACAGGCACAAGCACAAACACAGATGCATGCACAGTTGCAGACGCAAATGCAGGTACAAATACATAGATGTGTGCCGGTGTGTGCATGTTGAATGCACCATATGTGAGAGTGCGTGGCTCAGCGTGGATGTGACTTGCAATTTGGACAAGCTACAGCTCAGCGTGTATGAGTGGTAATATGTTTGTGCATACGCAGCTGTCCATCAATGTGGAAGTGCGTGTCTGGTTACGTATGTGTCCATTAATTAATACTGTGAGCATGCGCCTGCAATCAATGCATGTGTCCATAATATATGAAGAGTTCAGGCGCCAAACCACGTAAACACCAATCAAACATTGTAGTTTAAATAAAAGATGTTTAGCCGCAAATAATTTAATTCCCTCTAATTCCACTTTGATTGATATGATCATATATGCTTATTAAGCAATGAACAAAAGAGTAGGAATATAACAATTAAAAAAACCTTTTCAAGGATTGATTCCAATGTTTATCTTCATTTCTGGGTCGGTCTTCACATGGTGTTGCACCTGAACTCTTCATACACGCATATATATCCATAATTATATTTGGTGTTGAATTCAGTTACAGTGAAATTGCACTGGCTGTGCATTTCCCATGCCTGAATTCTTGAAGACGCGGGGATCTTGTTCCGCAGCCATGCGCAACGATGTGCCTATGGGGGATGTGCGTGTGTAGGTATGCAACGGATTTAGTCGGAGCCACTGGACACTTCCAGTTACCATCACCCACTTCCGGTTGCTATCAACCACCCCCCCCCCCCACCAAGGATGGATCCCAGCCGAGGTTTAGGTGTTCAATAGTGCTCTCCGAGATTGTCGGCGGACCCTCATTTCCCTCGCCTTTCATCGGTAATCCCGCCGTTTGATGTGGTGGGATGTAATTATGAGAGAGTGCGTGGGGGTTTGTGGAGGTGCGTGTGGGTGTGGGTGCAGGGTGTGTGGAGGCGAAGAAGTGGGCAGTATATCTCCGCTCAGTGCATACATCTTGAGACTCTGGTATCCATGGCGACGTCATATTACTAAATCCGGGGACACTGATATGGCTATGTCAATGTTCTAGCTAAGGCATTATTGTGGGGCAATGCTTTTTTAATTTTTGCATTAAGCAGGGGGGATTCAAATTGTGGAGTATTGGTCTTCATCATTCCACTGCTCCTTACAATATTTCTTTGTTTGGTTGTCTATTATTTTACGTCCTAGCAACATCTAAGGTCACATCAGGACCGACTTGTGGCACATTCATGTGCTGCCCCACTGGGAGACCAGGCGACCAGCATCATGACCTGGTATCCCACTCATTCACATTATCCTCACACTGAGCCAACCAGCCCTTGCCCTATCCTAGTAATGATGAGCGCCTCACTAGGAAGCAACAAGTATCAATTGTTAAGCCATTGATTTGACTCGACCAGGGTTCAAACCGATGAATCCATGGGTTCGGATCCCCCGATCTCCTAAAAACAGAAGATGGCTCTCAACTCAATCGGCCATCCCGTCTGGTCCCTTATACTATTGTAGTAATGCCAAACACCAGGATAGGTAGGGACAAGTATCAATTTTTAAATCATTGATTTCACTCGGCCAAGGGACAGAACCGGTGTTTCGAATCGAATGATCTATCAAAACCGGAGGTAATCGCTAAACTCATTCGGCCATCCCCTCTTGATAAGTACATATAGTACTATTTCCAAATGCTTCTTGACCAAGAAACTTGATAAAATGATATTTTCTTTTCAATCAAACTTCCCGAAACATCAGTAATTCTTAAATTAACAATGTTTACACGAGTAAGAATTACATCAATCTGTAGTTAAAGCTTAACTTTCCTAGGTGCATTTCTCCCATTTACCGTTTGATTATTGAACAGATGACCAGCTAATGACCAAATGTGGTAGCCCAATCGACAAAAGGGCTGTCGTCCAATGCCACAGGTCGGAAGTTTGAACGCCAGGCAAGTCATACCAATGACGTACAACGTTAATACTTGCCACTACCTATAATTATGCCATTCGACGCCGACATCCAATGCTCGCCGCCGACAACTTTCCATGATTGGCCTATTTTCGTGAGCCTGACTTATATATATATATATATATATGGGTTGGTGGTACCTGAGTGGGATGTAAATAGACATAGTGGTGTTGGCAGGTATTCAGGGCCTACTCCCCTCTACTGGGATAGGGATCACCACACTCGAAGGTCAATGTTGGTGGTGGCCAGGAGGCCATACAGCTTGGTGGTGGTGGGCAGACCAATCGTTTTCCATGGGGACCAGGAACTGCTGGATCCCTATCGGTAGGGCCAAGAATGGTTGGTTTCCATTGGGGGAAATGGGTGGGGTAATACTCTACAATGAACCCATGTAACCATATAAATAATAAACCAGAATGCTTGACTCTCTGTTCTTCTTTACAATTTGTACTCTTCCTTTCTCTTTATCTGTATTGATTTCACCATAGCCTGCCTACACATCCACAGATTCTAGCCTTAGCTTGTACACTAGCACTTAGGTTATCTAGACTCCCTGGTGAAATCAATCTACTTGGGTCTATTGCATTTCACCTGAATCCAAATAATTCCTAGTCACAACCTTAAAATCACAAATGGCAGGTGTTGCCCTTATTATACATACACTTACTCGGATAGTGATAAACCCTTAATCGTGTGTAATAAGCTCTTAGTAGTCCTCCCCCCCCCCCTCCTGACGGGGTGCGGGTGGGGGCGGGTACCAGCATGCTCTCGCCCCCATGCGCGGCGGAACTCACCATTCATGCGGAATCATTTTTTCTTCTTGTTCATTATCATGGCACTACTTGTTCCACTATCATAACGTAAGAATTATTATGTATTTATATAATGCTCACAAATACACTATGGTAATATAAACAAGGACCCTACCACTTTTAGTTCCCTTCATGTACCCATCTCCTACCCTATCTCACCAGAACGAATGGCAGAATTAGTTGAGCGTCCGTCTCCCGTTTTGGTAGATCGTGGGATTCGAACCCACGGGGCTGAAGCTTGTTTGAATCAAACCGATGACCTAAAAATTGATACTTGTCGCTTCGTAGCCTTGCGTTCGACATTATTAGGATAGGGCAAGGACTGGTTGGCTTACTGTCAGGTCATGGCACTGGTGGCCTGGTTTCCCAGTGGGGCAGCACTATAAGTACAACATAAATGTGCACTCTGCCATGTCAGTATCCGTCCTGATATTACCTTACATGGTGTTAGGACGCATAACTCCAACAACTGACCTGCCATATCTATTACATGTATGTACTGCTCCAAGGCTTAGTTCCATCTGCAAACACAGTGGCGCCACCTGCGATTAGTATCTATCACCTCCAGACCAGCGCAGAAGGTCACAATATAAATTATATATATATGCTGTATAAGCATTATACACGTATAATAATGCCGGAAGCTTCCATCTGCTCCTCGGTCTCTTATTCCCTCCTCAGTCATCAACTGCAGCCTGAACTAAGTCATCGACCGGTTAAACCTATCCCAACCTCAAGTCCGCTTGGGGTGCCACCTGTCGTGCAACTGACACTCACTCTACCGCTCAATTATTATTGTCATCTCATACTTACGAATCTTGAGCATCCGCCTAGGTGATGACAAATATCAATTTTGTCTGTAATTGGTTTTGGCTGTACGGGATTTGAAATCCATACCTCCCACATTGCAATAATTATATACACAAATTATATTACATAGCCACCCATACACATGTTGATTGTTGGTATCACTATACAGAAAATAAACGACCATGGGACCAACGCTAAATGGTTCATTTAGCGAGATGTTCGGTTTTGGGAGTATTTTTATTGTTACGATGGTATTACATCATTTTGGACCCAAGTAAAGCGGTCGATATAGGGGAGTGGTCAATATGTGGAGGTGGTCGGGTATAGAGGTTTTACTGTACATGTAGTGTGATATGTACATGTTGGAATCTGTTGACATATATTTTATTCAAGTAAAGCTTTAGGCATCATACATCTTCGTACTTGTCAAGTACTATGTTTTGACCGTAAATACTACGGTTTTGCACGTACAATTATAACTACGGCCGTAGGTGAGGAAACCATACGGTTTCAGCGATTGTTTATGTCTGACCACTGACATAATATCAATCTAACTATTCACATATCAATATATATCATATCATAACTAAACAAGGATTTGTTTTTGTGATATGCATGTTGCACTTACCTAGTTACTAGTTGTACAGATGTAATGTTCACTTGTAACAAGTGAATATTACATCTGTACAACATACCTGTCAAGTCCTACGTTTTGGCCGGAAAGACTACGGTTTTCACAATCTTAAGGCCCTGTCACATTATGATGCATCTCGCAAGCTTGCGGCCAACGTGTAAAATCACTATTTTACGTCGAGAAACATCAAACTTTTCGGCGCGGGGGGCAAAGTTTGACGTATACATACCATATACATAGCACATGGTCAATGTTAGATGGATGTTAGACCACATTATCCATACGTTGTCAGTATCTGGACTGTACGTCCCCACTGCCTTTAATGTAGGTCAATGTACTGCAACATAGTGAACAACTTTTGTCTAACGTACATCTAATGTACATCGACATACACCTAACGTATACATAATGTACAGCCGACGTAAAATCCACATGTTGTCGAATGTTGTTGTACATTGAAAGTTTTGTGCATGCACAGAACTTTGCCGACCCCCTGACGTATGACACCGTATCTTGATGAACGTTGTCGTACATTGACGTATACCAATGAGCGCCTAATGCATGCGTAACAAATAACGACGTATCCTGAAGTAGCTGGCAAAAATCAGATCCATCGGCATACGTTGACGTGATGCATCATAATGTGACAGCCCCTTTAGACTACTGTTTTCATTCTTTGGGGTTGACACCTATGCACCTCAGATAGGCTCCCTGACGACAGTGAATGGCTTCCTATGGACACTACCCGTGCATGCTGCTATGACGTGTTCGAGTGGTCTCCCACTTGTCACTGCGTTGTCAGGACCCGGAAGGACTGCGTTCTCACAGCCTGTACATCCGGTGATAGTTCTTTCAGCTGCAAAATATGAGGTGTCACCTCAATTTTCTTAAAGCTGCCTAGTCTGATGAAAACATCAAATTTCCAAAACCGGAATAATTATCTAAATGTAATTATACTTATATATTGGTGCACTGCGTAAACATTTGTTGCCACATATAAGGGAATACTGAGTCAATTTAATCGAATATGTGACTGGAGAAGCTTATGGAGTTTAAAGTTTGGTGTGCTTTCCAACATTAATTTTACATGGTTGCACTTCAAATAACCATTTAAAATCAAAGTTATTTCAAGCTATAGTAAGGTAGATTAAAATGATCAACTTAATATTTTTATCTGAGAAAATGTCAGACACTAAAATTCATCAGATTATGCAACTTTAATGTCGAACTTAGCCCCCGTTTTCAGATCCCTGTTTATCGCAATTCACGCTCCGTTTTATTTACTCTGGTGGAGTTAAAAATGTCTATGCCAACCATCGGTTAGTTCAGATTGCTTCTTGGGGTCTTAGACGCTAGTGACATTCAAGATCATATCAGAACGAGTAGCGACTTGTGACATCATTATAGTCATTCTGGGAGATTATGTCACATGGGGCATAACCCAATATCACACTCAGTCACATAATGACGATGCTGAGCGAACCAGTCTTTGCCCCTATATTAGCAATATTGAGGATCGAGCTAGATGGTGAAATAGTTGATCCAAGATATCCAGCGTAGTTAGATACGGATGCACTTATTAAGCATTTGTTGCCACATGGGAGGGAATACTGAGTCAATTTAATATAAAATGTTACTGCTGGACCCTATGGAGGTCAGAGTTTTGGTATGCATGTCATAATTAGTTTGGCATCTTCAAATATCTCCAAAGTTAGCTGTTTAAAGTTGCATAATCCGATGGTTTTGAGTTTCTGTCATTTTCTGAGATCAATATATTAAGTTGATCGTTATAATCCAGCTTACTCTAGTTTGAAGCAGCTTTCATTTTAACTGGCTAACGTTGAAGATATTTGAAGCACAAGCATGGGAAATTAATATTGGCAAGCATGCCAAAACTCTTGACACCATAGGCTTCTGCAGTAACAGATTCTGCTAAATTAGCACCGTATTCCATTCTATGTGGCGACAAATGTTTAATAAGTGACCAGTATCGAAGTAAGATATGTAGAATGAAATCTAGATAATTGTTTTGGTTTTGAAAATTTGATATTTTCATCGGACCATGCAGCTTTAAAGCAAAGCAATTTCAAACTAAAGTAAGATAAATTAAAATGATCAAATTAACATATTTATACCAGATAATGACAGAAACTCAAAACCATCGGACTGTGCAACTCTAAACACGCTCAGAAAAATGGTGTTCAAAGTATTTATTACTGTGATATTCTGCACTGACCTGAACAACATAAACAGGTAGTGGTGGACAGGGTGATGACATCAGGAACTCTACGTGGTGTAATGCTTAACACACAATCCCAGAATGCAAGAGTGTGCGTCCGAATCCTAATCTCGGAACAATTTTTCCTGTTTTCAATACCCCGACGACATTAAAATGAAATTAAAGAAACCGACAGTGCCCGTATATCAATATAACTCCCCCCCCCCCTTCGTTCCTATCGATGTCAGGATTAAATGCGGTAATTGCTGCCGTTGTGTATAATCATCGCAGTCTACTCAATCATCAATGATGCCTGACTTTCCTGACAGGATGGGTTCTACAGCCCAAGTCACACCTACCCGGACGAGCCCCGGATTTTTAGCCGGACCACCCCCGGACCACTCCCCCGGACCACTCCCCCGGATACAATCGCTATTTTTGCCTCGCTCCCACACCTACCTGGACGAGCCACGGACTACAAGCCCTGATCACCCCGGATGAGCCCCAGAGAACCCCCGGACTACCCAGATGAGCCCCGGACAACCCCCAGACGAGCCACGGACAGCCCCCGGATGATACCCTGAAATGCAGGACTCATTCTGGGGTAGTCTGTGAGTAATGCGTGGCCATCTGTGGCTATCCTTGGCTATCAGTGGTTAATCTGTGGCGTTCGGGCCTGTCTTATCCTGGAGTCCAGGAGTGGTCCGTCGCTCTATCGGGGCTAGTACGGGCTAAATCAGGGCTAGTCTGGGCTAAACCATGGCTAAAACGTGGCTCTTCCGGTTTAAAAATGATCCGGACTGCCCCGGACGGGATACGTACTACCCCAGGATTACACCCCGATGATGCCGGATCGAGCCCGGATTGCAATATTCCCCGGATTGCCCCGGATGTCTTACGCATTTTAAAACATCCGTGGCCGACCCCGGATGAGGCCGGACCAGGCAAGGATCACCAAGGATCACCAAGGACCCCCAAGGACCAGCCATGGATGAGCCACGGATCGCCACGGATCGCCACGGACCACGCCAGATCACGAGTCGGGGCTCGTCCGGCCCCTGATCCGGGTAGGTGTGACCTAGGCTTTAGAGTGTCAATCCTATGTATACGCATCATCATCATCATGATGTCGGTCGCGATGCGACAAAGACTGCTTTCATTACTTGATTGCCGCTCTCAAGTGCGGTTGTACATTTCATGAAAGCTGCCTGCAAAAGTGTTGAAGTGCTGCTGGCTTTTGCAAGTTACCAGCAGCACTCTCTCGGGGAGCAAATAGAGGTTTCACACCGGCAAGAACATGTCAATACAGGCGCAAAACTATTTGTCCCTGCAGTGGCTGGTAGGGAGATGTTGGGAGTTCCATAAATCAACTGCCCTTAATGCTGCCACAGTGACATGGTTTTCTGTTTAGTGTTTGCTCCCTTAGCCTTCGTTCTGTCAAGAACCTGTACCACAAGGCAGTGGTTTACAACTCTGTCGGGCAGGGCCGTCAAACTCCCTGAGGTATTGCAATACCTGCAATACCTGCATATGCATATGAACCCCACAATTGATGTTTGTCCCTATATGAACAGCATGGCTAATATTGACTTACAATGATAACCTAGCAGCACCACACTTATGTCTCGTTTCACAAAGGGTTCATCGAAAGTCTTCAATATGTGCACAGTTGCACAAAGAATTCATCAGGGGGGAGAGGAGGTGTCAGTTAAATACAACTTTTATCGTTTAAATAATGTTGATAATTATTCAGCTTACTTTCTGTTCCGTATTAACATGTTGAGGTGTATTATTTTGCGTGGACAGCGGCAGGGTGTGCGCGGGGATGGACGAGTCTTGAAGAGCAATGTGCTTTTTCTCACCGTTAAAATGTTGATATTTTATTGGGGTTTTACGTCCTATCTACATATATTGTCATATGAGGACAGAACAATCTTGAAAACTTTGGATGACCCTTATGAAGTGGGGAAATGGCGAAATGACATAATTCCTTTGTAGCAATTTAAACAAAGCTATCAGCAAACTTGGCGATCTAACATGTAATATTAAACCCATGAATAAAAGCCTTCATGGGAATATTTTTACTTTATGTAAAATTGCATTTTTTTAGTCCAATGGTTTTCAGTTTCTGTCATTTTTTCTGAAATACATATTTTAAATTGATTGCTTTTATCTACATTCGTTTGGTTTGAAAAAACATGTATCTTAAATGGCTAAGTTTTGAGATCTTTGAAATGCAAATATGTCAAATCAGTTTTGGAAAGCATCCCAAAACTCTGACATCATAGTCTACTGCAGAAGCAGGTTCTATTAAATTGCCTCGATATGCCCTTTTCTGTGGCAACACATGCTTAATAAATACATGATTACCTAAGTCAGATATGTAGAATAAATTATAGATACAGTCCAACCCCATTAAACCAAGCTCGGTTAAACCAAACTATCGGTTAATCCAAACTTTTTTCGGCGGCCCGGTAAAATACTACCATTTATCATATACAAAAGTTGGTTAAACCAAAGTCAGTTAATCCAAAGTATCGGTTAATCCAAACAAAATTGTCGGCCCCAGGCCAGTTCCGGTACAGTTAAACCAAACTTTCATGTGGTTTTAAGGTCATCTGATACTTTTTTATATGATAAATGGTAGTATTTTCCCAGGTCGCCGAAAAACGTTTGGATTAACCGATCGTTTGATTTAGCCAAGGTTGGTTTAATGGGGTTAAACTGTGTATAGATAAAAAAAACAATAATCATAGTGTCCACATACATTGTACATTCATAATGCACCCCCGTTTTTGCCAAAGCCAAGTCAAAGTCAAAGCTTGGTTAAACCAATGATCGGTTAATCCAAACAAATGTCTAGGGTCCCTTCAAGTTTGGTTTAACGGGGTTATACTCTAATTGGATTCGCTTTGAAATTATTGCGCTTCAATGGACTATGCAGCTATAAGGTAAACCCCCACAGGTCATATGTGTGGAGAATCATTTTGCCATTTTACCAGTGAAATGGGTAATTTATCACATAAAAATCAACGGCATCAAGTGGCCGACTGTTGCACATTCACACCACTCGGCAACATGTTCTCACGAGCCTTGATTTGTCTGTTCACACTTCCTGAGGTGTGATTTATCCGCCACTCTTCTGTGACGTCACCACTTGAGGGGGTCATGTAGTGTGAATTCCACACAACACATTGATCTGCAGAGGAGGGTGGAGCGAAAATATATGCTTGGTATCATGGCTGTTTAAAATAGCGACATTCAATTTGAACTGTTAATATTTATCATAGCAAGAATACAGAAAACCCTTCACTATATTACTCGGAGTGATAGCCGTTTTGATATGACCTTAGATGTTGCTAGGACGTAAACCAATAACAAACAAACAAACGCAGTGATAGTGCGGATATATTAACGTTTGTTTGTTTGTTAGTTGGAGTTTGACGTCCTGGCAACATCTAATGTCATATCAGCACGGGCACCAACTTGTGACAATGCACACTCATGGCACCTTTATAGTGCTGCCTCCCTGGGAAATAAGGTCGCAGGCACAATGACCCAATTTCCCACTCAGTCACGTTATCCTGATACTGTGTTGAGGAGGAGATCCTTCGGAGACGCTAAAGATGGGTTGGCCATACCCTTCGCAAGCCTGCATCCAACATCGCAAGACATGCCCTCTCCTGGAATCCACAGGGGAAAAGGAAGAGAGGCAGGCCAAGAAACAGTTGGTGCTGTGACCTGGAGGCAGATGTGAATAGGTCTGGCCATACATGGAGACAGCTGGAGAAGATGGCCCAGGACCGAGATAACTGGAGAGCCCTTGTTTGTGGCCTATGCCCAAAGTTGGACGGTAGGCGTAAGTAAGTGGTAACCAGTCCTTGCCCTATGCTATTAATGCTGAGTGCCAAGTTTGGAAGCGGCAAGTATCACTTGTATAAGTCATTGCTTTGACTCGGCCGGGATTCAAAATCACGACCTACCACAAGGGAAGCCTGCACTCTACCAATTTGGTCATCGCATCCAATGATAGGAAAAGCCAGACAACACTCTTATCGATTCTACCATACCCTTCGGAGTCGGACAATGACTTCTTCATATAGCAGATGGTCAGTGATAATGACAGGACCGTACAAATTATATTAGATAGAAAGTGATTTTATTTCATACTGATGGACTGTGATATCACTTCATCAGTCGCATTATTCGATGAAATCACAATGTTTTCAAAAGCCAATACATCTATCTAGATTTGATGATACATGTCCTAGTTACATATGGCTATACCCAGTCCTCATTTCTTCCGGCTTTGCTAGGCCCGATTAAGAATAGTAAAACGTGTTAGCTTCGATAGGTGACAGTATGACCTAATTAATGTACCAAGGATGTATTGAACTTGGCTTTAAACTGGTGTGCTCAACCAAATAATTGCATACACTTTTAGTTAAAATATATCAATAATATTATGATCCAAAGTTACTCCGACACGAGAGCTTTGATTGTGGAACTAAATACCTTGTTTTTTTATAAATGAAGAAACAAAAACGGCTATGGAAATTGACCGATATAATTAGAAGGGATGTACGTGATCAAATGAAAGAAATAGTTAATAAGTTCAGAGGATCTAAAGAGTGTCTTGCCTAGATAACAAGACACATGGTATGATACACGATTACCTAACATTATGAATAGATAACGTTGCATAGATCCATGGTTTTGAGTTTGTCCTAATTTTTTACATTGATATATTCTTTAGATTAAAACTGCATAGTCCGATGAAATATCAAATTTTGAAACCCAAACCAATTATCCAGATTTGACTTTACATATCTAACTTAGATACTGATGCACTTATTAAGCATTTGTTTCTGCGTAGAAGGCAATACTGGGTCAATTTAACAGAACCTGTTACTGCACAAGTCTATGGTGTGTGAGTTTTGGCAAGCTTGCCAAAACTAATTGTCCATGTTTGCACTCAACATATCTCAAAAGTGTACCATTTAAAACACATGTAACTGTGAACTAATGTAAAGTAGATACTAGTGATCGTTCTAATATATTTATCTCAGAAAAAATACAGAACTTCAAAACCATCGGACTATGCAAATTTAATATCTATGTGTTAGATTAATATATTTCCTAGAATAATACATATTTTAGATTAAATAATTTCATGATCTACCTCACTTTACTTTTGAAAAATAGTAGGAATTAAATAGTTAATTCTAAAGATATTTGGAATGAAAACATCTCAAATGTAGTTGTATGTGCAATGCCATAATTTTCAGGAGTAACCGGTTATATTGAAGTGATTTAGTTTTCTTTTCTAGGCAACAATAAATACTAATAACAAATTCACCAGTATCTAAGTTGGATAAATGAAATGATATCTAAAGAAGTGTATTGTTTGCCAAAATGTGATACATTTATGGGACTAAAATATTCATCTAGCATAATACCTCGAGCCCACTAGACCTTTTATTTGGTCATATATATAACAATATAACACGAATGATAAAGAACAAAGAAATGTGATGGAATAATTCAGCTTGACCGCGAGTGGAGAAGAACATTCTGTGTAAACAATTTGAAACATAGTTCTTATATACACTGCATTTCCGATCGTGCTGTGTTCGTTTTATAGCAGTTGCCACAACGGTAACGAATATTCTTCAAATATGCACTGTGATTCTGTTTATTTGAAACTATTTTATGACGATTTTAGTTTTTCAAATAACAACTGCTAGACAAATAATTAGATTGTTATGGTAAGTTACTTGAACCCGAGGATAAATAAGTGATATTCGTGATTCCTTCAAGTTGATCAAATTCATTCTTTGTTTGTCTTTGTTTCCTTGTTTGGGTTTCAGTCCTAGTAACATCTGAGGTAATGTCACGAGGGATTATGAGTTGTGACAGGACACAGTAATGGTGCGAACGGGCGGAGGGGAGTGGAGAGGGGGGAGAGGGGCGGAGTGGAGCGACGAGGGGAAGGGAGGAGAGGGATGGACAGGGGTGGAGAGGGACGGAGGGGGTGGAGAGGGTGGAGAGTGGGGAGGGCGGAGGGAACGAGAGGGGCGGAGAGGGGAGAGAGGGTGGAGAGGGTGGAGAGGGGGGAGAGGGGCGGAGAGCGCCGGAGATAGGCGGAGTGGGGCGACGCGGAGAGGGCGGGTAAGGGAGGAGAGGGATGGGCAGGGGCGGAGAGGGACGGAGAGGGGGGACAGGGACGGAGAGGGGCGGATAGGGGGGAGGGAGGGAGAGGGGCAGAGAGTGGCGGAGATAGGCGGAGTGGAGCGACGCGGAGAGGGGCGGATAAGGGAGGAGAGGGATGGACAGGGGCGGAGAGGGAAGGAGAGGGGTGGGAGAGGGGGGAGGGGGCGGAGAGGGGTGGAGAGGGATGGAGAGGGACGGAGTGGGGCGACGCGGAGAGTGGGGGTAGGGAGGAGAGGGATGGACGGGGCGGAGTGGGACGGAGAGGGATGGACAGGGACGGAGAGGGGCGGAGAGGGGGGAGGGGGGAGAGGGGGGGAGAGGGCGGAGAGGGGGATGGAGAGGGGTGGAGAGGGGGGGAGGGGCGGTGAGCGGCGGAGAGGAGTGGGGCGACGCGGAGAGGGGCGGATAAGGGAGGAGAGGGATGGAAAGAGGCGGAGAGGGACGGAGAGGGATGGACAGGGAACGAGAGGGGCGGAGAGGGTGGAGAGGGGGGCGGAGAGGGGCAGGGGGTGTGGAGGAGGGCGGATACGGGTGGGGAGTGGCAAAGATGGCAGAGGCGTGCGGCGATAGGGGCGGAGGGGGAGAAGGGGGATTGGGGCGGAGATGGGCGGATATGGGCAGAGACAGGCAGAGAGGGGGGATAGGGGCCGAGACGGCGGGCGGATAGGGGCGGATACGGGCTGAGAGGGGTGGAGAGGGGCGAGAGGGGCGGAGAGAGGGGATAGGGGCGGATAGGGGCGGATATGGGCGCGGATAGGGGCTGAGAGGGGCTGAGAGGGGTGGAGAGGGGTGGAGAGAGGGGATATGGGCGGATAGGGGCGGATAGGAGCGGATAGGACGGATAGGGGCGGATAGGGCGGATAGGGGCGGATAGGGGGATAGGGGCGGGGATAGGAGGGGGATATGGGGGGGGATGGGCGGATAGTGGGGGGTAGGGGCAGAGAGGGGCGGAGAGGGGTAGAGAGGGGCGTAGAGGGGCGGAGATGGGGGGGGTGGATAGGGGCGGATAGGGGCGGAGAGGGGGGATAAGGGCGGAGAGGGGGTGAGAGGGGGATAGGGGCAGAGACGAGCAGATAGGGATGCAGAGCGGCGGAGAGGGGCGGAGACGCACGGATAGGGCGGGGAGAGGGGCGAAGAGGGGCAGAGATGGGGAATAGGGGCGGAGAGGGGAGGAGATTGGCGGAGATGGATGGGGAGGGGCGGATAGGGCCGGAGATGGGCGGAGATGGCGGATATGTCCAGAGGGGGGCGGAGAGGGGCAGAGAGGGGGCGGGATGGTGAAGTGAGGGGAGGCAAGATGCAGCGAGGTGCGGCGAGGTGAGGGGAGGTAAGGGGCGGTGAGGGGCACGGCGGTCTGGAGGCGTGGTAGGCGTGTTGTTATACATGAGTACTGCTCAGTTGTCGGGATACCACTCCGCCCCCACGACACCACAACACCTGGCGGGCAGGCATGACACTTTTCTTAAAGGAATTTGTCTCATGTGCGAATCAACCCGCTCAACTCGTCCGTTGCGCGGCAGTCCTACTTCCCCAAACCCCGCCTTTTGGAAGAACTACCCTGGCTGGGAGCTGGCTGGAATTAAAATTGGAGTTTCACGTCCTCGCAACATCTACGCAACATCTAACACCTGTGTGACTGTAGATATATCAAGTAATCTGACTCAGTTACATTATCCATTTCCTGGTTCCACTCGCATTCCCTCATTTTCTGTCGATTCCACTGGCTTCATCTTGTTTCGTCTGGCCTCTCTCCCCTCACCAATTCTCGCCCTGTCCTCATCTCATCTCGCCTCTCTTCTCACAGTCACAGTCTCTTATCCCCTTCCTTCATATGACCTCTGCTCATCTCCCTTGCTCTCCCGTCCCTTTGACATCATACCTCTCACTCTCCCACACCTTTCCTCACTTCGCCTCCCTCCTCCCTCCTCCCTCCTCCCTCCTCCCTCCTCCTTCCCCACCCCACCCGTTCCCCTCCCTCTCTGGTTCTGTCCTGTCGTGTCCTACCCAACACCCCGTTCAGTCGCATTATCCTGACACTGAGGAAACCGGTCCTGGCCCTGTCCTAGTAATGGTGACGGCCAGACTGGGAAGCGACAAGTAATAATTGTGTGACTCATTCTCCTCTTCTGTGCTCACCTGTTCTGTTCTCTCCTATCCTCTCCTGTACTCTCCTCTCCTGCATGTTGTCCTTTCCTGCCATCTCTTTCACATCACTTGGCCCCTCATCTCCTGTTATGTCTTCCTCTCCTCCCCTCTTCTCTCCTCCTCCCACCCCTATCTCTCTTCTCGGCCGTCTGTTTCTCTCTTGACGCCTCTAAGCTCGTCCCTCTTTCCTCCTCTTCCCTTCTCTCCCTGTACCTCTTCTCAGCCATTCTCCCCTACACACCTTTATCACTGGGTCTTATAAACTCCCCTCTCCTCCCCACCTTTCCCACAGAGGTAGTTACCCTTCACTCTGCCCGCCCATTCTCACCCTACCCCTATTCCCACCCACCGTTCTTCCCACCCTCCCTCCCACCCACTCACCTTCCCACCCTCCCTCCGACCCACTTACATTTTCACCCTCCCTCCCAGTCCCACCCTCTCACCTTCCAACCCTTCCTTTGACCCACTCACCTTTTCACCCTCCCTCCCACCCTCTCACCTCACCCTCCCACGCTCTCCCCTTCACCCCCTCCCTCCCACCCATTCACCTTCCCTCTCCACCCTCCCACCATCTCGCCTTCCACCCACCTCCTCACCCAATTCACTTTCACCTCACCCTCCCAACGCCCTCTCCCTTCACACCCTCCCTCCCAAACTTCACCTTCCACCCTCCCTCCCAAACTCTCCCATCCCACCCTCTCTCCCCCCACTCACCTGTCCACCCTCCCTCCCACACATCCTTTCCCCACCTCCTGTCCACCCTCCCTCCCAAACTCTCACATCCCACCCTCCCTCCCACCCACTCACCTGTCCACCCTCCCTCCCACCCAATCACGTCCCACCCTCTGTTTCCACCCTCCCTCCCACCCTCCCTCCCTCCCTCCCTCCCACCCCACCCACCTTCCCCGCCTCCCTCCTACCATCCATCCTACCATCCGTCCCGCCCCACACCTCCCAGTTTCAACCCACTCTGCCCATACCTGCCCCGGTGTGAAACAACTCGACCCCGCCGCCCGCCTCCCTGTCCGCCAGCGCCCACCATCCCGCCCGCCCGCCCGCCCGCCACTACCGCCGCCGCCTCCCGCCTCCCGCCGCCGCCGTCGCCGCACTCACCGCCACCGTACCACACGCTGCTTGCCCCACCAACCCCGGCCCCTCCAACAACTAAACCCCGGAGAGGAGAAGGAGCGAGGCGGGAGGGACCAAGGCGCCACCAGCCCAAGGGAGCAGAGGACCGACCGTAGAGCGAGGAAGGCAGTCGACGGGATACAGGCCGCGGGGACAGACGGACAGGCAGCCAGTGAACCAGCCAGCCCGACAGAGAGCCAGCCAGACAGACAGACAGGCATCCAGTGATTCAACCATCCGGATAAAGAGCCAGCCAGTCAGATATAGACACATACAGGCAGATATATAGACAGACATACGGGAAAGCAGCACGGGCGTGAACAGACAGGCCTACGGCACGGACACGGACAGGGGCGACAGTTTGCCACTCTCACGGCACTTGTACCTGTTGAGAGAAGGACGGACACTGCCAGGACAGAGCAAGTGAGAGCGGAAAGTAAAGAGGCAACTATCAAAAACAAGACATTGTCAAGTGTGCCGATTGTACACCTGAGCACATTCGGGTTAGACCGGTTTGATATTGAACCCCTATCTGCCATCTCAAGAGAGCTGTAGATTGTTGTCGGTGTTGCTGGTTGTGTTGTTTGTGTTGTCTGCTCATCAGATGCCGGAGTGACAATTATTGGTTGTCTGTTGTGGGACTTGTGTTACCTCTACATCGTCGGGCGGTGTCGACTAACCTGGAGATATTTACACAGGAGGCTTAGGACGCACAGGTGAGTGATTTCTCGGGGATGGAGAGATATAAGTACAGTAAAACCTCTCAAAATCGACCGACTTTCGGACCGACTTTAAATCGTCCATTTAGGGAGGTGGTCGGTTTAGGGAGTTAAAATACGGTGACGATGGTCCGGTTGGGAGCCAAATAAAGCGATCGATATATGGGAGTGGTCGGTTTGTGGAGGTGGTCGGTTAGAGAGGTTTTATTGTATATGTGTGTGTAGTTGGGATGCTCTGGAGGTGGGGTGGGGTGGGGGGTGGGGCTGCGTTGTAGAGGGCGTGTGGAAGGAGGTGGAAGATTGATTGGTTGCTTGTTGGAGTGTTTCGTCCTGGCAACATCTAAGGTCATATCAGGACTGGTGCTTACTTGGAAAAGTGCATACATATGGGATATTTGTAGTGCTGCCCCACTGGGATATCAGGACACTAGCATTGTGACCTGATATCCCACTTAGTCACATTATCCTGACACTGAGCCAACATGTCCATGCCATTTCCTAATAATCCTGAGTGCCTGGCTAGGAACCGACAAATATCCATTTGATGACAAGTCATTGGTTTGACTCGACCAGGGTTCAAACCCATGGGTTCGAATCCCTCGATCTACCAAAACGGTGTAGTTGGGATGATCGAGGGTGGGGGGGGGGGGGCGCTCAGTTCTAGCTGGTGTGTGTGTGGGGGGTGGGGAGTGGTGGAAGAGGAAGACAGGACATAGGACATTACAGCCTCTTTAGTAACGGTTGGCATTTCTAGAACCAGAACTAGGTTGTCTGTTCCCTCCCAACAAGGCCGTAATCGATTAACATGACCCAAGCGACTCGGGTCACCCGAGTCGTCCGAATTTCAAATAGAACACCGCGAGTGGAGTCGACAAATACACGTGCCATGTGCAAAACAACCCGACCCCAGTAACCCACCTCTTGGCTGGGGTTTGCAAGGAGCGATGACGTCACATTTGCGCTGGTACCATCCTGCAGGATAACAGCCACCGGTACCAGTCATACATATTTTTGTTGGTAATAACATAGATTAATGAAATGGAAATATCACTAAACTATATCATCATAAAAATATTTAAATCATATTTTGCTGTAATTATATCGGCTATTAACAACAAAAAAAGGGCCACCATTTTTTTTCACCCCGAGCATGGAGAAGGGTATTCGATTATTCGACCCGAGTCTGTAGGATGTGCGCATGCGCCCAAAAGTGGCTCAGGTGATGAGAGTCGATTAATCGATTACGCCCCAAGTGGCTGCAACAGTTTCCCAAGTTGCTATTTACTATAGTTTAGAGAAGGATATTGTATCATGTGTTGGTCCACAACGGACATGAAAGCCATTTAAAATGTGAACATGTGTATATATGAGTATTTATATGGAGGCATATATGGGTGTATACACATACATATAGTGGCATATGTGTATATACATATATGCGATGAACTTCCCTCTAGATACGTCCATACCTACATACTTACCTACATACACATATATGCATTATACATAAACATGCATATATGATATACATACCTATATGTATATATATGCATACATATGTAAGTACGTATTGATATGCATGCATATGTGCATATTTACAAATATATGTGTACATACATACACATGTGTATATGTGATGCAGGTTGTATTATGCGAGTAGCGTGGAAGGAAATCATTCTTATTATTGCTATTATTATAATATTGTACCGATTATTCTATGTACCTCTTCATTGTCCCTGGTTGATGCGAGAAACCACACACTCACTGGAAGGATTTGTTTCTGTATGCATATATATATATATATATATATGTGTGTGTACCTATGTGTATACATATACATCAATATACATATGCAGCTGAAGGGTCCTGGCGCAAAACCACTTAAATGCCAATCCAAAAATGGAGATAAACATTGGAATTAAAACTACAAGAAGTTAATTTTTGTATTATTCCTATATTGTTGTTCATTGCTCCATAACTATATGATCATATGGAACGTGGAATTAATGACAATAACACATATTTTCAGGGGAAAATGAGTTATTTAAACTATATTTTTTTATTTGCGTTTATGTAGTTTGGCGCCTGAACTTATTCTTTCAACGACCATAAATTATATGCATACACTATATAGCCAAACAAATATTATAAATGGGTTCATGTACACATGTGATCTATAACTTATTATGTGAGTATAAAGATATGTAAGGGTATTCTTATATTGATATATTATGTATGACTCAACGCTGTACTGGTGGCTCCACCTTCAGCCTGCCTCACCTCCAGCGGATGTTGACAAGTGCCAGTCACATCGAATGAATTTGATATATTTATATGTATATGACATACATATGTATATACATATATATGTATCTCTGACTTGTATATATGCAGATGCAGAACTATATAATATACATATATGGATACATATATGTGTATGTGTTATATATTATGTTTATGTACATGAATGTGAATGAATACATGCTTAATGGCATACCGGCAAACTAAGGGATATACAATGCCATCAAAATGTCCTAAAACCATTTAAACAGTCCAATGTGCTTTAAAAACAATAAAACTAAGGCAGTACTAACCGTGTCAAATAAACATGTCATACTTGCTACATTAAAACACTGTGCTTGAACATTTGCAAATTCAAAGCATTCAATCAAAATATGTTTCACAGTCAGAGGCACTCCACATGGTATGCATTCTTGCTGGTCTTCTGTTTTAAAAAGGTAACTATGAGTACAAATGCATAAATCTATATTTGTATACATATATATGCTTATACATATATCTGAATTTACATATGTTTACGTTTATGTACATGTGTGTACGTTTATGTACATGTATATATTATATGAGTCAGTCTCACGAAAATGGGCCAATTGGTGGTCAATTTAAGATGTCAGGATTGCAATTGTTAAAGTGTAGTGAATTTCTTTGTTTCATATTAAATTATCCTAGAAACAAATAGGGTTGGTGTATATTCTCTACCTTTACATTTAGGATAAAATTAAGAACTTTTCAACTCCTCTGTCAATGCTAAACTATAATTATGCTGTTCGATGCCAACCTCCAATAGTCGATGCCGACATCTTTAACAGATGTTGGTGTCACAATTGTTACAGTGAAGTGCATTTCTTTGGTTCATATTAAATTATCCTAGAAACAATTGGTAGATCGTGGGGTCGTGGGTTCGAACCCTAGTCAACAGGGTGCTTTTTGCTTCCTAGCCTGGCGCTCGGCATTATTAGGATAGGGCAAGGACTGGGTGGCTCAGTGTCAGGATAATATGAATGAGTGGGATATCAGGGCATGGTGCTGGCGGCCTGGTCTTCCAGTGGGGCAGCACTATAAAGTCGCCATGAGTGTGCACTGTCACAAGTAGGTACCCGTCCTGATATGACCTTATATGTTGCTAGGACGCAAAACAACAACAAACAAACAAACAATCCTAGAAACAAATATGGTTGTTGTATTTTCTCTACCTTTACATTCAGGATAACTTTGAGAACTTTCCACCACCTCTGTCAATGCTAAACTATTACTCTACCATTCGACGCCGATATTCCAATGCTCGACACCAACAACTTTCCTCAATTGGCGTATTTTTGTGAGACTGACTCATATATGCACAAATATTTCAGGCGCAAAACCATATAAATGCCAATCCAAAAATGGAGATACACATTGGAATCAAACCTTCAACAAGTTTCTTTGTTTATATTCCTTCTCTTTTATTAATTGCTCCATAAGCATGTGATTATAGGAAAAGTGGACAATCCAACTAGGCCTATTTATGCCTAATAGTACTACACAAGGGACATCTCCATAGTACCATGCCAATCTAGAAGTGCCAGGTGCCTTCTTTATCGAACAGATTTGTAGATGACATGATAATCCCAGCGCATAATACGCCAGTTTTCTTTTACTGTCTACACCAGGGCCTGTATGCATGACAAGGTGTTAGCGAGCCAAAACTGGTTTTGGCGGGGATTTCTAGGTTAGCGGCGAAAACTCAGTATGCAAGGAGCGGTGTTAGCACAAACACACCGAGTGTAAGCTAACACCGCATCATGCATATGGGCCCAGGACTAGATTAGTGTATTGTGGTGGTACAGTTGCGCGACGACAGGATGTTCTGGTGGGATGGAGAAGAGATTAGTTTGCTATAATCCCTCCACCTACACCTAAGTAAGTTCACCACCACGACACTGCGTGATACTCAGCGATATCGGGCTGGTTGGTGTTTGGAGTTTTACATCCTGGCACCATCTAAGGTTGTGACAGTGCACACTCATGGCAACTTTATAGTGTTGTCCCACTGGCAGACCAGAATGCTGGCATCATGACCTGATCTCCCATTCAGTCACATTATCCTGGCACTGAGCCAACCAGTGATTGTCCTATTCTAGTATTGCTGAACGCCTCGCTAGGAAGCAACAAGTATCAATTTTGTAAATCATTGGTTTGACTCGACTGGGAATTGAACTCCCGACCTTCCGCACGGATATTCTGCGCTCTACCGACCCGGCCACTGCGTCCGGTCTGTCGGAGAGCGAATTGCATGTGTTACTATGCATATTGATGACAATGGGGGGGAGGCGGATTAGAACCCACCCATTTTGCCATTCCAGCAGTAGCGTGTGAACCATTACACTAGCTAGCCTCCCTGAGGCAATCAAGCTACGCACGCCTACCTATTTATCTGGCTCACTATCCATATATGTATATAAAATGAATGCACATATTTATAAATCTGTGTGTATGTATGTATCTATAAATATATATCTGTGCATATACAGATATTTATATATATATATAGGTTATGGTGGTGATGAAAATGGGGAATATTGCGCCTAGAGCGGGACTCAAACCCACATCTCTTTGCATTCCGGGCCAGTGTCCTAACCATTACACCACCTAGGCTCCCTGATATCAACACACTACCCACGCATACCTGTCTATGTGGCTCCTTGCCTGAGAGGTCAGTGCAGACCACTACACTCGTCCCCCTGGAATTGTAAGTTTTGTAATGCTTACAATTACATACATACAGGCAATGCAACACACTTACATACACAGGGTAGGTTCAACAACCGTACAGCACATAGCTTGTACAGGATCCTGGTCATGGATCCAGTGTCGTGGGGGTGATGAAAATGGGGAATATTGCACCTAGAGCAGGACTCGAACCCACATCTCTTTGCATTCCGGGCCAGTGTGCTAACCATTACACCACCTAGGCTCCCTGATATCAACACTCTACCCACGCCTACCTGTCTACGTGGCTCCTTGCCTGAGAGGTCAGTGCAGACAACTACATATATATATATATATATATATATATATCCCGTGAGGACTTCTGAGGTGAAGATTTCGCCATCTCTTCTGTGTAACGTATGGTGATCCGGATTAATTTCCCACGGAACCTCACGGGTGAACTTGTTACGCTTGCACGCCCCTTTGTCAGATTGTTTGTGGTTTCCTCCACCGACTGAACAATATTCCAAAATCATCATCTCCAGACGGAGGAGAAGGGGGGAAGCGTGAACAAAGGAGAGAGAACGAGGAGAGGACAGAGCACGTCCGAGCAAATCGTTACAATTTTGAAGTGATAGCTGGGAGACCGTTGGAGTCGGTCCCCAGGAAGGGGAAGAAGAGAGTGCCCGGTTACAGGAGGGCCTGCTGAGAATGATGGCTGTTGCGGAAGTGAGAGGTTCCCAGAAGGAGCACCGATAAACATTAGGGACTATTCAGTATTTATATTCACATAATAAATTATATAGCACATACGCAGAGACCGGTATATGCTGATAATTATGGTGAAGACTTTGTTTCTTGTATTCAAAACATCACACACACTATTAATATTGCAATAGTTATCCAACGTAACTATATTGTTGCTTCACTTCATTCCCCTATAAAAAGGGGGAATCTGATAGCAGCGCCAACGGAATGTATCGGTACTACCCAGGTTAACAACTGTAACGGACATGTCAGTTACTGCATCTCCCCAGCAGGACACTGGCTGATTGGATGTCGGCACCAAGCTGTTCCTTGCATTTTGGCAGACAGTTTATTTATTGTGTCTACAATGGGATTTTCATTGATAGATGCAGGTAAGAATTACAGACCATTAAGCATAGCTTCCTATGACAGCTTTAACCCATACTCCGCTTTACGTATTTGTAGGGTAAGGGTATTTCTTAGCAACGAGACACTGGGGTATACAATGTATTTGATTGATATCAGGAGGTGAGAAGTAAACGTAGTTTTGGTTACCTTGGGCGAACATGGCAAGGATATATCATCTGGGATACTAAAATATATAAGCAATAGGTTCCTGAGTATGTAGCAGATGTGACCTCATTTGAGGTAGTCCCAGTGGCCCCCTCTAGTAGGGCTGGATTGTTCGCGCTTCCAATAAATATTAAACAGTACAGTGAGTGAGGATAACGGCCACTGAGGCGTGGACAAACAGGTGGCGCCACGTGGGGAGGTCATGAGGTACCAATAGATGACCTGATGAGTAGGCGACCAGCCAATGCCTTAGTGGCTGGGGAGTAGAGGGATCTTCCGGCTTATTATAATTGTATAATGGCTTATACAGCATTTATATGTACATATATATGCGTGTGTGTTTAAACACACCTAGGTGTATATATGTCCATGCTTGCTCTTGTTTCGTCATACTATTGGAGTTGCACGCACTGGCAACAGCTAAGGTAATATCCGGATGGGTGCCGATTTGTGACAGTGCACTCTCATGGCGACTGTATAGTGCCGCCCCTTTGGGACACCAGGATGCCAGCATAATGACCTGTTATCTAACACAGTCATGTTATCCTGACACTGAGCCAATCCATCCTTGCCCTATCCTAATAATGCTGAGCCCCTGAAACGGATGCGTCAAGTATAAATGTTGATGTTATTCGTTTGACTCAACCAGGGTTCGAACACGTGCGTTCGAATCGAACCAAAACGGGAGACGGACGCTCAACCCATTCTGCCATCCCATCTGGTGCCATTAATCTTGAACAACACACATCTATGTATGTGATGTATAAACATTATGCGACTATAAAGGCATGTAAGGGATTATATGTTTTATTTACTAATGTATTATTGATGGGGTGGCTTACTTGATGTATGCCCCCCCCCCTTGAACCACGTGACCGGTGGCGCCGCCACCGGCACGACTCTTCCGGGAATGACACACAGTCACTCGCACCCGAGTATTTGTATATATATATAAATATATATATATCTATAAGTATATATATATGTTGACCATTCGCAGGTGGCGCCACCATGGCTTGGACGAGAACTATATTCTAGTGTCCATTATATTGTAAGGAGATGAAAATCTGCAATGTGGCCCTGTGAATGGGTTAACAGTTTGCAAGTTAGAGTGATGATTGCAAATGGATGATGGTGGACTATTTTACATCATTGTATCCTATATCCTATATCTTAAAGGAACAACCACACAATATACTAGATGCAGTGCCCGAATCGGCACAGCGCATGTTTTCTGGTCGAGAGTTCGAATCCCAACCGAGTCAAACCGATAACTTACAAAATTAATACTTGTCAGCATTAATAGGATAGGACAAGGACTGGCAAGCACAGAATCACGACGCTGAGACTGTGTGGGATATCGGGCCATGTTGCCGGTGGGGCAGCAAGTGGGGCAGCACAATAAAGTTGCCATGAGTGCGCACTGTCACCAATCGGTACCCATCCTGATATGACCGTAGATGTTATTAAGACATAAAACAACAAACAAACAAATTTCACACGATGGTAATGCCGATTAGGGTGAGGGCGATGTAGAATTATTTCGGAGATGCGTGTGTCTGCTTGCCAGAGCTAGTGTGGGAGGAAGGTGGGTTGTCGGTGAGACTCAGCAATGAATTCCCCAAATGGTGCAGGGGCCGCAGACAACAATAACAACCAAACAGACCGATATCAGACACAAGCAGAAATAACAATAAATAAAACCTACCAAATGGAAAAACATAGAATAATGAACAATATAAATGAGGGTGGAGAAGAAAACAGCAATTCCTAACACAAATTACCAAACAAGCACAACAATAAAAATAACAATAATGTTATTCCAAACACAATGCCAGACGGGATGGCTGATTGGTTGAGCGTCTGCTCCCCCTTTCCCGGGTCGGTAGGTCATGGGATTGAATGTCAGGGTTCATCCCCTCTCTGAATCCAATCAAGGACTTAAGAATTGATACTTCTCGCTTCCAATAGTCTGGCACTAGGCATAACTGGGATATGTTAAGGATCAGTGGAATGAGTAAGATCAATTGTTTGCTATTGGAATTTATACTGCTTCCTCAAGTAGTGTGCAACTAATTCACAACAGAACCACACCTAACTATAAAACAAGACACACACCAATGGAAACAAACACAAACTAACAAAACCAGGAAAAACCGAGCAACAATTAAAGATGAACATCCATCTAGACACAGCTGAGCAGCAATAAATACAACCAAGCTCAAGCTAGCAAAAACTAACGTAAGCTAAAAAGATAATATTGGTCAATAGCGAATAGCGAAATAGTGAATAGTAGACAGGAAGTGTGAACAATTATTTGTCTCTCATTTTTGCTTGAGTGCAAGTAAATATGCAACACAAGGAATAATTAGTAGCATGTGGTGAATAACGGGTCAAATTTCCCTGGATCATCAGCCCATACCTTTTCTAATCTGTTCTTGAATGAATTCATTGACTCTGCATCAATAACATTTTGTGGGAGACTGTTCCATATATTTATGATCCTGTTTGAGAAACTGTGTTGCCTTAACTTTGAAATGGCTCTGTGTTTTACTAGTTTGAGAGTATGGCCCCGACTGCTTTCTCTTTTATTCAAGGTGAAAAATTGGTTCATATCTATTTATCAAAACCTTTCATAATTTTAAATACTTCAATTATGTCACTTCTTTTCCTTCTGTAGGAAAGGGTAGGAAGTTTCAATTCCCTAAGCCTTTGTTCATAGGGTAAGTCCTTTATAACTGCAACTCATTTTGTTGCATGTCTCTGAACCTTTTCGATCTCCAGAATATCTTTCCGAAAAATTGGGCTCCAAATTTGTGGACAGTATTCCAAAATTGGGCTAACAAGAGACTTAAATAGAATGAGAAAATGGTTCTTGTTGAGGGGATGGAAAGTTCTTTTAATTATTCCTACTCTCTGGTTAGCATTTGAGATGATAGTCCTCATGTGTTTCTGAAAGGAGAGGTGGGAGTCGAAGGTTACGCCCATGTCCTTTTCATAGCTGTCTTGTTGCCGGGCAGTGTTCTTCATATAATAGGCATAATGAGGATTATTTTTCCCATAATGAAAAGCTACAAAAACTAATATAAACCAACAACAAAGGAACCAAAACAAACAAATGAAACCACACAAGAATTTCGGCGCCTACTAGCACATACAAACATGTCTCACTTCGCCACATTGGTCATTGTACTTTGACCTGGATATATCTCAAGCTGAAAAGTTCGCTGTTTCCTTCAATTGACACATGTCCACAAGACGTGAGTCCACCTGGAGCAGGCCCCCTCACGAGCAGGCAGAGATCTGCGTAAACAATTATGATTCCAGCATTGTCGGATATTGAGTCACAGTTTTATTGAGTGCTTTAATGATTCTGTGATTGAAAGGTTCGATGAGTGTGTTATTTTGTGATTGATTGATTGCGACATTAATTGATTCAGTGATTTACCAAATGTATATGTGATGTATAAGGTTGTATGCGAGTATAACTATATGTAAGGGAATATTACTTATTATTGTTATTGTTGTTATCCTCCGTGAGATATCCTCCTCCTTCCTCCTCCTTCACTCTCCTTCCTCCTCATTCCTCCTCTTTCCTCCTCCTTCCTCCTCCTTCCTCCTCATCTCCTGCACCTCCTGCACCTCCTGCACCTCCTCCACCTTCTTCACCTCCTGGTCCTCCGCCTCCACCACCTCCACTACCTCCTCCACCACTTCCTCCACCACCTCCACTGCCCATGCTCCTCCCTCCACCACCTCCCACCCTCCACCCCCTCCACCACGTCCACTGCCTTCTCCACCACCTGCACCTGCTGCTCGTCCTCCACATCCTCCACCTCCACCACCTGCACCTCCTCCACCACCTGCACTGCCTTCTCCACCTCCTCCACATGCTCCTCGTCCTCCACCTCCACCAACTCCTCCTCCACCTCCTCCACCTCCTCCACTTCCCCAACTCCTCCACCTGCCCCACCCTCTCTCCCTCCTCCACTTCCTCCAACCCTCCTCCTCCACTTCCACCACCTCCTCCTTCCTCCTTCACCTCCACCACCTCTTCCTTCCTCCTCCTCCTTCCTCCTCCTTCCTCCTCCTTCCTCTTCTCCTTCCCTTCCTCCTCCTTCCACCTCCCACTGTTACTTCACTTCTCCCCCCTCCACCTTCTCCCTCCTCATCTCCCTTAATCCTTCGCCCCTCGTCCCTGCTCCTCAACCTCGCTCTTTTTATCGCCACTCTTCATCCTCCCCCTTATCTCCCACCCCCCAATTCTCCACATAATCCTATTACAGCACTCCTAATTACCAATTGATGCATGTTTCTCCGGCTCAACTGACGTGATATGGCAACTGGGCCGCTTTTCCCGGGAGGCCCCACTGCATGGAAAAGGTTACCCTCCACAGGAGGGAAGAAATGCATCATCGCTTGAACAAATTGCATTTGGATTTTAAAGTTGTATCATTTTCATTTTTTAAAGTCTTTGGGTTGAATGGATTTACCCTGCTCATAACGGATCAATGTTTTAACACTTGTTTTATCCACCAGACAGCACTACTCCAATTTAATTAGAATTTTATTTGAGTACTAATTTTAGATTTCATTCTTCTTGTAAATGGTTTGTAACTGCTTGTAGCTTGCAAACAGTAGAAAATCGAGCATTCATTATACTTTGTGTTAATCCATTTAAACCTCATCTGTTTTTTGAGGTTACATTATTTTTTAGTTGTTTCTTGAAAACTGATATGTTTTCTGCAATTTGTGTTGCAGCTGGCAGTGTATTCCAAATATTGGCAATCATGTTAGCTACACGGCGATCATATATATGCACTTCATTTTGATGTTACCAATGCTAGTAATGGACCATTATTTTGTGGGGTTTTATTTTGTACATTAGTTGGGGAAATTTCAGTCGCAGACGACTGGTCTTCCTCATTCCACTCCTCCTTGCCCCATCCTAGTAATGCCAAGCTTCTGGCTAGGAAGCGACAAGTATACATTTTTAAGTCACTGGTTTGACTCGACCAGGATTCGAACCCACAACCCCACGATCTACCAGCACGGGAGACGGACGCTCTCACTCATTCGGACATCCCATCTGGTTGATTGTTGCTTGATGTGCACCTTGTTTGTAACCATAATCCCATCATCTTGAGTTTCTTCCATACTTTGAAAATGCATATATTCAGTTAATCTTCACAATCGACTTCAATTAGATTTTAAGTGTTTTGTTATCATAAATACGGAACTTTGGAGAGACTTGATTAGTTGGAAGCAAGTGCAATGACGTGTGGTGGGTACACCAACATGTTGAAAATGATAGCCTTCGGAAGCAAATAGTTCTGTTTAATTGACTTAGCATTCCTTCTATGGAACAAAATATGCTTAATAATTAAATGTATTTCTTAGATTGATATGTAGGATCAAATCCACCAAAGTGATTCGGTTATTAAAACATGGTTTCATCAGATCTTTTGTATTGTTGTTTTGGGAGATGAGGGTGGGCAGTACATTGTGGCAATATCCAAGGTCATATACAAAAGTAAATGTTTTATTTAAAGATGCCTCTAGAGCACATTGATTTGTGTATCCATCGGCTATTGGAAGTCAAACATGTGGTGATTCTGGCACATTTCTTTGGAGGAAACCTGCTGCCGCCACATAGGTTAGTCTTTCCGATAAGCAGCAACAGGTCTTATATGAATCTTCCCACAGACAGGACAGCATATACCACAACGTTTGATGAACCAGTTATGGACCATTGGCTCTACGGTCATATCAGGGTGGGCATTAGATCGTAATAGTGTGCGATTATGGCAACTTTATAGTGCTGCTGTGCTGGGAGACCAGGCCAATGGTACAATGATTAGATATCCTACTCAATCGTATTAGCCTGATACTAATAAAAAAAAGACCTTGCCAGATCTACACAGCATGCTGGGCCTGAGAGCCACGAGTATCAATTTTGCATGTTAATGCTATGAGTCGGCCAGGGTTCAAACCCATACCCTCCCACAGAAAGAACCATCCAGCATCTTTCTGCTTGACCACCACTTCCGGTTAACATGCTGCTCTAAGACTTAGCTGGTGGCGGTGTCTTCTTCCGTTAACAACAATATCTGCACAGTTCAACATCTGCCACAATATCCTCCAGCTCCTCCACCTCCTCCACCTCCTCCACCTCCTCCAGCTCCTCCATCTCCTGTTGGTTTGGGGTATTCCATCCTGGCAACATCTAAGCACATATCAAGACGAGTACCGACTTGTGACAGTGCACACTCATGGGAACTTCATATCTGTGTCCCACTGGGAGGCCCGATCATGAGAATCAGGATATAATATCCCACTCAGTTACATTATCCTGATACTGAGCTAACCAGGCGTTGACCTATCGTAGTAATGCCAAGCGACAGGCTAGGTAGTGACAAGTATAAATTGTGTAAGTCTTTGGTTTGATTCAGCTGAGATTCAAACGCACAACCTTCTGCACAGGAAGCCTGCACTCTAACAGATTTGGCCACTGCGTCTGGTGGGACCAGGTTGTAAATGGTACATTTGATTGCACCATACCCTATAATGGTTCTGGCTAGTCCTAGTCGACATTATCAACGTAAATCAACATGATTAGACCCAGAAATGGCTTTCTACTAGACATATCACACATTAGATTTAAGGATGATGGCAAGACTGTGTGTAGGTGGGTGCTCCACAGCCATTCATCATACTTCTGCAGCACGAGACTTGGTGGCTTAAACGGTAGAGCACAGGCTTCCGGTTTGGCAGGTCGGGAGTTTGAATTCCACCTGATTCAAACCAATGACTTACGCAAATGATATGTGTCACGACTTAGCCTGGTGTTTGGCATTGCTAGCATAGAACAAGGACTGGTTAGTTCAGTGTTAGGATAAAGTGACTAATTGGGATAGTGGGGCGTGGCACCAGTGCTTTGGTCTCCCAGTGGGACAGCACTATACAGGTACCATGATTGTGCACTGTCACAAGTCGGTGCCCGTCCTGATATGACCTTAGAAGTTGTGAGGATGCAAAATCCAACAAATAAATATAATAGCATGACTTACAAAATTTGATGATGCCATTGAGTGGGATATCAGGTCATGATGCTAGTGGCCTGGTCCTCCATTGGAACAGCACTATAAAGTCAGCATTATGCAATGTCACAAGTCGGTAACCGTCCTAATACGACCTTAGATGTTGCCAGGATATAACACTCTAACAAACAAAGAAACAACCATATATATATATATGGTTTGTGGTCGGTTGACATCGACAATTTGACCTTATCTGTTCATCATGCTGTCAGTCGTGATGCGACAAAGACTGCTTTCATTACTTGACTGCCCCTCTCCATTTACCTCTCTGCTGTGAGAGTTGCATCCATGAGTCGGTCTTAATGTCTCTCAGCTTCAAGTTTCTCTTGATACATTTCATGAAAGCTGCCTGCAAAAGTTTTGAAGTGCTGCTGGCATTTGCAAGTTACCAGCGGCACTCTCTCAGGGAGCAAATAGAGGTTTCACACCGGCAAGAACATGTCAAGGCAGGCGCAAAACTATTTGTCCCTGCACTGGCTGGTCGGGAGATGTTGGGAGTTCCATACCTCAACCGCACTTAATGCTGCCACAGTGACATGGTTTTCTGTTCAGGGTTTGCTCCCTTAGCCTTCGGTTCTGTCAAGAACCTGTACCACAAGGCAGTGGTTTACAACTCTGCAGGGCAGGGGCGTCAAACTCTCTGAGGTATTGCTATACCTGCAATACCTGCATACTTTATCTGTTGCCAGGATAAAAAAACTGCACAAACTAACATCACACCAGCAGGTGAGACTTCAACAAACTGGAGGTGAGATGAGGTGAGGTGCGATGCAAGGGCTAGATACTCCACACATGCACACACACACTCACACACTCCACACAAACAGTCACACAAGCACCCACACTCACGCACTCCACACAAGCACACACACACTCACACACTCCACACAATCACAGAAACACTCACACAAGCACAGCCACACTCCTTACAAGCTCCCACACTCCACACAAGCACCCACACTCACACACTCCACACGAACAAACACACTCACACACTCCACACAAGCACACACACTCCACATACACACACTCACACACTCCACACAAACACCCACACTCACACAACACACACACCCACATACACTCACACATTCCACACAAGCAAACACACTCCACACAAGCACACATACTCACACAGTCACACACTCTACACAAGTGCACACCCTTCAGACACGCACAAACACTCACTCACTTCACACAATCACACTCTCACACACTCCACACAATCACACACACCCCATCCAATCACAGACACACTCACACACTCCACATTAGCAAACACACACTCCACACACTCACACAAACACTCTCACAATCACAAACACACACTTCAGACAAGCACGAACATGCACACACTCCACACAAGCACACACACTCACACACTCCACCCAAACACACACACACTCACACACTCCACACAAGCACACAAACTCCACACACTCATACACCCTTCAGACAAGCACGAACACTCACACACTGCACACACTCACACACTCACACACTCCACACAAGCACACTCACTCACACACTCCACATAATCACACACACACTCACACACTCACACAAATACTCTCACGAGCACACGCACACACTTTCGACAAGCAAGAACATGCACACACTCCACAGAAGCATGCACACTCACACACTCCACACAAACACACACACACTCACATACTCCACACAAGCACACACACTCCACACAATCACACAAACACTCACACACGCACAGACACACTCCTTACAAGCACCCACACTCACACACTCCACACAAGCACACACAATCACACACTCCACACAAGCACACCCACTCCACATACACACACTCACACACTCCACACAAGCACCCCCACTCACACAACACACAAGCACACATATACTCACACATTCACCACAAGCAAACACTCTCCACACAAGCACACACACTCACATACTCCACACAAGCACATACCCACTCAATCACACACTCCACACAAGCACACACGCACTCACACCCTCCACACAAGCACACACACTCACACCTTCTACACAAGCACGCACTCACACACTCCCCACAATCACACAAACACTCCACACGAGCACACATCCTTCAGACAAGTACACACACTCACAGACTCCACACAAGCACAGGCACTCACACCCTCCACACAAGCACACACACTCAACACAAGCACACACACACTCACACACTCACACACTCACACACTCCACAAAGGCACACACACACTCACACATTCTACACAAGCACACATCCTTCAGACAAGCACGAACACTCACACACTCCACACAATCACATACTCACACACTCCACACAAGCACACACACTCCACCCAATCACACACACTCACACACTCCGCATAAGCACACACACACTCACACCCTCCACACAAACACTCTCACAATCACACACACACACTTCAGACAAGCACGAACACGCACACACTCCACAGAACCACACACACACTCACACACTCCACACACACACACACTCCACACAAGCACATACACCACACAAGCACACACACACACACTTTACACACGCCCACATCGCCGGCCCTAAACCCGGGCACCTCAACACCCCTTACCCAGTTAACCTTACAGCCTTCCTCGGCCCTTCACGCCCCTTTGACTGTCCATACGCAGAATGCAAAGAGACCAAAGCACCTCAGTCGATAAAGTGACCGCACTCTCCATTGATCGGGGATCGGGAATCCAATTTAGAAAATCCAATCAAATCATCGCGACTGGGAAATGGACCTGCGGCCATATCGAGCCTCGTTCCCATTATCGATCTGTCCCTCGCCCACCAGACAACAATTTATGCGGTACCCCTAAAAACGAAGAGATGTCGGATCAATAATATATAATTATTGACTAATGCCGGCCACACATTATATTTATATATATATATATATATATATATATATATATATATATAAAGACAAGCTACAGTACAAAAGAGACAAGACAATGAAAGTGGGTTGCGATAATATATTTCTCTGGCATAGGGAATATTTGCCCAAGCCTAAAAGGAAAAAGTTCCGGGTGCAAGTGACAATGGTAGTGCCGGAAGTATGGTTGGGAGCCACCGGTACCCATATGAGTAGGAAGCAAATACATGCAGAGAGCCCATTGGCTAATAATATATTCTCGGAATAATATAATATAATATAATAAAACATACAACATCCCTTACACAGCTTTATACTTGCATAATGGTTATACATCACGTATATATATATATATATATATATATATATATATACCGGATACTGTGGCTGAATCGGGAGAATGCAGGTCTTGTCTACATGAGATGGGGAGTCTGATTTTCGGTCGAGTCAAACCAAGGACTTACAAAATTGATACTTGTTGCTTCCTAACTTGGCACTCATGATTAATATGATAGTACAAGGGCAGGGTAGCTCAGTGTCAGGATAATTTGGATGAGTGGGATATTGGGTCATGGTGCCAACTGCCTGGTCTCCCAGTCGGGCTGGACTATAAGGTTGCCATGAGTGTGCAGTTTCACAAGTGTCGGTAGCAATCCTGATATGACCTTAGATGTGGCCAGGACTTAAAATCCGAATAACCAACCGACCACTACCGGATTTGACCTTAGTTGCTGCAAAGATGTAAAACTCCAGCAAAGAAACACAAATCATATATGGATAGTGATAAGACTGTTATCGCATGTAATAATCTCTGTAATGTCTTGCTCCTAACCACCACCCCCTTGGGTGGGTGGGTGGGTGGGCAGTACCGGCACACCACTCGCTCATAAGTGTATATATATATTCTTCATGTGTGTGTACATATATACACACATGAAGTTTATATATATATAGAGAGTATAATCTATTATGCGTATATAAAAGGGGTGGATCTTTCGCATGATTATCGATATTATTATTACAATTATTCCCTCTATTATTCTCCAATTATTATTGTCCAATCGCTGACTTGCCCATATTTGCCCCGGTCCTTGCCTATGCCAGCGCCCCCACCAGGTGTTGCTGGCACTGCGCTTCCCGGGCAGTCAGTCTGTCTCCTGCTTTCAAAATTGTTACCGGTCGCCTGTACTATGCTTGCCATGATGCAAATAAAGTGTCCTACCCATCACCTCCTTGTCTCTCTCTCCTTTGCCGTAGCCCAACTTTATATGTATATATACATATATATATATATATTCTTCATGTTTGTGTATATATACACACACATGAAGTATATATATATATATATTTATGTGTATATATGTATATATACATATATATATACTTCGTGTGTATATATATACACACATGATGTATATATATAATATAATATATATATATATAAAATATATATATATATATAATATAAGTATATGTATAATATACATATAAATATACACTGTAAACACGAATCCAAACATTGAAATAAACATTGGAATCAAACCATCACAAATTATATTTTTGTATATTCCTACTGTTTTTTGCTCATTGCTCCATAATCCTGTCATCAAAAGAACAGTGGAATTAGTGAGAATTAAAATTGTTTTCAGGTAAACATATTTGATTTAAACTACAGTTTTGGATTTCCATAAGCCAGGCAGCGAAGTGTTTACAGGGTTTTGGACCCGAACTCTTCATGCATATATTTTTGCCTGTTTTTGGTCAAGTATTTATTCATTTGTATGTGACATTTGTCAGCGCCGTGTATGTGTTAATACATGTAACATGTATGCGATGTTTGGTATATTAATACTCTCAGGTTCGCTTAGGATTGACAACGACAATCGCGTGTATTTACGCGGATTCTTGAACGTGGTGGAACTCTGTGGGAAAAATGCAGAGCAAATGCAAACATTGGCATTATTTATAGATATCAGAATGTCAACAGCCCACCCCACATAGGGACGCTTTCTCAATGCCGTGTTTAAACACAGTGGCGAGGTCATGCTTAAACACCGTGTTTGCAGGATCTTCAGCACCACATATCTGCAACTGAACCGTGATTGACAACAATGTTCCCGACCCTGTCCAGGTCCGAGGCGGGTTGAACAAACAATTAAGCCTCCCCGCCTCCACTAAATTCACATCTGAATTAATTCAAGTGTCGGTTATTTTCTATGAGAACATATACCAAAAGAAGGCAAACTTGACAAAGACATTTTTGAGATAGAGGTTAATTTTGCTTGCTAAACAAGTAAACAAACAGTGCATTCATTTATGTTATATTTGATTTAAATATACATTATTTGTGTAAATAACTATTGTATTAATTCTGAATTAATTCCATCTTCAAATATCTTCTATGAGAATATATACCAAAAGTAGGCAAACTTGACAATACACTTTTTCTGTAAACTTTAATGTTGCTTCCTAAAGACATGAACAAACAATGAATTCATTTATTTAATCTTTTATTTAAATAAAACATATTTGTTTAAATAACTACAGTACCACTCAGAGCTGGATGACCAATTCTTAGAGCCCAAAGAATAGAATACATTTAACAACAAATTTAAAATTCATACTGAGTTGCTATCATGCTGCTTTATTCATTCTAGTTTTAAATATCAGTTTCATCACATGAAGATTGGTACAAGGTAGCCTTAACAACATCAATATAAGACAACTTTTAAGCATATGAGGGTCCTTGGAAAATCGGGGCACCTGGAGTGGCCGAGGAGGGGGTCGACTAGTGTGGGGTGGGGTGGGGTGGGGTGGGGTGAGGTGGGGTCGTGTGGGTAGGTGCGGTGGGGCGGGTGGGGTTGGTAGGTTGGTGAAGGGTGGGGTTGGGTAGGGTGGGGTGGAGTTGGAGTGGGGTGGGTAGGGTAGTGAAGGGTGGTGTGGTAGGTGGAGTGGGGTGGGTGGGTGGAGTAGGTGGTGGTGCTAGGGTAGGTGTAGTGTGGGTGGAGTGGGGTAGGGTGGGGTGGTGTGCGGTCGAGGGGCGGAGTCGTGGAGTGGGGTGGGGGCTAGGGTGGTGTAAGGTGTGGTAGGGTGGCTGGAGTGGGGTAGAGTTGGGGTGGTGTGGGGTGGTGGAGTGGGGGTGGGGTGGGTATGTGGTTCATGTGGGGTAGGTAGGCTGGGGTTGGGTGGGGTGGGTGTTGTAGGTGGGGTAGGGAGGGGTGGGGTGAGGTGGAGGGGTAGGGTGGGGTGGTGTGAGGTGGGGTGATGTGGGGTGGGATGGGTAGGGTGGTGTAGGGTGGGGTGGGTGGGTGGGTGTGTTGGGTGGGGTGGAGTGGGTTAGGCTGGGTAGGGTGGTGTAGGGTGGGGTAGGGTGGGGTGGGTGAAGTGGAGTGGGTTAGGCTGGGTAGGGTGGTGTAGGGTGGGGTAGGGTGGAGTGGAATAGGGTGGAGTGGGGTGGGGGTTGGGGGTTTCTAGGTGAAAGAATGTCTAGACTGGGATTAACGAGAGAGGATGGATATCGCGAAGTGAGAGGTGCTGGAGTACTGAGTACTGGAGCCTGGGTGTGAGTATGGGACAGGTTGACTTCTAGGTGTTTGTTTTGGGATTTACTTCCCACAATTAAGGTCATATCAGGGCAGGTAGTGACTTGCGACAATACACCCTCAGAATGACTTTATGTGGTGTATAAATATTATTGTAAATGTAATAAACTCCTTGTACTACACCTTATGTGTGAGGAGGGTTCTGGAGCATGCCGTTGGAGCAACCTGGAGCGTGGAGGACCTGCACTGAGCTACATAAGTCCCCGCCCCGGCTCCAGCCTCAGTCTGGTATTCATGGTTCTTTTGTTGAAGATTTATACTGTCTATCATGGATAAGCCTGAATAGGCTTGTTTTCACCATTAGACAGTTTGTCAATAGAAAGCCCAAGCCTACACTTTTACCGACCCAAGGGATTTTTAACCTCCCACACCACATAGACATGGTATGAGAGCAACTGGCCTTTGATGACGCTGTATTAGCAGAGGTGGGAGGCACAGGGAATCGAACCACTGACCTTCAGATTAGGAGTCCGACCTAGAAAAAAGTCAGACACTATAACCACTCCGCCACAGAGAACACCACTGCGTCCATTCTCACCCAAAATTTGCTTTTGAATCGAAATAAATGCTGGTCAAAAACCCGGCTAGTCAAATTAATCTCCCTCAGGTGAATGAAGCCAATCATCGCCACTGCTGGGCAACGTGGTTGGACAATAATGTGGGGCTCTGTTTGGAGAGGTGTTCAAGTTAAATGGTGTGTGGAATGTGAGGGAATGTGAGGGAATGCGAAGGAATGTGAGGGAATGTGAAGGCATGTGTAGAGTAGCAGAGTATGTCCGTGCTGTGTAAGCTATTGACAGGGTGAACCCATTGTACAATATTCCGATATTCAGCATAGGGGTGAATGCAAATGTTCTATTACTGATCGGTGTATGTGATCAGATGCATGCATGCAGATATATATGTATGGGTTGGTGGTGCCTGAGTGGGTTGTAAATAGACATAGTGGTGCTGGCAGGTATGGGTGTGAATGCACTCTGCTGGGATAGGGATGCCACACTCAGAGGTCAAGGTTGGTGGTGGTCATGAGGCCATACTGCTTGTGGTGGTGGGCAGACCACTGGTAGCTATGGGGACCAGGAATGCTTGATCCCTATTGGTAGGACCAAGAATGCTTGTTTCCCATTAGGGGAAAGGGTGGGGTGGTACTCTGCAATGAACCCACATAACCATATAAATAATAAACCAGAGGGCTGGACTCTCTCTTCTTCCTTACACTTTATACTCTTCTTTTCTCTTGATATTGATTTCACCATAGCCTACCTACACAGCCACATATTCGAGCATTAGCCTTTACACCATGTTGGAATGGTTTCATCGACTTAGTGGTAAGTTGGAAGGCATCGTGGGATCGTTGGTTCGAACCCTGGTCGAGTCAAACCAATGACTTAATTGATACTTGTCGCTTCCTACCCTGGCGCTCGGGCATTATTATGAGAGGGTAATGAGGAAGACCAATCGTCCATGATTAAAATTTCCCGTGCTTAATCAACTAATGTACCAACAACACAAATATATAAAAAACTAGACCATCCCACCATCACCATGCCCCGATATGCCACTCAGTCACATTATCCTGACACTAAGCCAGCCAGTCATTACCCTATCCAAACATTGGCGAGCACCTGGCTAGGAAGCGACAAGTATAACTTATGTCATTAGTTTGACTCGACCAGGGTTCAAACCCATAGGGTTCGAATCCCACAATCTACGAAAACGGGAGACGGACGCTCTACTCATTCGGGTAACCCGTCTGGTCTAACTTTAATTTAAGACAACTAACATATGCAATATTTGGAGTATAACCATAAACTTAATTTTGGTGTGTTTCTCAAAGCTCTGACACCATAGACATCAAGCATAACATGTTATACATGTATATTAAAGTGCCTTAGTTTGCCTTAGTTGCTTTAGTTTTCAAATTCTCAATAATCACCAGTATATAAATCCGCTCCATAGGTTCAAAAGCTCAGGGGAACCATTGGTAAACCAGGTTGGGGTCATCCCACACTGCCTCGCTCTCACCTCTCACGCCTTGAGACGCGGGAGGTGGCGAGGTGTGGATCAAATGCCCCGCTTCGTCCGCTAAAACACCCGCCAGTGACCGCACCCTGAATGCACGCGGCCGCCATTAGAGGCAGTGGTGAATCACAGTATTAGGAACCATGATATTGATACGGGGCCACCCGGGGGCAGGTGTACACACAAGCAGGGCGCGTCCACTGAAGAATGGCCTCAAGTCGAGGTTCCATTCAAGTTTCCATCTCCAGTGTTGGTAGATCGCGGGATTCGAACCAATGACATTCAAAATGTGTACTTGTCGCTATATAGTCTGGCACTTGGCATTAATGTGATAGGGCGCGGATTTGTTAGTTAAAGTTGTATAGTCCGATGGTTTTAAATTTCTGTATTTTTTCTGAGATAAATATATTAAATCAATTACGAGTATCTATTTACATTAGTTCAAAGTTACTTTTATTTTAAATGGTAAACTTTTGAGATATTTTGAGTGCAAACATAGAAAATTAGTTTTGGCAAGCTTGCCAAAACTCTGACACCATAGCCTTCCGCAGTAAGAGGTTCTGTTAAATTGACTCAGTATTGCCTTCTACGCAGAAACAAATGCTTAATAGGTGCATCAGTATCTAAGTTATAGATATGTAAAATCAAATCTAAATAATTGGTTTTGTTTTGAAAATTTGATATTTCATCGGACTATGCAGCTTTAAGTATTATGATAATTTGACGGATTCGGATATCAGGGTTAGAACCATGGTCGAGTCAAATGAATGCCTTAACAATTTATATTTGTCACTTCCTGTGTTGGTGCTCGGCATTAATAGGATAGAGCAAGGACTGGTTAGCTCGGTGTTAGGATAAACTTACAGAGTGGGATATTGGGTCATGGTGGTGGTTTTACCCAATGGGGAAGCACTATAAATTCAGCATGTCACAAATGGGCACCCATCCTGATACCGACCCACCCACGGGGAGGCTTAAGACTAACGCATGTAGATATATACACATAACCAATACTCTTACTGTGCGTGACATCGACAAAATCCAGCAAACGGAAACGGAAATAGCTCTGTATGGGCGCTGCCATTTGTAAACTCGTACCGAGAAACCGAGAAATCCAGCAAACGGAAACGGAAATCGCTCGTCGAATTTCGGTCCGCAGCAAGCAGGGTGGACGACAGCCATTGGTTAATAATATATCAAAACAAATGCCTGCTGCCATAGAATTTGCCGATACGCCAATACACGCAGTGCAAAGCTTCGAATTTATTCAAAATTAAAAGAAATAAATAACAATTTGGCATAAACATGGGTGCACAAAGGCAATATTAATATTTTATTCCATGGAAACGACGGCCGTATTCGATTATCACGACCGCGACTCGGGTCATCCGAGTTGCTAGAATTTCAAATCGAACACCGCGAGTGGAGTAAAAAAATACACGCGCAGTCATAAAATACTTTACTGTAGTTATATCGGGGGGTCGGTCCTAAGCATTGCTTATTCATATTATGACCTTAGATGTTGCCAGGATATACAACTCCAATAACCAACCAACTAATCCATCCAAGTTGGTTTGTTTGTTTATTCTTGTTTGTTCGTCCTAGCAACATCGAAAGCCACATCAGGACTGCCACCGACTTGTGACAGTGCACACTCATGGCACCATAACCCAAATTCCCACTCCTGTCATATTATCCTGATAATGATCTAACCAGTCTACATTCTATCCTCGCTGGGTAGCAAAAGTGATACAACTTGTTGAAGTATAGTAAGTAGGGTGTAGTTGGCCCCACAGATGGGATGGCCGAATGAGTTAGAGCGTCCGTCTCGCGTGTTGGTAGATCATGGGGTCGTCGGTTCGAACCCTGGTCAAGTCAAACCACTGACTTAGAAATTGACACTTGTCGCTTCCTAGCCTGGCGCTCAGCATTATTAGGATAGTGCAATGACTGGTTGGCTCAGTCTCACGATAATGTGACTGAGTGGAATATCAGGTCATGGTGCTGGTGGCCTGGTCTTACAGAGGGACAGTACTATAAAGTTGCCATGAGTGCGCACTGTCACAAGTCGGTCCCCGTCCTGATATGACCTCATATGTTGCTAGGACGTAAAACAACAACAAACAAACAGCGTAGTTGGCCCATCAGTACCAAGACACGACGGTGGTGGCACCACCGTAGCCCTAGAGTCCCGCAGTTTGACATAACCGATAGCAGATTGGTTAATAATGAATACAATAATGATAAAATATTGGGACAAATAATAATAATAATACCTCCTGCCGAAGATGTATACCCGCATAATATAATGCTAACTATAAATTGTATAAGTCATTGGTTTGACTGGGTTGGGATTTAAAATCCAGACCTTCCGCGCGGGAAAGCTGTGTTACATAGTCGAACCAATGAAGCACATAACCAATGCTTTCTTGTTTGGTACCTTGCCTAGATCTCTGAATTCCTAGGATAGCTCAAACACTTGAATAACTGGATACTCTGATGTGGATCTGTTGCCATGGTGCCAGTATCCAGGACTCCTCATAAGACCACACTATAAGGGGAGCATGAATACGCAGTCTCACAAGTCAGTACACCTCCTGCTATTACCTGATGCGTTGCTAAGACATAATTCCATAACAAGCAATATTGAAGCCAGTGTCACAAGTATGAACACGTCTGAGAATACCCTCAGTTGTTGCTTGGACGTAAACGTCTGATTAGATTCACAAGGCGCATTGTGATATTTCAATAGATCATTTCGTTCTGGTAAATGTTGGATGTGATTTCTATTAAATGTGTAATATATAATAAAACGTATATATAGCAATACAATATGCATATCATACACAATATATTATGTGAACTACACCATTTTGAAATACATGATTTTTAAATGAAGGTATGTTCAACTCTAATTCCCCTCTTCCGTGATCGAACGGTTATGGAGCAATGAATAAAACAGGAATATAAACTTGTTGAAGGTTTGACTCCAATGTTCATCTCAATTTTTGGATCGGCGTTTATAGGGTTTTGAATGTGTATTTTGAGGTGAGACACAGGAGACCATTGGAGTCGGTTCCCAGATAAGGGGAAGCAGAGAGTGCCCAGCAACAAGGGATCCTGCTGAGAATAAGGGGTGTTGGGAAGCGAGATGTGCCCAGAAGGAGCACCAAACAAAATTAGGGACTATTCTTTATTCATTTTCACATAATAGATTATACAGCACAGGATTTATCTACTAACTACTTCTTAATCACAAAGTAAGTAAGGGAAATTTAGTTTCAACTGTTTCTGATGCCTTATAGCATCACATTATGAAAGTTCAGAACTTTCTCAGGTCCAATTTGGACTTTATATGTGTTTTTTACTTGAGGATAGAACACTGCGTGCCGCTGGCGCTTATGAAACCGATAGTCCTTTGTTCTATCGACACCTGTTTTTGAGACAGGGAGAAATGGTAACCCGAGTTGCTCATTTCCTAAGAAAATTCTCCCGGATCCTGCCTAGAGGATGTTGTTGGGGATGCTTCTGGGTGTTTTTTATAAACACCCCAGACCGGTTTTTAAGGCAAACCTCTGAGTTTCGTAAGATTTTCTCCAACTTGCTGGCGTCGTAGTCGCGGGTGGGAGAAGTGTACGGAACAGGGAGAGTGGGCGATCTTCGGATCGATACCCCCCGTTTGGTTGGTTTCGTTACCATAACCTTACGGCAAAACTTAGCTTCACGCCTGTACTGAAACGTTGTAATACACGCTATTCTGTACCATTTACCTCAACCCAGTTTACTGGCTACACTTTGTGTTGTTGAGATGATTCCGGTTAAGTAACACCTTTGTCGTTACAGGAACCGATGGCCACTCGGCGGAATAAGCAGCCTGCGGCAGCAGAGGGCATTGCCCCTACGGATTACGATTCATCACCAGCGCCTACGGCTCCGCCGTCTCCACAGCCCGGGGCACAGGTTTCCGACCGGGACAGTGACCAGCCACCTCAACCAAGTGATTGGGAGGCTAAGATGGCAGCCATGATGGAGGATAAGATGCGCCAATTCCAGGCTCTTTCCTTTGCGGGCCCTCCCCAAATCCCTGATGAGGATTGGGAGGACTTTTCGGATGACGAGGAGGACACGGTTTCAGCCCCCGAGGTTCCGAAACCGAAAGCGCGCGGCAAGAAACGCCGCACTGTGAGCAGCTCAGGTGACGAGTTCACCAAAGCCTCAAACGCTAAACGTCCGAAGAAATCAAAGAAAAAGAAAAAGAAAGACTCGTCCTCGGACTCGTCAAACGACTCTCTTCCACGGAATCAGATTCCGATACGGAACGTGCGGGAGTGTACGCCAAAATAGGCGCTAAAGTTGGCAAAAAGATTGTCAAGAAAAAGGCAAAGAAGGTGCGTACCACAACCATGATGCGGTATACCGTCAATGGCCACTTTACCACGTTCAAACCGGTGGAGGTCATTAATAAATTGACAGAACAGATTTCCGGCGTCAAAGGTATTCCGGCTACGGTGTGTAAGGAGATGGATGCGGGCATCCATCTGTCCGACGAACGGCGCCGCTATGAAACTGCCCTTTCTGTAATCCATAAGGCAGTTTTGGGCTCCTTGACCTCGATAATCCCCATTGCTAACCGCATGCAGACCGAGAATAAGTTCTCGTCCTTAGCTCGGGTTATGGATAGGGGCATTGCCTTGCTCGCTGCAGCGAGCAACTATATGACACATCGCCGCTTCGAAAGTGTCTTTAAATCTGTTACCACCGACGCGGGGAAAGAAGTCGCCCGGTCAAAGAAGATGACGGACCATGACGGCAAGGAATACACCATCTATTCCGGACCTACCCCCATCAAAGGCAAGCCTCTGGACAAGTCCAAGATGTTTGGGGGTCAGCTTGCTTATTTGTACAAGCAGGTAGAGGTGGACACTAAGAGTGCTAAGAATACGGAACTCAAGGGCCGTAAGTCACAAAACCCACTCGGGTTCCGCCGCAGCCGCAAGGATTTTCACTTCCGCCGAGGAGGAAGGCCGTTCCGGGGAGGCCCTTCCTTCGCATTCAGCCAGAGGGGAAGAGGTCGAGGCGACAGACAATCCTCAAGCTGGAACGACAACCGCGGGTACAAACGGGACTTTGTCCCCAAGCCGCAGTTCCCCAAACCAGGGAACAAGTAGAGAACGCCACACAAACTTTTCAGCAGCCTGGCCCTGACATGATCACAGAGGAAACTCAAACTGATGTAAGCCTTTTTCAAGCGGGCAACATTGTTAATTGTTTAGAATGATGGCAACAATTAACCACTAACCTAGAGGTTCTTAGTATTGTTAGAGGCATTGCTTATTCCTTTCACAGAACTCCCTGTACAGAAAAGAGCACCTTTTCCATATAAGTTCAATTCACATGAAAAATTCCAACTAAATGAACAGGTTGGGGTTTTTGAAGCCAAAGGCATTGTCAAACGAGTAGAACATACTAGAGGTGAATTCATTTCCAATATTTTCTCCACGCCTAAACCAGATGGGTCTATTCGCATGATTTTAGACTTAACTAAATTGAATGAAATCATTGAATACCAACATTTCAAAATGTTTTCTTTAGAAACAGCTCGCGATCTGATCACCCCAGAGTGTTGGCTAGCGAGTGTTGATTTAAGAGATGCTTACTATACCGTCCCTATTTAAGAGGGGTTTCGAAAGTTTTTACGGTTTGTTTGGAATGACCAGCTTTTTAAATTTTCCTGCCTACCTAATGGTTTGGCGTGTGCGCCACGACTGTTTACTAAGTTGTTGAAACCGTTTTTTTCAAACATGGCTAAACTGGGTCATTGTATGTTTCCATACATTGATGATTCTTTCATTATGGGACAATCTTTCGAACAATGCGAACTCGCCGTTCAAGATTTATGTAAACTTTTCTCAAACTTGGGTTTCTTCATCCATGCTAAGAAATCCGTGTTTTCTCCTACTAAGCAGCTTAAGTGTCTAGGCTTCATTTTGGACACGACGGCCATGACTGTGTCACTTACACAACAAAAGAAAGATAAGCTGCGGGACACAGCGATACAGCTGTTAGACATTTCTAGGCCAAAGATAAGACAGGTCGCAGTCTTAATCGGTATAATGATTTCATACAGCCCTGCTATTCTATATGGGGCCGCACACATTAAGTCGCTGGAAATCAATAAAAATCTAGCTTTGGCCCGCGCTAAGGGAAACTTTGAAAAGACAATGTTTATCTCTGAAAGTGGACTAGCCGACATTTTTTGGTGGCTAAGTCACTTTGATAACTCCCCCAATCCCATTCGAATGGGTGAGCCCAATACTACAGTTACGACTGACGCCTCACTCCAAGGTTGGGGGGCACATCGCAATGATGTAGCAACGGGGGGACGCTGGCTAGATTCGGAAATTTCTGAACATATTAATGTTTTAGAATTACGAGCCATTTACTTAGGTTTAACCAGCCTTGTTAAAGTACCCAAAAATAATGTTTGTATTCTTACGGATAACACCACAGCCATGGCTTATGTCAGGAATATGGGAGGTACTAAATCTATTAAGTGTAACGAGTTGGCACTACTCATTTGGAATTGGGCGCAAAAGTTTGACGTCTGGTTAACAATTACACACATACCCGGCATGCAGAATTGCCTTGCCGATAAGGTGAGTCGCCATTTCCATGACCACTTAGAGTGGTCACTAAACCCATCAATTTTCAAACACATCTGTCAATTATGGGGCTGGCCGGATATAGATTTATTTGCTTCACGTAATAACTTTAAACTGGAGAAATATGTTTCATGGCACCCAGAACCAAATGCTTGGCACATAGATGCCTTCTCGCTAACTTGGCAAAATCATGTCTTTTACATTTTCCCCCCTTTTACCATTATTAGCAAAGTCGCCCGAAAGATACTAATGGAGAAAACACATGCCATCCTCATCGTCCCCGAATGGGACACTCAACCCTGGCTAGCGAGACTAGTCGCGACGGCCAAAAGCATGCTACGCTTCTCAAGATACCGAGGAAATCTGAAACATCAGGGACTGTTAGCGCGCCACGGAAACGTGTCGACGACTCCTTTGGTAGCATTCCTTTTTAAAATAAATATTTGGAACAATTCGGCTTGGATAAGATTACACAACAACGTTTGGTCTCTCACGCCTGGAGGAAGGGAACTGTGAAAATGTATACCACGTATTTAAAGAAATGGGGTATTTATTGCTTACTTAAGAAAGTTAAGCCTATGAACCCAACAATATCCCAGGTAGGACGTTTCCTACGTTTTTTGGAAGACGAAGGTTTAGGCTATGGCGCTATCAATGCAACCAGATGTGCGCTCTCAATTATCCTACCTAGGATTAATGGAGAAACAATGGGAAAACATCATGTTATTTGCTGGATCGTACGATCAATTTATCAGAGGAATCCTCCCAAACCCAAATATAATAGGTTTTGGGATGTTTCTCTTGTGTTTAAACTCTTCAAGGATGGCCAGAGAATAAGTTCCTGGACGTTAAGCTTTTAGGCTTCAAAGTAGCTTTGCTCCTTCTGCTCGTTACAGGACACAGGGGCCAAACAATAGTCGCCCTGTCGCTCAATGGTCTTGAAATCGATAGCAAGGAAGCAACGTTTGATCTAACAACTTTGTTGAAATCAAATCCTTTAGGTGATCCCCTGTCGACAATAAGTGTCACTAGTTTCACAGAGGATCGCAAATTATGTGTAGTCTCCGCAATACGGACATATATATCCAAGACACGAATAATACGCAACTCAAGGCAGCTTTTGGTGAGCTTTATTAAGCCACACAAGGGCATTTCGAGGGACACCCTCGCCAGATGGACCATGACGGTGTTAAAACTTTCAGGAGTAAACACAAACAGATATTCATCGCACTCTACACGTGGTGCAATGGTATCTAAGGCCAGATCACTTGGCATTTCCGTCAAACGGATCCTGGCTCATGGAGGATGGAAAACTGCTAGATCGTTTGCAAAAGATTATCACAAGCGACTAGAGAAGCCTCAACCTATCGCACAGAGGCTACTCACCAACTAAAAGACATAGGTGAGACAGTGCACTTTTCGCTTTTTTGTCATGACAATTGTACAAACATACTTAAATAAGACTTGAGAATAGAATAGTAACTAACAGGAATATCAGGATAAAAATGATATTACGTAAAGGTCTCCCTAGCCTGCGGCTAGCCAGAGGCGGTATACCGAGGTAAAATAGATTAGTTAGATGAATCTTACCTGGGTATAGATGATGGATAACTATTGTTTTACCAAGGTAGGAGCCTCGGGTAGACGTGGGCGAGGGCCCACCCACCGCGCCCTGCCACGTCTATTAAATCACTTGTACCAAGATTAGGTCACATTACCATAGTTTTTTGTTTTTTTTGAATCATTTTATCCTGAATTAGTAGGTAAAGATTGCTGGACCCGGATGTGCTTCCTTCTCCCTCGCCCACGTCTA